>CM069524.1:16823625-17171125 GCA_035773235.1 Eospalax fontanierii
AGGCTGGGAGTATATTGCCACTCTTCCTTTTTGTAAAACAAAATGTGTCTATGTGTATATATACATGGATGTATATATATATATGTATATATATAAAATGTCTGTGCATCTCTGTGTGTATGTGTGTGTGTGTGTATATATATATATATATATATATATATATATACAGGAATGAGCATGTGCCATGGCATGCATAAAAGTCAGAGGACAGACTTAGGTGTTGGCTGTCGCTTTCTGCCTTGCTTGAGACACAGTGTCTTGTTCACCGTTGTGGACACCAGAGCAGCTGGCAGGGTGTCTGGCTGTTACACTGTGTCTGCCAGGCCAGCTGGCCCATAGCTTCTGTAGACTCTCTTTGCTTCTATTCTTACATTACTGTAAGAGAATTGGATTTACAGAGGTTTTATGTAGGTTCTGGGGTGGGGGGGTCCAACCTTAGCCCTTTATGCCTGAATGACAAACACTTCACCTCCTGAGCCATATCTCTCACACCTCCCTTCCTTCCTCAGAGTTCATAAATACATGTGGTAATTTTGACTGAACCAGCCTTCATTGGTATTGAATGCTAGAAAATGGAATTACTGCCAGGCATGGTGACACACACCTGTAATCCTAGTACTTGAGGCTGAGGCAGAGGGACTTTGGATATGACAGTAACAGACCTACTTGGGCTTGATGGGAGCTGCGATGAGAGTAGAACTTGGGGACTCCTGCCTGGTGTGTGTCAAGGACTCACTGGATAGGGTTTATTATTTTGGTTTAAGGATCTTGTTTTTGATGATTGCTAGCCTTCAGGGATTCACACAGGCTATCTGCTGCATGAGTTCCAGGCCAGTCAAGACTGTATTACAAGTCCCTTGACTAAATGAAACCTTAGTTAGGAAATCGACATTTTTCCTCTTACTGTTAAGAAGACGTCTAAAGTTGCATATGCAAAAAATCAGTGTGATCAAGTGCTGAAGTCCAGAGTGTCATAGAGATGGAACAAGGAGTCTATAGCTTTCTCCTGTCTTTGTTGATTACTGGCTGTTTAATTTTAAGAAAATAGACATTTTTGAAGAACAATAACAATGATGATAATGACCCAAGGCCGGGTAAAATCGCTTTGAAGGTTGTAAGAATGAGGCGCTTTGATGCCGGGAATGTTGGCACATTCCTGTAATCCCAGCACGGAGGAAACATAGGCAGAGGGATCCCAGTGAGACTGAGGTCAGCCCGGTGTACACAGGGAGTCCCAGGTCAGCCAGAGCTATATGGTTAGACCTTGTCTCAACTCCCCCTGAATTCCCCAAAAGAATGATGAGGCTCTTCGACTTTTAACTTCTGAATTTTTTTCTTGTGGGTTCTCGATCTTGAACCATTATATTATTATTTCTGGTTGTAGAGGTCCCATTAAACTTTTGGCAATTAAAACGTACTTCTTTTTGTTTGATTTTGAGGCAGGGTCTCCCTCTAGCTCTATATAACCTGGAACTGGCTGTGTAGACCAGGCTGACCTCAATCTCACCGAGATCTGTCTGCCTCTGTCACCATGCTCCGTGTTCAAAATGTACTGTTGAAGGCTGAGGATGCAGCTCAGTTGGTAGTACTTGCTTAGCAGGGCTGAATTCCCGGGTTCAATCCTAGCATGGCGTACTTTGGGCATGGTAGTACGCATGTCTCTTCTTAGCGTGATAAGGATCAGAAGTTCAAGATCACTATCAGCTACATACTGAATTTGAGGCCAACTTGAGATATAGGAATCCCCAGCTCAAAACAGTAACAACAGATTTTGTCTTGATTTCGTTGTTTCTAAAAGGTAAAGAATTTTGGGATGAGACAGATTTGGCTTGCATTCTGGCTGAGCTACTTAATAACTACGTGAATGTGGGTGAGTCACTCACCCACTGGGACCCTCAGTTCCCAGTTTGGACATGACGATAACAATGCCTACTTAGGCTTGATGGGAGCTGTGATGAGCTTAGAACTTGGGGAATGCTGCTCAGAGCCCTGGTGTGTGTCAAGGACTCAGTGGATGGCATTTATTGTTTTGGTCTAAGGATCTGGGCTTTGATGATGACTAGCCTTCAGGGGTTCACACAGACTGTCTGCTCCATGAAGAAAAGCAGGGGCATCTCCTTGCTATCTCTCAACATGGGGCAGGAGTGTGTCCAGTGGGGCTTGAGGAGTGCCAGCCAGTTTCTTCTTCCTTGTTGAGGGTGTGGTCATACTCTGATTTCATGTAAGCTTTGGATGCTTGCTTGTCCCCTCTCAGCTCACACGCTCTAACTACGATGGGGAGGCAGCCTACCCCAGGTATCTGGACCCCAGTGGTACCACAGTTGGACAGCCAGGACTCATCCCACCTTGGCTGCATTTCCCATTCTTTGAGCTGCTTCTGCTTAGCATTCACAAGAGAGAAATGGGGAATGAGGCTTGCTTTTAGGGGGTGTATTAGTTACTCTTCTTATTGCTGTGGCAAAATAGTTCCCAGAAGCAACTTTAGGAGTCTAGTTTCAGTTTGTCATAGTAGAGTTAATGGCGGTGGCATGTGTGGCTGCTCCTCACATATTGGTGGAACAGGGCTAGGGATGAGGCTTGATTGGTACAGTGCTTGATTAATATGCATGAATCCCTGGATTCAACTCCCAGCACTGCATGAAACTGGGTATGGTGGTGCACGCAAGAACAGCAGGAGTTCAAGGCCATGCTCAGCTCACAGCAAGCTGAAGGCCAGCCTTAGTTACCAGACCTGCTTCAAAAGAACAACAAGAGCAGAAAACAACCAACTAATCAATCAGCCAACTAAACAAACAACCATCTTAGTAGATCAGGACCAGAAACAGGGCTGGGCTATAAGCCTCAAGGATTAGTCACACTCCTGGTGACTGATCTCTACCAGCCAATTCCTATAATTTTTCTAAACAGCACCATCAATCGGTGACCAGGTGTTCAAACACATGAACCTATGGGGGATATTTCAAATCCAAACCATAATGGGGTGACAATGAATAGTTTAAGAATATGGGGGAACAGATCACCGTGCCTTCTCCTGGCTTCGATATTTACTAGTTGTAATATATATATATTATATATTATATTATATATATATATATATATATGGGTTTTGCTATGTAGCCCATAGCAAATGTTGTTTCATTTCAAATGTGATTCTCCTGTCCTGCTCTCCTTAGTGCTGGGATTACAGGTGAGTGTCACCACACCTGATTGGTTATATCATTTCCAGCCTCAAGCTCTTTTTGACTTGGTTTTCTCTTCTAGAAAAGGAAGGAAAAAATTGGTATAAAATGAAATGACTTAATGTATACAAAGCAATAACAGTGCTCACACAGCACATACGCAATAAATATTATTTTATTATTCAACGTACTTAACGAATTCAAGTAGAGTTACGGTCTGACTTCCCTGAGGAAGGCACACAGTCTCCTCTGTCCCTGTAGCCCTTGACTATCACAAGCTTTAATGAATATGCATTTTCCAGCTTCCTAGCAGACGACCTTCCCACTACTGACACAGTACCACTGGCTTTAGTAGGTACAGGAAAAATGTTGTGGTCTGGTTTATGTAGCAAAAGTATTTTGTGGGAGGCCTCTTTGATTAGCTTTATTGCTGCTTTTAATGCAGTACACATGGGCAGGCAAACATGTCTGGAAAGTGGCCACATGGGTTATAAAGATAGATGATTTCAAACCAGCTTTCATTCAATGGTGGATTTGAGGGATTTGGGTGAATGTTCCTAAGAACTGCTACTAAATATGGCGGTATTATCCCTGCGACCTCAGATGTTCACGGCTTATAACCTTCCCCCACCCTGCCCCCTGCCTGCTTCTCTAAGTGATATAGATTTTAAATAACATCTAGGATTTAATATCTTGGGAGTCTATTTTTATCAAAGTTATGCATATATATAATTTAAAGTCAGATTATAAAGTTAATTATGAAAAATGGCTCTCCCTTGTCGAATCCCCAAACACCTGACAGCGCTTAGGAAGTCCCTATCAAGTGTGTATTTCTTCTGATGTTAATGTGTACATATGTGCAGTGCTCCATCTTCTTTGTTTCCACTCTTAAGCATTTTCTACTTTCTTTCTATTCTCAGAGATGAAAATTTCTCTTTCACAACTACCTAGTGGGGGCTGGAGCTCTTACTGTTCTGTCAGAGGGCCACAGTTTGCTTCCCAGCACCGCATCAGGAGAGTCCCAAACTCCAGTTCCAAGGGAGCTCACACAGTCTTTTGGCCTTCATGCATACACACATGTGCACACACACACAAAATAATAACATAGCAAATGTAATTTTATTTTGACTATATAAATGTACATCAAAGCAAAGACCTTTGTTGTGCTTTGGTTTTTGTTTTCTTACAAAGTCTTTTCATTTTCTTGGAGTTAATAATGGCCTTTTTTATTTTTTAAATTATCACTTGTTATGGTTTGAATGTAAAAATGTCCCCCCTTAGGCTCTCATCTTTGAAAACCTGGTCCTCAGTTAGTGGTACTGTTTTGGAGGTTATGGAACCTTTTGGACATGGGGTCTGGTGGGCAGACAGGGCCTCCGGCAGGTCATAACCCAGCCCTAGTTCCCACATGAGCTCTGTTTCCTAACTGTAGGGACAGCGTAACTAACTACCTCACATTCCCTCTGCCACAGCCACAAGCTACTGGTATCACATTGCTATCTCTGCCATGACTGATCATGACTCCTGAACTATGGGCCAAAATAAATCCTCCTTTCTGTCAGTTATCCTGCCATAGTGAGCGGGACAGTAACTGACACAGAAAATTGGTACCTAGAAGTGAGGTTGTTGCTGATGAAATGTCCAGACATATAAACAGGATAAAAAACTTATATAAAATGGAATTCAATTTTGTAACTAACAAAGAACATACAGAAGTCTGGGCATGCAACTAGTTATCAGAGTGCTTGCCTAGCATGCGTGAAGACCCACGTTTTACTCCCCAGCAGCACGTAAACCAGATGTGATAGCACACACCTGTAACCCTGATACTTGGGAGGTAGAGATAGAAGGATCAAGAATTCAAGGTCATTCTTAAGTATATGGTGAGTTTGAGTCCAGCCTACTTGTAGAGTAAGAAATGACGTAAGTAACTTTTCTGGGGCGGTAGAAGGAGAGATGATTTTAAACTATGTCACTGTATTGTCAGTTTTCTACTACTGTGATGCAGCAATCAACTTACAAAGGGGAAAGGTGATTTTGGCTCTCAGCTTTGCCAGCGTAGGCCCGTGGTTAGTAGGCCTCTTGCCTTGGACCCGTGATGAGGCCTCAGGTTCCAGTGAGTGTGTGACTGGTGATGAGGCCTCAGGTTCCAGTGAGCGTGTGTGGTAGAAAAGGCTGCTTAACTCATGGGCCCAAAAGAAATCAGAGTTCCTGACCCCTCTTCAAAGGCACATGGACAGTGACATAAATCCTCCCAGAAATCCCTGACTGCAAAAGCTCTGTCACCTCCCACTTGCACGATAGGTAGGGACCAAGTCATCAGCAAAGGGGACATTTCAGGTCCAAACTACGGTAGCCGGCAAAGCGGATCATTTGGGGAAGTAGAAGGCAAGTTCAGAGGGCTGAAGACCTGCTCAATATCCCATATGCAGCAGTGACCCACCCTGGGTAGGCAGACAAAAGAGCTTTGATTGAAAAATTATGATGTTCATGGATTGGGACAATGACCCAGTCAGTAAAGCACTTCCCTTGCAGGAATAAGGACCTGATTTCAAATGCAAGAACAATGTCAAAAGCCTTGTGTGTGGTGGCACACCTGCCATCCATCCCAGTGATGTTGAGATGGGAGGCAGAGACAGGGAGATTCCCTAAAAGCTCGCTGACCTGCTACTCTAGACCACCTGGCAAAGTTCCAGTCCAATGTGAGCCCTCCCTCTATCTCTCTCTTCTTTTTCTTTTTTTTCGAGTCAGGGTGTTCCTGTAGCCCCAGCAGGTCTGGAACTCACTGTGTAGACCAAGCTGGCCTTGAGTTCACAGAGATCCGGCCCACCACTGTCTCCTGAGTACTGGGATTAAAGGTGTGAGCCACCAAGCCTGACGAGAAACTGTCTTAAAGAGATATCTGAGGAGCAATATCAGACAATGTCCTCTGACCTCTACACATGCATATACATACAAGAGCACACACATGAACACACGCACACACACACAGAATATAAATTATAATGTTCAGCCTTCCTTCTGGTCAGTGAGTTGGCACAGGATGCTCTCTGATGTTGAGGAAGTGAGAATAACTCTCCATGACCCACTCTGTGGCAGAGGGCAGGCTGAGAGGGCATCTTTCCCCTCGGGATTTGCAATCCTCCCTGCCTTCTACCCGGGAGCCAGGAGAAACCTAGAGAGCAAAGATGAACATCATTTTCCCAGCCACGCTGATCACGGGCAACATCCTGAGCACAACCCTTACCTTTGAACTCAGGTGCCTTGTGCTCTTTTTGCACTCAAGTGTTGGTTGAGCAGCTGGTCTGTGTGGTTGGGCAAAAGAAGGGAAGTGTGGTTGACTGAGGCCGTTCATGGAACTGGTTGGAACCTGCAGGGCATAGCCAACCTCAAGATTTCTGAGAGCTTTGCAGCCCTTATCAACAGGGTTGACTTAGTCATAAGGAAAAAAGAAGCTCGGTGAGTTACACTCATGCTGGGTCTCTACATGAGTGGGTTCTTCTTGACAAATTAGCACGAGAGAATCTTTTGCAAATGAGAGATTAAATTTCCTTGTTTTTGTTGGAAAGCTCCTTTAGTCTCTGTCAGCAAATGTGCTATGGCATTCTTTCCATGTTGGACTGGCTTTCCGTTCACTTGTTATTTTTGTTTCTTTTGTTCTTGCTGTTGGCTTTCAGTGTCCATCTCTTTGGGAGGGGGTAGACTGAAACTCTGGTCCTGCCTTAGGTATGCTTCCTGGGGGTGGTTCACGGGGCAGAGGGTAGAGCATGCAGGGTAAAATCCGTCATGTTTCATTTAATTCCACTTTCAAAGGAGCAATGTTTAGCTTTTTAAAAGAAGCATAAGTATATCCAAAATACTGTGTGGGATACATTTGTACCAAAAACATCTTGTTTATTTGAAGTCGAGTTGAGCTAAGTTGGGCCGAGCTTTCCTTCACTACATTTAGGCCATCTCAGGCTCTCCCAGGGAGGAAAGCCATGGGAACATGAGACATTCAGAGGGAATGTAGAGATTATTTTTTTCACACTCCCCCTTACCCAATAAATGGAAAAGAACTCTGTTTCTTTAAGGACTGCCACCAGGGTGAAAAGAGTCAAGCATTTGCCTTTGACAAAACCTCAGCTGCCTGAGTAAAGAATAAATGGGCTAGGGAGATGGCTCAGCAGGAAAAGGTACCTGGTGACTTGAGTTTGAGCTCTAGGATTCATACTGAAGACAGGGAGAACCAACTCTTGCAAGGTATCCTATGACTTCCATGCTTGTGCCATGGAGGGTGTGTGTGTGTGTGTGTGTGTGTGTGTTGGGTGAGGTGACCCAAACTTGGGAGGTAGTGGCAGGAGGACCCGGAGTTCAAGGCCATTCTCAGCTATATAATGAGATTGATGCCTGCATTACAGGATACTCTGTTTCTGAAGGCCATGCTAGGAAAGCACCTTAGACCCTTAGCTCACCATATGTTCTTAATTCATTTATCTGTTGATGGGCTGATTTCATGAATAGTGCTGTAATAAACATGGATGTGCAGGTATTTCTGTTGTATGTTGAATTACATGCCTTTGGGTTATATGGTACTTCTGTATTGAGGAACCTCTATACTCATTTCCAGAGTGGCCAGACTAATTTACATTCCTTCTAACAGTCACCATCCCCCTGCCTCAAATCCTTACCAGTATTTCTTTTTTGAGACAAGGTCCCAGTCTGTAGGGAAGACTGGCCTAGAACTCATTATGTATCCCAGGCTCATTTTAAACTCTCAGTGATCTTCCTGTCTCAGCCTTCTCAGTACTGGGATTACAGGTGTGTGCCACACTATCTCAGTCTTTTTGGTTTCTTCTGCTAATAGCTATTCTGGTTGGAGTTAGAATATCAATGTAGTTTTGATTTGCAGTTTCCTGATAGTTAAAGTTATTGACCATTTTTCATAGATTTATTGGTCATTGTACTTCTTTTGGGATGTGTCTACTAAAGTCTTTCATTCATTTTAAGGTTGAGTTACTTGGTTTTTTTTTTTTTTTAGTTCTTTATTTATTAAAGATATTAATCCTCTATCAGATGAACAGATGGCAGACTTTCTTCCATTCCATAGGTTAACTCTTTAGTTTGTTGATTATTCCTTGGCTGAACAGAATCTTTTTAGCTTGATGAGATTCCATTTGTCAATTCTTGTTTTTATTTCTTAGGCAGTTGGAGTTCTATCCAGGAAGTTGTTGCCTGTGCCAGTATTTTGAAATAGTTCCTGTAAGCCTTCTAATAGTTTCAAAATTTTATGTTTTATATTCAGGGTTTACATGCATTTTGAATAGTTTTTACAGGAGGAGAAACAGGAGTCCAGTTTCATTCTTTTACATGTGGATATCTACTTTTCCCAGGACTATTTGGTAAAGAGGCTGTCTTTGCTCCAAGGTCTGTTTTTGGCACTTTTATCAAGAATCAATTGGCTTGAGATGCATGGATTTATTTCTAGGTCATCTGTCCTGTTGTATTGAGCAATGTGTTTATTTTTGTGTCAGTTCCATGCTGTTCTTGTCACTATGGTTCTGTAGTATATATCACTTGAAATCCGGTACTGGGATGTCTCCAACATTCCTTCTTTCTTTTTTTTTTTTTTTTCCTCAGGATTGTTTTGGCTACTTGGGGGTCTTTTGTGCTCTTAAAGAATGTTTTTGGTGTTTTGTCAGGGATTATATTAATTTACAGACTGCTTTGAGCAATGTGGCCATTGTAACAATGTTGATTCCCCCAATCTGTGAACATGGGAGGCCTTTCTCCCTTCTAGAATCTCTTCAACGTATTTCTTTAGTGTTTTATAATTTTCATAGCAGCGATCTCTCACGTCTTTAGTTAGGTTCATTTCTATGGTATCTTTCACGTGGCTCCTGCGAACAGGAGTATTTGGCACTGAGTTTCTTATTCATCTCTGAACTGCTGATTTTTGAATGTTTATTTTGTATTCTGCATCTTTACAGATTTGTTGATCAATGATACCTCCCAGCATGGCATGCAGGACAACTTGAATTCTTCCTTTCCTGTATTTATACCTTTTATTTCTTTCTCTTGTTTAATTTTTCTGGCTAATATTTCTAATACTATGTTGGATAAGAATACCAGGGGTGAGAGTGGACACAAGTGTCTTTTTCCTGATCTTAGATGAAATGTATTTAGTTTTCCCACAGTTAGCATAATGTTGGCGGTAAATTTGTCACATAGAACATTTACTAACATAATAAGTATCATAATTTATTCAAGGGTTTTTAATCATGAAGTCATGCTGAATTTATCAAAGGCCTTTTCTGGATCTATTGAAATAATCAAGTGATTTTTGAGCCTTGATTCTACTTGTTTATTGAGTGCATATTCTCAACTATCCTTGCATTTCTGGAACAAAAGCTACTAGATCATGGTGTATGATATTTTTTTTAATGTCCTGTTAAATTTTTTATGCAGGTATTTTACTAAGATTATTTTTGCAGTTGGGAGTGATGGTACACACCTTTAAACGCAGCACACAGAGGCAGGCAGATCTCCATGAGACTGAGGCCAGCCTGGTTTACATAGTGAGTTCCAAGCAGCCAGAGGTGCATAGCGAGACCTTTCCCTTTTAAACATTTGGGTCCTTGGGGTTGGAGAGACGACTCAGTGGTTAGAAACACTGGCTGCTCTTGCAGAAGACTTAGGTTTGATTCTCAACCCCACATGGTGGATTCCAGGAGATCTGACACCCTCTTCTGATTGTTTTGCAGGTGAGTGCACTTACATACATGAAGTCACATAAAATAAAAAAAAAAAAATAAAGAAATTTGCGTCCACACCAGCTTTTGGCAGTAGGGGAAATACTGGACTCATAGAATGAACGTGGAAATATTCCTTTTGTTTCTAACTTATGGAATTTTTTTTGAGGAACATGGGTGTTAGCTTTTCTTTAAAAGTCTGGCATAATTCAGCAACGAATATAACCACTCCTGACCATTTTTATTTTGAGAATTTTTATACCTGATTTAACTTTATTGTTTATTATTTATCTATTTATATTGCTGTAAATATAATAAATATGATATATTGATATATTTCAAGTTTCCTGACTCATTTATGGATAGCCATATATATGTAGAAATCGATTTCTTCTGTTTATATAAAAGTCTTTATTCTTTGAACTTCTTGTCCCCTGCTCTTCATTTGTGGGATCAGTAGTTTCTAAGATCAGGTGAGATTCTGTCTTGTTCACTTCTCTATACTCAGTGTCTCATAGATGTGAAACAAATGTGAGTTAGGTGAGTTCACTTTAACAAATCTTTTCTGTACAGTCCCTGCACGGTAGTCACTGTTCTACTAACTTTAGAGGTAACACATGAAACAGACATGGTGCCTTCCCATTAGACACTTACATTCTGATAGATGAGTGTGGATTCAAGTTCTGGAAGGAGAAAGATTTTTAGGGCCATCTATTTATGATGTTATCATCCATTTCTTTTTCTTTCCCCTTTGGTATGGGGATGGAACCCAGGACCATGCACATTCTGGGGAATGCTCTAGCACTCAGCGATCGATTTTATATAAAGATTTTGTTTTTAATTATGGGTATGCGTGTGACTCTGTGTAACGGTATGCACATGTGAGGCACTGGATCATTTGAGAGCTTTGAGTTACCGGCAGTTGTGAGGGGCCCGAGGTAGGCACTGACAACCAAACTCCAGTCCTCTGCAAGAGCAGAACTTGGTCTTGACTGCTCCTTGAGAGCTCTTTAGACTTTTTTGTGCTTTCTTTTTAAAGAATAGTTTAAATTTTTACTTTTGTTTTTTACCTTTATCGATTGATTGATTGTGGGTGAGAATGTGTGTTAGTGCACCACTCTGTATGCACGTGTAGTAGTCTGAAGAGAACTTGCTAGATTTGGTTCTCACCTTCTACCATGTCCGCCCAGAGATGAAACTCAGTCATCAGACTTGGTGCAGGCGCCATGGCCCACTCATCTGTGCTACTGGCCCTTTTGTGCTTTCTGACGCTGAGCTGTCGCTCCAAGGTAAATGCTAGAGAACGCCCTCTCTCACTGCCTTCACTCGACTGTCAGCAGCTTGATGTAGTCATATGAGCTGTGGATTTGACAGTGCCTTGGAGGCTGGAGATGGGACATGGCGTCCATCTTACTGGAGAGAGCAGTAATGCAGTAACAGATGGAGGCGAATCTGGGTTTCCAGGGAACCTGAGGTGACACGTTTGTCCAGGGCTCTGGGACTCATGTAGCAGCTTAGCGGTAGTGAATTCGGGACTGATGTTAGCTGGATACCTGTCAAGTGTGCTTTCCTAGTCTTCCAGAAGTTTCAAGTGCTTCCTGATCGCCCTTAGGAAAATTTCTCAGGCCAGTCGGAGTGTGTGCGGCCACGAACTCTGGCAGACTCAGACCTCTGTTCTGCGGGTCCACCAGCCTCCTTGCCAGGTGTGACTGGGCAAAGATGACTTCAGCTGCCTTAGACCCTGCCAGGAGCTGTCTCTCTGGTGGGAATTAGTGATCTCCCAGCCCCGGAGGGGCGGTGTGTATATACTGAGTTTGGGCTGAAATCCAAAATTTTCTGTGTATAACTGCTCCAGAATCCAGTTCAGCCTCTGGCCTGGACTGACTCATATTCTAAGACGCATAGGAAGCAAAACGATCCAAGCTTCCCTGTGCCATTTACTCTCCGACCTTGCAACGCCTTTTAGTTGTTTGTGCCTTTGCTTTGGACTGCTTCTATTTAACTGTATTTTTTTTCTGCCCTTCTAAGAATAGCACTTTAACCTTCTCAAAAAGTAAATACCACAGATGAACAGGAGTGGAGGGAATAATTAAGTTATGGAACATTCTCATGGACACTGAGGAAGACAAGCATTGATACTTTCCAAAAATAAACTCAAAGATACAAACTGATAAATAGCTTGAGATGGCCAAATTTCTCTACAGTAGCACATGACCATCTGGCAACCTCATAGCTAGCGCTTAGTAGAACACGTTTCCTTTAATGCTTTCCTTAGACCTGTGTTTTCTGTTTTGAAAACGTCCTTGCCATCTGCCCTCTCTTTCTCCAGTTCCTCCAGAATGATCTAATATAAGGGACCAGTGTGGCTAACTCAATTCTTTTGCTAGTTGTCCAGTCAGAAGTGTTTGCTAGGGGAAGAAAAGATACCTGAAAAGAACATGAAATCGAGAAGGGGCAGCCAGAATTGGCGGAGGCCAGAATTCCCTCTGCCGCTCAGTTCTTTATGTGTGGTTTCTTTTCTTGTGGTGAATCGAGACTCAAAGTTTCTTCATTTGGCCCTTTACCTCTTCCCTGTCTGTCATAGGCAGACAAGCTCTTGGATCTTGTGTTTTCCAATTCACTCCTTTCACATCTTGCAGCCAGTCCTGTTTCTGGCACAGTGTTAGTCACTTGTCAGACTCTAGAGGTGACTTTAAAAATTCCCACATTCTATAACTAAATAGAGAAAAAAAGGCAAAAAATTATATTCCATAATTCAAAGTTTCATGACAGCACATTTAATTTCCTTGTCCTGGTTCCTTCAGTCCTTCCTTCCATCAGTCAAGGGATTCTACTCCCATAATATTTTCTAGGTCATCCAGAATCCCTTTCTGGAGACACGTAACTGTGAAATTGCCAGTTGTTTATTATAACAGAGCTTAGTTATAGATGCCTTCTATGACACATTACATAAGGGGCTCTAGGATCAAGGAAACTTGTAGAAGCTTTCTGAGGGTCCACACTGCAAGAAGTGTTTGTTTTTGGCAGTGCTGGAGATCGGCCTGGTGCATGTGCTCTTCCGGTGACCAGGACCCCAGTCCTTCGGGTAGATTTTTGAGTAGATACTAATGTTCTCAGCTCAGCTGTAGTATCAGGTACCTCAAGCTCCTGCCTCTGTCCCCTGCCTGTAGTCTGCTCACTTGTTTGAGGGCTGGGTCCAGGCAGGCAAGTTCAGCTCTGCGTAGGATTTTAGAAGCCCTTCTCACATCACGGGTCGTTGTTGAATGGATGAATTCTGCAGGAGAGAGGCCTTGTTTATTAAAGCTCAGAGAAGGCTGGACCAGTGACTTACAGTGAAGCGCTTGCTTTCAAGCATGAGGATCTGAGTTCATGTAAAAAAAGCAGAGCATGATGGTAGGTACACATTTGTAAAACCATCCCTGAGGTGTATGGTGAGGTGGGCAGAGACAAGAGGATCCCTAGGCTTTCTGACATAATAAAGCCTAGCAGAGTGTTAGGTAAAATTGAGAGACCCTGTCTCAACCAACCAACCGAGCAAAGGTGGGGGGGAACCAAGGTGGGACTCGCAAGATGACTTAATGTAAGTCTGATGGCCTGAATTTGATCCCTGGAACCCACTGTGGAAGGAGAGAATTGACTACTGAAAGTTTTCTCTGATCTCCACACATGTGTCATGACATGTCCATGTCCACACTCATGCGTATCATGCACACACACACACACACACAAAGGGTCCAGAGAAAGAGATAATAATATGCAGGAGGTCCCATGAATATTCACTGAATGAATGTTGAATGGCTGTAGGGTGAACTATGTCACCTCTTGAATCTGTAAGTACCTCAGACCAGGAAATGGTGTTCCTCAAGTCCCCGAGGATGTCCAGGGTCTCGACTTTTGTACCTTCAGATCAATCAAAGCATAAGTAGATCCAACCAGTCAGAACTCAGGACAAACTTGATGTTTCCTGGGCAACTCAGAAGACCGTGTATGCAATCAGAGTGTAGCAAACAGCTGTAAACCTCAGTATGCCACCATATCTCCAGCCCTTCCAGGGGCTCATCGGTCCTGCCGAGCCTCTTCCCCATCTTCCTATATGCTGCTCACGGCTCATCTTCTTCTTTTCTCTGTTACTGTTCCATAGCCTTTGTTCCAGCTTCTTAACTTCAGGAAAGGTCATATAAGCGAAAGAGGTTTTCCAAATGGTGAAAATGACTTTTCATTCAATAATTTTAATATGGGACTGGGGTTATAGCTCTGTGGTACAATGCATGCTTAGTATGTTTCAAAGCTCTGGGTTCAATAATTAGATCCAAGAAAACAAGAAAATAATATAACACTCACTATAAAAATAAAGACATATACATATATGCTAGAATTCAAAAAGAATATAAAACTAATCATACACAAAATGTAAAGAGAGGCAGAGATGGCATCTTCTCGCTTGCTGGCCTTGGCCAGTTCTGGAATTGCTCACACCTGTTTTCCTTCTTCCTTCATTTCAAGGGTTTCTGCTTCATGCTCTGGACAAGAGAGGCGCCAGGCCACTGGGAGAAAGCACGACAGCTGAGGACTTCTTTCAGGTCAATTCGTAATGGGCTTACACACAAAGCAAAGGAAGGCTTGCAATGACCATCGGAAAGACTAGTTCACGGCATGTTTAACTAACTGAGGAGGCTGTGCCGAAGCTGGTGTTGATGCAGTTTTGAGTTGGCTCTGCTTTTAATTTCAAGATTTTCCAAATTCTGCTTCATTCTTTTCTTTCTGAGTCCAGAGTTAGCTCTCGGAGTGCCACTTTACGGGTGGCCTTAGTAATTTTCTAAGTGAAGTTGCTCTGGTTTTGGTGTTTCCTTTGGGGTAACAGAGTTGCCAGTGATACACACAAACAGCAACCAATGAGCGCTGACATTTGACTCTCGGTTTCCCTGTGTGGCCCACCTTTTTCCTTTTGGACAAGGAAAGAATGAATGTTTTCTTGGGGTTCTCCATATGAGTTTTCCCTTTTTGTGTACGGTGTATATGTTTGTATGTGCAAACATGTGTGTATGCACATGGGCATGCGTGCATATGGAGGTCAGAGGAAAGCTTACAGGAGTCAGTTCTTGCTTTCCACAATGTGGGTCCCGGGGGTGGAATCCATGTTGTTAGGCTGGGCAGTGAGTGTCTTTATCTACTGTGCAATCTCTTGTCCCTGCAGTCATCCATCTTTTTCATTGCTTCCCTTGGGCCCCCATTTTGAGGCAGGATGGCACTGAGTAGCCCAGACTTGCCTCCAGCTTGAGATCCTCCTGCCTCAGCCCCCTGGGTGCTGAAATTACAGGTGTGCACCAACATGCCTGGCTCATTGCCCTGATTTTCATTCCATCTTCTAAACTTCAGGACAGTGTGTATGACCCAAAGACGTGGATCACAAGGTTTATTTCCTTTGTGTTCAATTGCTTGTTGTTTTGAAGGATTATCTTTGAGGTCAATCAACAAACTACTTTCCTGTCCCAATGGGAGAAAAGTGCCAAGTGGCCCCAAACGAGAGGTGAGTTCCCCCGAAGCTGCCCGTGTCCTTTTAAAGCTGGGGCCTCATTCGACAAGCTGGTGTCTCTGTGTTTGCCAGCCTTTTGTAGAGGGTTGTCCCCCATGCAGCCACTGGGAGTGTACCTGACAGGATTTTAAGTAACTACCATCCCGAGGCCAATGTGTAGGAACTGTCAGTTTGTGTTTGTGTGATGTGTGAGTGTGTGGCACTACACCATGAATCACTCAGGATTGCCCTATGGAGAGCTTTGCTTCCGCCTGAAGGATTAGGGAAGCTAAGTTCAGATGCCATCCATCAGCTCTGCCTTTCAGGGAGCGTTAGTAAAGTCATCTCGCACCCGATCCATGGTTGAAGCACTCTGTTTCCAAGTCTCAGAGAAAGGTCACCTAAAGGTAATGGAATATTTTGTCAAGGTAGCACAGTCCTGTTCCTTAAGCTGGCCTGGGAAAATACTTGCTGGTGTGGGTGACAGAGAGGAGGCGGGAGCTTGCAGAGCAGAAAGGAGGGAGATGGCTCAGTGCCCCCGGCATTTCTAAAAATGTCTTCCTCATTTACAGTTATTAATGACACTTTTAAGAATAATCCTGCTGAAATGCAGGCTTAAGATCTTCCCAAAGAAGAGTAAAAGTTCACCATCATGAGCAAGGAGGAGGTTTTCAACTTGTGGTTTGGATTGTTTTTCTTTACTGTCTTCTCACTTCAGGTCTCTGAAGGATATCTGGACATTTTCAGTGCTGGTAATCTTATCCTTTTTCTTCTCTGTTGCACTCTAGGTGGGTGTTTAAAGATATTGAGCCTATTTAAACAGAGTGGCAGAGCTCATCATATCATCAAGGATGAGGAAAGGTAGTTCAGCAGGTGAGACTGGGGAGATGGCTCTTTAGTAAAGCAGTGCAACCACCAGAACCTGAGCTCGGTACCAGGAAGCCACAGGAAAGGCCAGGAATGATGGAACCTGCTCATAATTCCAGGGACAGGGAGGTGGAGAGCCTGAGTCCCAGGCTATCGGGAGGGGAACCGATGTAAGAGCCAAAGGGACAAGACACCTGCTGCTACTATAGCATTCTAGACACATTAGGAAGCCACACCAATGAAATCTCCACAGTATGGCAATCTGACAGGATGTGCATAGTGACCACACCAGTTGACATATCAAGATGGATGGGGGACATTTCATAGGATCCCATCAAAATAGAGAGCTAAAGGCAGTCAGTGGATGCTGAGGGAGAATCAGGTTTCTTCAGGAACTGGCACCCTGAGAGGGTGTCTCCTTTCAAATGGGCAGCCCTAAACACAGGTGCACAGGAGACCACTAAACGGACTCAGTGCATTATGTTTCCATATATACATAAATGCATGCATATGTAATAACAATAATAATCAAAAAGGACAGCAGAGCAGGGAGGTGGAGGGCATGAGGGGATTGGAAGGGCGCTGGCAAGGTGGAAGTGACGCAAAGACGCAACTCATGTATGATAGTCACACAAAAATAGCGGACAGCATCTGAGAAAAAACATCCCAGGCTGTCTTACATCCACGCGCATATACGTCGACCTGTACACACAAACACACATACAGGCAGACACACAGACTCATGCACACGAGAAATTCAATGCAAAGAATGAAATGGCCCAGGTGACTTAGGATTTTGTATTTGATGGTTGGCTTCAGGAACTGGCACCGATTATTGCGTAACTATTGTGAAGCTAGTTTCATCTCAGGTGAGCTATCAACAGCTTTTTTGGCAAATGAACCCCCAGCACACAGAGCTTTGCACTTGACCTCTTGGTGGTGTGTTCCTCTAGTTCGCCTCCTACCACTGTCTGCTTGTTCCCAGTCTCCTCATCTGCTTCGTTCATCTCTCTGACTTATTCATAGTGGGGCATTCTAGGAATCTTACCATGTTCTCCATCTGTTTGTGGCTTTCGTGAGGTCACAGATTTAAGCATCATTGATATTCTGATGATTTCCAAATTTATTTTATTTTATATTTTGGTTTGTTGAGACAAGATCTCATGCAGTGCAGGCTGGTTTTGAATTTCCTATGTAGCTGAGACTTGCCTGAGCTCCTGATCCTCCCACCTCCCCTGCTGGGACTGTAGGTGTGCATCACCATAGCTGACTGATCCCCAGATTTATGGCTCTGTCTAGATCCTCTCATCTGAACCCCAAGTTTGTGTTTGTACCTGCCTATGCAACACTCCCCCTGGGCTTCTCAGATTCCCCTGCCTGTCTGAATTCCAGAGTGTCACCCCTCAAACCTGCTCCTGCCACAGCCTCCGTAGCTTCAGCTCATGAGAGCAGTATCTCCCTTCTTGAGTCTCAAACCATTCATGCACAGATCTCATGCACAGATCTTCCTCCTGAACTTCAGTTGCTACTTATCATCTTTATCTGAATGTCCGATGGGCATCCCAAACTTATATCCAAGGTTCCAAATATGTATTTTCCTTCACCTTGGTCTGTAGCCTGCCTGCTTTTTTAGTTGCTTAGGTAAAAAAAAAAAATTACAGATCATGCTTACCTCCTTTCTCTCTCACATCCACCTCGAATATGTCAGCAAATCCTCCTGGCTTGATCTTCAGAATATATCTGTAATTATATCACTTCTGTCTTCCACTCTACTTCTTAAAACCACCACTATTTCTCACTTAGATTATGACCAACAGACTCCAGACCAGACCCTGGTTCCCTGCATATTCTTCTATCTCTCCCCAGCTGCCACTTTCTAGATACCCCTGTCAGCAAGTCCCACTTCCACCTTCACATCCTCTCCTTTAGGGTTTTTTGTTGTTGTTATTTTCTCTTTGTAACCCACTGAGTTCAGTTAGCACTGTCTGATAGAATGCTGACTTGATTGAGTTGGCTTGATCTTGTACAAGTCTTGTGCAGGTAACCATAGTTATAGTCAGTTCATGAGTGCCATGCCACGTCCAGAGGCCAGCATTTCACAGCACTTCTCTCCACGCTCTGGCTTTGTTACTATTTCCCCTTCAATGATGCCCCCCGATCCCTGGGAGGGAGGCCTTGACAAAGATGTCCCATTAAGTACTTAGTTGGGCACTCGGTAGTCACTTGTTCTCAGCCCTTTGACTAATTATGAGTCTCTGTACTAACTGACGACTACTGCAAAAGAAGCTTCTCTGGCTAAGGTTGGGAGCACCACTGGTTTATGCCCCATGGTTCTGAGTTCAGAATCTTCAGTCTCTTTGCTGTTCTGAGCCATGACCATTGTGCTCGCACCCTAGGACAGTCCCTGATGCTCTCCCATGCCCTGCTTGGCCTCTCTCACCCACTGCACGTCCTTGTTAATCTTTAACGAATGCTTCCTCAAACACTATTTTATCCAGTTCTCACAACTATTTCATGAAAAAGTAACTTTCCATGTGGCAATGCATATGACATTTGAAAAAGTTAGGTCACGTCTTTCCATTTCCTGCTTCTCCAGAGAGTCACTGATTGAAGTTGAGACATGGGTTGCTCCAGGGGAGGGAGAGGCAATGGCCTAGATGAGGACAGATGTCACAGCTCAACCTCGAGCCTTTTAAATCTGTAGCCAGACAATAGCAATAGAGTAAGTACTTTTGATTTGCAAAATCCAGGTTGTGTAGGTAGAAGAAAGCTAGTTTATGAACATGCAGAGATGGATTTGATGCTGTCCAAGTAAATCCACGTTGGTACCCCGTTTCCCCATGGTACCCCATTTTCCCATGGTACCCCATTTATAGGCATGGGGAGACTGCAAACTTCCCAGAGAAGCCCAATATTTGGTGTCATACTGTGTCCTAATATCACAGGGTCAGTGGAGCTAAACAGGAGATTCTACCTTTTGTGTATATGCTAAAAATACTTTTGAGAGAAATACTGTTACTTATGACATCTGTGATATAAATTAGCCATATCGCAGAATTTACTTCCTCACAGGTGAGATCTGCTTCCCATTGCACACAGTGAGGTGAGGGGGTCCGTGGATCCCATCACATCATTATACTGCATGCTTATGATACCCGAGTTCTGGACAGCTCCAGTTAACCAGTAAGGTGGAACTCACGCACCAGGTGGTTTCATAGTCATGGGTTGTTACACATAACCCCATGGGAAGCATGCATGGGAAGCATCTCCCCAGAATCCAGGCAGTGGTGTGTGTCTGTAATTCCAGCACTCTTGCAGTGAGATAGGAGGTGGAGACTAGAGAATCCCCAGAGGCTTGCCGGGCAGCTGGCTTGGCACATAGAGCAGCACCGAGACCCTTTCTCAAACGAGGTCATTCTTTGACCTCCATGTGTATGCTGTAGCTTGTGTGTGCCCTCACCCCTGAAAAGATTAGGAACTGGCGTTATAGGCAGGCTTCTTGGCTAGGTCTAAGATTCATTTATGTTCTTGAAACTGGAGCAATGTCCAGATCAGTAGTGTGAAGATCTTATCAATTATCTCTGTTTCTTTAACTTCTGTCTTCTCCATATTTTCTCTCTGGCAATGCATCAAATGATTAGATTCTAACAATTCAGTGTCTTCTTATTCCTCTGTTTTAATCCAATACTCTTCTCCCATCTTTTCCTCTACCCTTTTTGTAAGACTGGGACTGAACTCAGGGTATTGTGCACCCTAGGCAAGTGCTGTACTTGTGACACAAATGAGATAGTCAGTGAGTATACAGGTGTCCAAGACAGGAGCCTAAAGAGTTATGTTTCCTTGTGATGCTGGGCATGGAACCCAGGACCTTGGGCATGCTAAGCAAGCATTCTACCAATGAACTATATCCTCAGCTCCTGAAGCCACAGTCTTTTATAACCTAGGCTCAGTAGTAACACATCTGTTTCTACTGGATATGAACACCACATAGAAGGGGCCACTGAAAAAAGCCACTGTAAAGCCTGGGTCCACGTCTTCTGACTCAGAAGGGAATGAGGCCTAAGTCAGACACTGTGCGTACATCGTTAGATGCACGCAACACTACAAAGCAGGTACTGAGCGTTTGCTGTTATTGTTTGTAAGAGATTTGCCTGTAACCACAAAGCCGTTAGTAGCAGACAGAACCCCTCCTTGCTGCAAGATCTTCCCAGTTTATACTTAGAAGATTTTTCTCTGCTTCCTGCTCCAAGTACCTTAACCAGAGTTACCTTTCTTCTCAAGATGTTTTTCGTCTTTCAACAGAATAGAGGAGTCCCACTTCTTTATAATGATATTGCATTAGTTTCTCTGCTCATTGCTGTGACAGAATACCTAAAAAAGTAGTGTATGGGAAGAAAGGCTTCTTTTGGCTTACAGGTTGAGAGGATACAATCTGTGTCATAGTCAGCAAGGTACGGGACTGTGTCATATTGCAATCACAGTGCGCTGGTAAATGTGGTGGGTGCTCTGCTTGCTTCCTCCCTCTCTGTCTTTTCTATTCAATCGAGCCCATGGGATGGTGCCACATTCAGAGCGTGCCCTCCTCACTTAAATCTCCCTGGAAATGTCCTCACAGACGCACCCACAGTGTCTTTCCGAAGTCATTCCAAATCCAATAAAGTTGACAGTGAAGATAAGTCACCAAGGACATCTGAACTCCATCTGAACTAAGACTTTGCGACAGCCTAGCTGTGACCATCCTGGGTGCTCATTTAGGCAGAACATAATACACAGATATTTGGTCAAACAGGATTCTGGGTGTTTCTATGAAGGTATCTTTGAATGAAATTTATATTTGAATAAGACTGTAAGTGGAGCTTTCCCTAATATTTGCAGCCTCATTCTGTGCATGGAGGACTGTCATGGCAATCCCGGTTGAATCATGTGACATGCCTTTGAGGGATTGTCTTGATTAGGCTAATTGAGGTGGGGAGACCCAGTCACTGTGGATGATTCCACACCCTTCCTTCCTTAACTTTCTTTTGGAATTGTTAAGAATATGACTCCTTCCTCACTCCCCACACACTACTCAGCTAGCATCCTTCTGACCTCATCTATAGCATCAACTCTCACTTGTCCTGCAGAAGCTGCCCTTCCCTTGCCAGCTGGCCTAACTCACCAAGTCTCCACAGCCACTCAAGCTGATTCCCTAAGGCAGATCTCTTTCGGTATAGCACATACCCTCCGGGCTCTGTTTCCTGGGAGACCTGTGGCTGAGCCCCTCCTGTCTAGCCTTCTTACTGCTACAGCTCCACCATCCCCTCTGTCAGCCGCTGTGCCTGCCCATGTGCTTATACAGCTACAGGCACACCGCACACAGGTACACTGCTCCAAGATCCACCCACTCCAGGCACTGCTTTTCCTCAGCACATCCTAACTTTTCTCATCTCCTTGTCTCAGACTGCACATTGACCCCCCTGCCAGCACCGTCTCTCGCCAACAGGTCTCTCTCTGGCCCACCTTGAGTCCATTCCCCTCATAGGTTTCCTTCCTTGAATAGTCTCCACTACAGCATTTTCCATTAAGTCTAATAGCATAAAACAATGTCAAAGACGTAGCTCGTTTAGTAGAATGCTTACCTAGCATGCAGGAAGCTCTGGGTTTGCTCCTCAACACCAAATAAAATCCAGCAAGGTGGATCAGGAATTCAAACTCATCCTTAGTTACGGCTCTGAGTTTAAAGTCAGCCTGGCCTACATGAGACTCTGTCTCAAAAAAATAAAAATAAAAAATCATAATGTCCATCTCTCCAGTGCTGGATTGAGCGTTGACAGAACAAAGCTTGTGCCAATCATTTTCCTTCAGTCCACCACTCTATAATACTTTGCTCATGGGACTCAATATCAGTAAACACTTACTGGAGTACATTCCACATCTTTATTTACATGGCATTTGTATCTATATAATCCCATTACACCATATCTAGGGCAAAAATTTATAAATATATCTACACTGAGACAGATATACAAAGAAATACTTTTGCATAGTAAAACTGAAGTCCTAGGAGATGTATGATGTCCTGTAATTGCCACTATTTTAAAACAAAATTCTGTGCACTCTGAAAACATGGTCTCCTTGATCTCCTGCTTAAAAAAACTGAAATTGGTTTAAAAGGAAACGTAGCTGCTTTTAGAGCATCAGTGAACTGGTCAATCAATATAAGGCAGAAGGATAAGAGATGTAGGTAAGACTTAAGGAATGTACTTCTATAGCGACAGCTCAAAGTACACACATCATAACGCTGAACTGGAAAAAGTATACTTCTAAGTATAAACTGGGAAGATCTTGCAGCAAGGAGGGGTTCTGTCTGCTACTAACGGCTTTGTGGTTACAGGCAAATCTCTTACAAACAATAACAGCAAACGCTCAGTACCTGCTTTGTAGTGTTGCGTGCATCTAACGATGTACGCACAGTGTCTGACTTAGGCCTCATTCCCTTCTGAGTCAGAAGATGTGGACCCAGGCTTTACAGTGGCTTTTTTCAGTGGCTCCTTCTATGTGGTGTTCATATCCAGTGTGTTACTACTGAGCCTAGGTTATAAAAGACTGTGGCTTCAGGAGCTGAGGATATAGTTCATTGGTAGAATGCTTGCTTAGCATGCCCAAGGTCCTGGGTTCCATGCCCAGCATCACAAGGAAACATAACTCTTTAGGCTCCTGTCTTGGACACTTGTGTACTCACTGACTATCTCATTTGTGTCATTTATTCCCACATCGTCAGAAACCTACAGAGAGCATGGGGAAGTGCTGAGACTTTGGACTCAACTGCCAAAGAGGTGTACACTTCCCATCAACTAGGAAGGTGAGCGAGTCTGGACTCCCCAAAGGTTCAACTCAGTGCCAACAGTCTTGATGGACTGCTCATCTCACATTCCTGAGTAGGCTATCTCATTCATCCTTGGACTCTGGACCCCACAGCAAAAATACTTGTTGAAATAAAAATTCTTTAAGCTATTACATTTGGGGTAGTTCATTATGAATGAGTTGATAGCTACTAAAAACTACAGTGACTTAGGAAATGCCTATTGCTGTTTTGAATGTGTTCCCTAAAAGGTCATGTATTAGAAACAACCCCTAACTTTGTATGTTGGTGGCATTTGGAGCTGGGGCCTCTGGGAAGTAGTTAGTGTTAGATGATGTCATTAGAGTGGAAACTCACCATGGGATCAGTGGCTTTAAAAAAGGAGGAAGAGCTGGGCTTCGTGGTGAACACCTTTAATCCCAGTGCTCAGGAGGCAGAGGCAGGTAGATCTCTGTGAGTTCTAGGCCAGCCTGGTCTACATAGCTAGTTCTAGACCAGTCAGGGCTACACAATATGACCCTGTCTAAAAAAACAGGAGGAGGAAGAAAGTCAGCATATTTGCCTTCTATGGGACCCCCCTGCCATACTAAGACAGCAAAAGGGGTCTCTTCAGAGCCTGGTACCTTCCAGCCTCTGTTTCTTTTCTTTATAAATGGCTCAGTCTGTAGCATGCTGTTGTACCAACAGAAAATAAGCTACAGCACCTGTGACTTTGGAGTGTATGAGATGTGAGGACGGTATGAGCACTTCTTTATTCTCTACAGAGGACCAGTGCATCTTAGAGAAAAGATGGATGATCAGGTTGAGGATGGGCTTCAGAGAAAAGAACTGGGAAGCGGGTGAGAAGGAGGGAGAGGAATGGAACTCTCTACTGATAGAGAATGCTTATGGGAGAGGTCCCAGGGAAAGCAAAGGATGCACCTTTTACATGTGGCAGAGGCATGTGGCAGCTGGGCCAGCTGTGTATGCCCTTGGGCAGTCTTTCCACCCCCTCATGAAGACGCATGTATGTGAACATGCAAATGTGTACAAGCTTCGGGCAATTAGCTTGCATTTCCGCTAGCCCATCCTGATATTCTGTGTGCATCAAAAAAGGTTTTCCCTTGAGCGGACAATTGCAAAGAAGAAGTCACTTCCGGTGTTCTTGGGCCTCTGGGCCTATGGTTTAGCAAGCAGATTACACCGTTGTCTGGAGGAAACAGTATCTTTCCTTCCACGTGAATAGAAACCCGTGCCGGGGCTCAGGGCTTGGCAAGCAAAACATGGCTGCATGTCAGCCCACACTCCCCAGGGGTCAGCTACCCATGCGATGTGCAAATCACACAACTGTGCTGGCACTTGCAGCTGCCTAAGCCTTCTGTAAAAAGCGGCTACATATTCCTGTGGATTTCATTCAGGGCGGGCAGCGGAGCTACACACTCAGAGTCAGTTAAAGAAGTTATTCTTCGTGATGGAGTTGTGATTGGTTATAAGCACTGGGCAGTTGGGAACATCTACATTCTCATAATGATTTTTTTTTGGAACAACAATCTTGATTCTCTTGATTTTTTGTCTACTGAGGATAGAAAATAAGACACATTGTGGGGCTTCAGACAGATCTCTCCTTCAGGAAGAGTGTACAAGAAAGTGTTGTTCAGTTTTACATAATACTGTAGTTTAAAACCCACTCTCCTAGTTAGTTTTCTATTGCTATGATAAAACACTGACCAAAACCATCCCGGGGAAGAAAGGTTTATTTGGCCTTCAGCTCATGGTCCATCATCAAGGGAAGCCAAGGCAGGAACTCTGGGCAGGAACCTGGAGCACAGACCACGAAGGAACGCTACTTAATGGATTGCTACTCTGGCCTGTTCTCAGTCTGCTTCTTACACAATTCAGATCACCTACCCTGGGGTGGCACCACCCACAGGAGACTGAGCCCTCCACAGCAGTCATCAAGAAAGTGTCCCACAGACATGCCCACAAGGCCAATCCAATGGAAGAAGTTCTCCAGTTGGGGTTCACTTTTCGTAGGTGCTTCAAGTTGACAGCTAGAGTTATACAGCATGCCCGCCAACCCAGAAATGTAAAGGACAAAAGTCATCATCAGAAGATCAACATCTAGTTCATGCTCACATAACATTCAGAGATGGAAGTGAGAATGTACTCTGAGAGTCAAATGTTCATTCAACATATACCAGACCAGTTGTGGGCCTGCACGTTTATGTGAGGGACATATGTTAAAAGGAATTCATGCTGGTTTTCATCTTGCAGTGAGTGGCGATAAATAAATAACTAAATAAATAAAGTAGATAAACTCTAAGTACAGTAATAGAGTCTTTTGAATTCATCTACACATAAATGATTGGAACAATGATGAATGGAAGAAAAATATAAAAAAATTATAAATAATGTACAATCTTTTGTGGAGATGTTTTTTAGTATGTCTTAGTCATTGGCGAAACAGGATGGAAGGAAAAAAGAAGGAATGGTTTTCTTCTTTAAAAGGCTATGTGTGGACTGGAGATGCAGCTCATTTGATGGCATGTTGGCCTAACATACATGAAGCTGTGGGTTTGAGCTACATAAACTGGCACTGTGGTTCACATCTGCAATTGAAACACTCAGGAGATAGAGTGAGAGAGTAACAGAGGTGCCATTTTCTGTCACATAGTGAGTTCAAGGCCATCGTGGGTTGTATGAGATTCTGGGGTGGGTTTAATTTGCTGACCTCTTTCATATATGTCATCCTTTGGCCTCTCGACTCTAGGCTGAAGTCAGCAGGTTTCTGTAAGATAGGCAATAAAGGAAATATTTTAAAAGAAATCCATGCTGATTTTTACTCCATGGTAAGAAGCAATAAATAAAAACAGATAAATAAATGAATACAAAGTATACACATCTGTAAAAAGCATGGGACTTCAACCCACTTTTTAGAGTCTTTTGAGTCATCTACAGATGATTGGATTGAGAAAGTGATAGGATTGGGTGCTGTGGAATGCAAAGTGGCACCAAGAAAAAAGGAGACCCAGGCCCTTACATGAATCGCAGGCACCCGCAAACTCTGTCCTTTGAGAATTTTGTAAAGAAATGTAAAATAGTGGCCAGAGGATAGGATTAAACCTCAGAATCATAAGGTTTGTGGACGGGTTAGTAACGAAAACACAAAGTAGGAGAAATCGGCTCATTTGTGTGTATTGGTTGAACACTCAGAGGCCAGAAAGGATGGATGACAAGTCTTGGGAGGGGAAATGTCATGAGCCCACAAATCAACAGCAACTTGTTATATGATTTGATGCTCCGTGAAAAGCGGATGAGCGACGCTCCATGTCCTGTTGGAATTGTGCAGAACATGTACGAGGCTGTGAAGTAGAACTGCTTCTCAGGAGGATTCATAGCTTTAGGTTACAGTCAGTGCTCAGAGATGGTACTAGACCAGGGCTGCAGTCTTGGCTCGGGAGATGGAAGTGGGTGGGGATAGGTGGGTGAATCCTTGGGGACTCCTTGGAGTAGACAGGAAAATATGATCTTGTGCTGATACTTCATTTGTATTTGAAAATTTGGCCATCAAAAGAGCAATGACTTTGCTGTTTATCTTGGACAGTTTTACAAGTTTAGGTAAATTCATATTTACCATATGTTGGGGAGATGGGAGAGGTTCTTCTTAGGGCAAAGTTAGCTGGTCTCTAAGACATTATGGTCGTGTCTTCTGCTTTCTGGTCGCTCTAGGACTGTGGTGGTCTGTATTTAGGGCTACATTTTTATTCCTTTATTTGTTTATTTACTTATTTTGTGTGTATGTGTTGTGTATGTCCTTGCTTGTCTGTATATGTACATGGTGTATCTGGGTGCACATGCATATCATTGTCAGGTATCTTCCTCAATAGCTTTCCACTTTATTGTGTCATTGCTGTTTTAAAAAAATATTTTATTATTCTTATTTTTATGTGTATGAGTGTATTGCCTGCATTTATGTAAGTGCATTCGTGTCGTGCAATGCCTGTAGAGGTCAGAGAAGGGCATCAGATCCCCTGGAACTGGAGTTACGGATGATTATTAGCTGCCATGAGGCTGATGGAAACTGAACCTGGGTCCTCTTTGAGAGCAGCCAGTGCTCTTAACTGCTCTTCAGTCCCTCACCTTATTTTTGAAGTAGGGTCTCATTGAGCCCAAACTTGCTTTGAACTTTCTATGTAGTTGAAAATAACCTTGACTTTCTAGTCCCACAATTGGGATTACAGGAATGTGCTACGATGTCCAATTTTATACAGTACTGGAGATCAAATCCAGGACTTTGTGCGTTTAAGCAATCACTGTACCAACTGAGCTACTTCCTTAGTTCCTTCTTTAACACACATGCACATGCACAGACACACACACCCTGTACAATTACTCAAAATAATTTTTACAAAAAACAAGCTGTATACTTTTCTCATGAATCATGAAACCTGTCAAGTCACAGTTTAATCTAATCTTTAACAAGAACAGTTCCTTCTATTTCAGCTCTGAATTTTTTAAATTAAAAAATTACGTTTATTTATTTATGGTGTACGGAGTGTGGGGACCACTTGTTACAGTGGATAGTGGGGGTCAAAGGACAGCTTATGGGAGTTGTTTTCTCTTTCTACCATGTGGAGTCTGGGGAATCAAACTCAGCTTGGCAGTTTCCCAGCAAGCACCTCTACCCACTGAGCCATCTTGCAGGCCCAGCTTTGAATTCTTATTCAGGAAATGGACGCTAGCTGTGAGATGACCAGTAAAACAGAGACTCAAAATCCCAGAGAGGTTTGTTCTTTGCTTTCTAGTTATCATCTACCTTAGTTTCAGATAGACTTTACTTGGGGCGTTTTACGCAGTCAAGGACCAGACTTAGCTGGCTTAGCTGTTAAACATTTTTCCCAGGGTTCAAATTTTTATCTCCTAATGATTTCCTGGTGTCTTTGCTCTTGACGCATCTAAGGAAGTAAAGATTATTATTAGAATTTTATTCCTACTTCTTATAACTTCCTACTGATGAATTTTTCTTCAAATGGAAGATTTCTTAGAAACATTGACTCTTAGATCATTTTGTCCTTTCCCTTCCTCCCTCCCTCTTCCCTCCCTCCCTCCCTCCCTCCCTCCCTCCCTCCCTTCAGGGGATATCTACCTGGAGCTGTTTGAAAACCATGAGATTAAGTGGGGAAGGTGGTGCGGTGGTTAGAGGCACCAGCCTTGCAAGTCTAGTGGCCCGAGTTTGGCACCTGGAACTCACACAGGCGCCTGCTGTGGTGGGTCAGGTGGTCTGAAGCAAGCTGCAGAGAACAGTAACAACAACAGACCCAGCCTCACCCAGGTGGAAGGCAAGAACAGACTTCTAAAGGCGGTCCTCCCTCTGACAGCCACTCTTGAGTGCTGGAACACATGAGCCTGCACTCATACAACACATGTACACAATAAATAAGTGACTGAGCAAGTAAGCAAATAAAATAAACCACAGCAGGGATGTGTCGGGAAATAACTAAAGCACTCTGTAGAGAGTAAGGTGTGGAGGGGACTGAACCCAGGGACGTATGCGTGCTGGGTAAGTGCTCTACCACTGATCTACATCTCCAGCCTGATCATCTAATTTTTGACTAAAAAGAAAAGAAGGGCAGTTATTCTGCCTGTTAACATGTTTGAACTTGGCTCTCTAGTCTCCATCCTGAAGTTGGAGCCCCATTTCATATTTAGGAAATGTCTTAGGGGAGCAACCGTGTATGTTTGAGTCAGATGTCTCTTTTCCAGAGACTTCATTTTTCTCTTGTGACAGCAGAGTTTATGTCAGTCTGCTATTTAAAAAAAAAAAAAAAAAAAAAAAAAACTTTACAAAATTTGTTATCTTTATTTTATGTGTACGAGTGTGTTGCCACGTGCACCCATGACATGTAATGCCCAAGGAGGTCAAAGGAAGGCTACAGATCCCCTGGAACTGGAGTTACAGTTGGTTGTTAGCCACCATGTGGGTGCTGGGAATTGAGCCCAGGTAGGTCCTCTGCAAGAGCAGCCAGTGTTCTTGATCTTTGAGCCATCTCTCTAGTCCCTGCTAATTTTTTTTTTTTTGAGATAGGTTTTAATGTAGTGTAGGTTGATTTCAAACTCCTTAAGTAGACAAGGATGACCCTGAACTCCCGATCCTCTTTCTTCCACCTCCAAAGTGCTGGGATTTTAGGCATGTACCACCATGCTTGGTTTTTATGTGGTGATGGGATCAAACCCAGGTCTTCAGACATGCTAGACAAGGGTTCTGCCAACTGAGCTACATCTTCAGCCCATCCATTTGCTTCCTTTGAAGATCTTTGGCTTTCTGTGTGTCTCTTGACCTAGCAAATGACACACCGGGGGGAAATGGCTTCGTGCACTAATGGGTTTTGAGGTTTCCAAATTGTCACTCTAGTCCTACACCACCTCCAACATCTTTCTTTTTCTCAAAGTAATGTCCTGTGTTCTGGCCAAACTCAAGCCTCATCTTGCACTCAGGATTGGCAAACATTCCCAGCACAGAATGTAGCCAATGGCTGCCTACTCATCTTGGAAAGGCTCTGCTCTTGTGTCTTTGGTTGAGTTCATTAGTTCTCTTTGCTTCCGTAGCTTACTGTTGTTTCAGACGATACGATTTTAGCAATTTGCCTGTTATTTGAAAGCTTCTGCAGGTGTAACAGCAGTGTTCTAAGGCTCCTTACTACAGGCTACCTGGAGCCACAGTGCACTTAAATCATATGCTCCAATTGTGAAGATTCACTTCAATAGGTAAGCTTATAAAAATGGCCGAGGGGTTCTGGGGATGCAGCTCAGTTCGTAGAGTGCTTGCCTAGCATGCATAAAGTACTGGGTTCGATTCCTGGCATCACAATGCCTGTTTTATGGCATTTATATGCCATAAGCATGACACATACCTGTCATCCCAGCACGAGGGAGGAAGCAAGAGGATCAGAAATTCAGGATCATGTTTGGCAATATAGAAAGTTTGAGGCCAGTCTGGGCTGCATGAGACAATGTCTCTAAAAAAAAAGACACACACAGAGAGAGAGAGAGAGAGAGAGAGAGAGAGAGAGAGAGAGAGATACAGAGAGAGAGGAGACAGAGATGGAGAGAAAAGAAGGAAGGAATGAAATAAATAACTTTTTCTTTAAGAGTAATTATCCAGCATGTAGGACCCAGCTCACATAGGGGAATTACTATTGAAAAGACTAAGTGAGAACTCAGAAACGTCCAGGCATATTGAATATTCAAGAGAATTCCTAGCATGTATTCGCAATCTGTGACATCATTTCACATATCTATCTCTTTCCCCTTCTAAACCCTACAGCACTATCCACAGACTCATCGAATGAGAAACTGAATAGGCATAATTTTATGTGTTAGTTCTATATCCCCAGTAGCCAATTAGCATTGTTTGATATGCTATGATATCAAAAGGATATATATGAAAATCCTCTGAGTAGCATTGAACAGATATGTTTTTGATTATTTGATTGATGTTTTCTACTTACATTTGGCTGATGCATTTAAGCCAAAGAAATATCTAGGCTTAAATGTGTGGTGAATTTAGATAAAGACATACCCTAAAATTATAATAATTTAGTATAAATAAATGTATAAAATAATGTTTGTTAATTTGTTTTATGCCATCAAGACTGTTGAAAGTTGGATTGGACAGGTAGGTAGTAGGATCTCTTTTCCAGAAGGCATTTGGATCTGAGACTACTGTTTATTTATAAATAACTGGTTCTATTGGAGAGCCAAGCTGTAGACTGATTCATCCTTTTTGTTTTGAAACTAAGTCTTTGTAGCCTGGGCTGGTTTTGAATTCTCTAAGTAGCCAAAGAAGAGTTTGAACCCATTATTTCTTGTCCCTTCTTCCGGAGTGCTGGGTTTAGATGTCTACCACCCACCTGGGTCACGTGGTACTGGGAGTGGACCCAGGGCTTTGTGCTTGCTAGGCCAGTATACTATCAGCTGAACTACATCCCTAGCACTAAACCACTTCATCGCATGAGGATCTTCTTCTACCTCACAACTTCACTTCCTCATTTAATCATGTTTCAAAAAGGTTAAGGAAAGCTGAGAGAGAGAGAGTCCTACAGAGGCTAAGTTCTGACATAACTGGACTTTGAATCAAATTCTACTCGATCAAATACAAACATGAAGAGAAGGCTAAAGTGTGGAATCTGAGATCTGAAAAAACGAAGAGTCCATAAATTAAGATCCTCTTGATTAATTTCATCTTATACATACACACACACTCACACAACACAGAGTATGCTAAAGTGGTATTTTTTTAAGTGTGTGTGTGCACGTCTGTGGGTGGGTCTGCAGATGCATGGCGCATGTGTAGAGGTCAGAAGACAGTCTTGGGTCTTGGTCCTCATGGGACTTCCATCTTCTTTTATGAGACAGTGTCTCTCATTGGGGAGTTCATCAGGTAGGCTCACTAGCTGGCCCTCAAGCTTCCAGGATCTGCCTGTGTCTGCCTTCCATTTCACCATCACTGGGATTCCAATCACATAGGGCTGGAGAGATTACACAGTGATTAAGAACACATATTGCTCTTGCAGAGGACCACATTTCGGTTCTCAGCACCCATGTTGGATAGCTCACGACATATATAACTATAGACATCTATAACTTCTAGACTCCTTGAATATACACACACACACACACACCAAACCACATACACACACACATACACACACACACACACAACAAATAAATGACGTGCCTTTAATCTCAGCACTTGGGAGGATCTGTGTGAGGTAGAGGCCAGCCTGGTCTACATAATGAGTTCCAGGCCAGTTGTGGCTACAGGGAGATCTTGTCTTTAAAAAAAAAAAATCACACATGAAAAACAATAAATAAATAAATAATGAATAAATGAATAAACAAGGCAGCTCCGTGTTGGCCTGCGGCTGTCTAAGGTATCTCTTTGCCAAGGCCGTGGGTTGTGTCAGTGCTTGATGCTTCTTCTACCTTTGGTAATGGGGTTGTTTACCTCAGATTGCCACTGGCAATTGGTGGACCCTTTGCTGTCATCTTACTGTTTTGGGGGCTGGAGAGAGTCCACTTAATGGAACTCTCTTTTGGCAGTTAGTGAAACAGAAAGAAATAGAACAACTTGTTGGTAAAGCCAAGCCTAGAATGGGGTGCTGGTTGCTGGCCATGCTCTGTTTCTATAACTTCAGACTTAGGATACCGAGCTTTTCCTTAATGCCTCTTTCTGATAGTGAATCTGCTAATGGTACAATTGTTGAGGTGATCAGATATGCACTGCAGGGTGCATGAAGATAGTAAAAGTAAGTGCTTTTTTTTAAAGAAGAAAGTCACTCTTCATGTGGAGTCACATCGGGTGGGAGAAGTCCTTCAAAAAGCTTTTCTTCCACAGGCTAGCGACCCTTGCCTGGGTTTATCATTTTAAATTATTCAGCTAAAATCTTGACTGATGAACATCTGACATGTCAAATGGCTGGAAAAACAGCTCAGATGGGGGCTGGGGATAAACCTTCTGGCATTTCTGTTAGGAGAATATCCTTGAACTATATTGAATTCTGACCTTCTGAAGCACCATATGGCTCTTGCTTTCATGGTGGCTGCCTTTCCACAGGGGCGCTTGAAAAGTGATTAAGTTGAATCCACGCTGTCTGTGATTTAAAGTCAGAGGGAGAAGCAGCTGATTTAATAGACATGACAATTCTTTTTCCTTTTCTTTCCTTCTTTCCTTCTTCCTTCCTTCCTTCCTTCCTTCCTTCCTTCCTTCCTTCCTTCCTTCCTTCCTTCCTTCCTTCCTTCCTTTCTTTCTTCCTTTCTTCCTTTCTTCCTTTCTTCCTTTCTTTCTTTTCTTGCATTCAAGCTAGGCCAGCCTTTAAGAAAGCATAGCTATTGAAGGAGATCTTCCCAGCATGGTGAAGATGAATGGCTTGCTCCATGATATAATCTATTTTCTTTCCCTTGAACCCTCTTTCTCCAGGCCTGCGACAACTGGACTTTGTGATTCCTTGTTGCTGTGGCGCACGGCTCTTAGGTTTTTCTCCCTGGGGTCTCCCGGTCCGTTTTCAGGTGGAAGGGTGTGGGTGGCAGGAGCTGGTTGATGAAAGGTGCGATTGTTTTCCTGTCATCCTGTCCCCTTGCCACCTGGTGATGGTGTTTCTGGTGAGTGGAGATACATAATGGCCATCTCAGGGCAGCGTGTCCCTTTATTTCCTGGGGGTCAGGCAGCAGGAGAACCCAGGGGCCAGAAGATCTGTGGAAACGTGACCCTGTTAGGAGGAGGAGCATGAGCCCGGAACATACAGAAGGGTAGAAGGAAACCACTTCAAGGGAAAGCTCACAGGGCTCTGAGCTCTATAGCCAGGAGCCAGCGCTTGTTTTCAGGAACAAAGTATAATTTAAATGCCCTTGTGGGGAGCCTACAGAGACCCATAACTTTGTAATTTTGACTTTATCTGATGTTGAATGTGTGATACCTCTGGAATTGTGAATGTCACCAGTTCTGGACAAGTTTATGTGATAGGGAACAGTGCTGAGTAAACTTCTTTAACCTCAATAGGTGGGACAACATGCCTTGTTAGTTTTCTTCCACAAGTTAGTGACTCCATGTTTAACTTGCTTGAACTGTTCAGGGACCTGTCTGGGTGAGGCTGATCTATGGTCACTGGGCAAAATTAGATGGAAGTAAATAGTTCTGTGTCGGTGTGTAGCAGAGAACTATAGACGGTGATCACTTATCATATGTTTTAAAAAGCTTTGAGACAGGAGCTTGGATGTTTTCACTAGAAAAAAAGGATGCATGTTATCAGAAGTAGGTTTCACCTGATTCATAATGCATACAGGTATCCAAACATCACACAATTCCTCACGAATTTGTATGTTTTTAAAATGTATCAGTTAAAAATAAAATAAAAGTAGAAAAATTTCTCCTCCCGAAATGCCTCTAGAGGTGAAAAAGAGAAGGAAGTTTCTTATTAAGCCAAGCTAAAGGAAAAAAAAATCAAATTTCACTAGGAAAATCTGTTGGTACGTCCAGACAGCGGTGGCTTCCAGGGCGGTTCCCTTGAGTGCGGTCACAGGGTCAGAGCCTGCCTTGTTCACGTTTTGCCTTCTTGTTTGCCTTGGCATCTTCAGCCATTCTTTTTTTCAGTGCTAGGAATAGAACCCAGGGCCCTGTGCACGCCAGGTGAGCTCTCTAGCACCAGGCAACATTCCAGCCCATCCAGCCAAATGTTTAACCTTCAGCACATCACATGAGAGTCCACCTGGCACGTGGTGGGGCTTTGTGGAGAGACCACCCAGCAGGAATATTGGAAGGCTGGAAGAAATCCAGCCTTGGTGAAAATGAACATCTCCTGAATTCCCATTATTCTTTTTTCTTTGCTTGTTTTAAAAAAATGTCTGTGTGTGAATGTGTATGCACGCCACATGTCTATGGAGGTCAGCATATAATTTATAGAAATCTGTTCTCTCCTTCCACCATGTGGGTTCTGGGGATCGAACCCAGGTGCTTGGACTTGGCAGCAAGTGCCTTATCTGTTATCCAACTTGCTGGCCCTGCATTCCCACTGTTCTGGAAAGGTGTTGGTTGGAAATCCTTTCACCTTTGCACCGGGAACTAGGCACCCCTTCTGAGCAATAGTAAGCTGGTTTCATCAGCACAGTACTTGGTAAACCAGGGCTTCTGCCTCCGAGCCCAGTTTTCAGTGCACAGGTCAGAAGACGTGCTTGCATAACCCTGGGTAAGTTGAATGTGGAGATGGAGGGATGGGAGGCCATTAGGGGAGGTTCGGGTTCCTCAGTGGCTTGGCGGTGACCCGTCTCTCGATGCCACCTTCCCTCTTTTGACCCTATTGGTGAAAAGTGCAGAGAGCACCTTAGGTGCAAACAAATGGTTAGAGGCACCAGTGAACGATTTCTGCTTTCATTTCTTTTCCTGTTTCTGTGATAAAAATGCTCTGAACAACACAGCTTAAGTGAGGAAGGGTTTGTTTAGCTCACAGTTTAAGGCATAGTCCATTCTGGTGGGGAAGTCAAGGTGGCAGAAGCCATTCTCACAGTTTACTGTTGTTCTAGAGTCTTCAGTTGTAAACAATCAATGCTGGCTTAGGGATCCAAAAAGCTATCTCCTAATGTCATTCTCACAGAGAAACTTCCAGAACTAAGTGTGTGTGTGTGTGTGTGTGTGTGTGTGTGTGTGTGTGTGTGTGTAGGGTTGGCAAGAGAAGGACTTTGCTGAAAAATGAAGTAAAGAGATGCTGTTATTCAGAACTGAAAAATTCTAATGTCCTATGGTAGCATTTGAGTTCTTAAAGGTCTAAATAGCACATATTTCTGCATTTTATTATCATCACCATCGTTAGCTATTTGTACTGGCATGGACGGTTTAGGGGACAGTGGTCAGGAACTTGCTATGCAGATCCGGATAGTCTCAGACTTACAGTAATCCTCCTGCCTCTGCCTCCCCAGTGTTGGGATTACAGGTGTGTATTACTACACAGGGACCAAGATGTCCTTTTTATGTGGTAGTTTATTTAAGTTAGCCATACTGAAGAACTTCCCATTGTGAAAGTATATTACAGTTGAGTAAGACAGAATTTTTCCCTTTTATGACTTTGTGTCTAGGCTGGTGAAATGGCTCAACAAGTGAAGGCATTTTCCCAAGCCTAGTGACTTGAGTTCAGTCCCCAGGTCACACATGGTAGAAGGAGAGAACTGATCCCTATAAGTTGTTTTCTGACTTTTGTATATACAATGTGTCATGTACTCTCTCCAAGTAATAATAAATAAAATAGAAGACCCTCTCAGCTGAGGTCATAGCTCAGTGGTAGAGCACGTGAAGGAAACCCTGGGTTCAAATCCTAATGTATGTGCCCTCAAGCACGCACACACACACACACACACACACAAACACACACGCTTTGTTTCCATGGACCTTGGTTTAAGTCCTCATTTGATTAGGGATCTCTTAAAGATTATTGCTTAAAATTTATTTGTGAATGAAAGAAATTGAGCTTTCAGATGAGGACTTAAGAATCAGAAGAAGAAAAACCAACACTCATGTCAGATCCGTCGAGGCTTTAAGCAACAACGAACGGGCAGTAATACCGTGAAGCTCTGCTCTTCTCTTTACGGCATGTTGTGGCGGAGAACTCAACATTAGCATTTCCATGCAATCAGTGGGTGGTGCTGTGTATCTCCTGGGTTATGTAACCCTTATTACTCATTAGGATGTGGTGCTCTTGTTGTGTAGCCTCTCAAACATTTCTCAGGCAACATAATTATATGTGCTACTTGGCACTATTGTAGTCAAGTTTACTAAAAAGTTTTCACGTCCACACATCTTTAAGAACGTGCATAGGCTGCTTTCACCGAGTTGGGTTGAACATTTGTCTTTGGTTTTGGCGGGTTCATTTGCAGAGAACCTGATGGTTTGGAGAATGTAGGTTAGCGTACCACAGAGGGAAGTCCCTTGCCGAAGCACAGTAGACACAAAGCAGGAAGCCAGAGGTGGCCGGCACAGATTGCCGTTAAGAATTCTCACCACTGGGCCAGCGTCTGCTGCTTTTCACTGGGGAAAGCACAGTGAACAAAGACTTAGAAAAGATGGGACTGTTGGCGTTTTCCTTGGATTTTCAGATCAGGAGAATTTTCATTAATGCACTACTTGCCATTCATCTCACACTCCTGATAAGTACAGTTTTTTTTTTTTATTGTGTGTGTTTATGTGTACATGTTGTATGCATGAAGGTGCTCATGTGTGTATGTGTGTGTGTGTGCATAATCGTGTGTGTGATAACATTGGCTTTTGTTCCTTAGGTGCTATCCACCTTGTTTTTTGAGGCAGAGTCTCTCCAGGCTAGAAACTCACAGAGCAGGCCAGGGTGGCTGGTCGTCCGGCCCCAGGAACTCTCTTTCTGTCTCCCCAGTGCTGGGATTACAAGGGCATGTCACCAGGCTCGACCCCCTGCGCCCCCTCCCCAGATTCTAGGGACCAAACTCAGGTCCTCATGCTTGCAAGGCAAAGACTTTACTGACTGAGTTCTCTCTTCAGTCTAGTAAGTACTGTTTTGTATTGCCTCTAATCATGAGATAGGCTCAGAGGTGATGCCTAGTGTTAGTCTTTGAGTGAATGAATGGATGGATTATAGAAAGCGTTTTATAATGAAAAGTTGTACATGTGAAGTCTAGCACGGCCAATGACCAGCCTCCTGACCCATGTGTTAGATACCTTTCATGTGATTGCCATCAGAATATCTGACAGAAACAACTTAAAGGAGGACAGGCTGAGTTCCAGTTCATGGACTGGTATCCTGGCAGAAAAGGCGTGGTAGGTGGCTATGGGTGAGGCCATGACAGCAGAGAATGAGACCAGAGCTGGAGGTGGGGATATCTTTCACAGGCCTGCTTTCCAGTGGCCCGTATCTGCTAGCTGGACCCCATGCCCCAAAGGTTCCATAAGTGTCCCACCCCCCAACAGCACCACCAACTCACCTTCAAAACATGAGCCTGTGAGGGGCAGTGCGGATTCAAACTGCAACATCCTGGACACTCAGCTTTTGGACTGTAGTTTCCTGATGGACTTAGATCTGGGTTCCTCACCATCATAGCCTGTTCAACTTCACAGAAGATACAGTAAAGACTTAGAGTAGATCTCTGTGTTCGTGATTTCTCTGCATCCTTCTTTCCCCAGATTTGTCAGAATTTCCAGAGGCAAGAGGGCTGAGATTCGCTGTGGCTCTTCTTTCTGTTCCAGACAGATGCACTCCAAACTCCAGTGTTTTCCTTTTAGCTGCCATGTATTTCCCCTTCCTCTTACTCAGCTGTCAAAAGATCTCAGAGAGTGAAAATAGGAAGGTACTTGTCTAGCTTGTGATCTCCTTGGATTGATCCTCAGCACCAGCAAAAATGAGCAAGCAAGTTTTTAAAAGTCAGAAACATATCTAAACAAGACGAACACAAACCATTTACGAAGAGCTTGCTATGTTCCAATTAATTTTCACTCCTTTAATTCATACAGTTATGTTGTAGTCATTTTAGTCTCCTTCAATAAATGCGATTACAAGGCTAAGGATTTAAAGTTACCTGCTAGGAAGGATCACAGTTGGGATTTGTACCCAAGACTCAGTTTCCAAAATGAGTGATGCGTGCTGGGCCAGGCCACTTCTAAGATTCTTTCTGCTCTGTAATTCTGTGTCTGTGTTGTCAATGATGTGTCTGTCGAGACGCTCATGCTTCATGTTTCAGCTCCGCTCGTTTTATAATCACAAAAGCATCATCACTTGCTCTGGCATGGCAAATATGGAGACATGCCTTGTTCAATCTGGTGTGAGCCAGATGTCACAGTAGTGTTTTTGTGTTTTCTAAAGTCGAGGACCATATTTTCATCATTTATTGCATATCTAGAATGACCTGTGAAGTCAGCTTTATCATCATCATTATCATCTTCACCATCTCATTATTTTGAGGCAGAATCTTACTCTGTAGCTCATGCTAGCCTTGAACTCATAATCCTCCTGTGCTAGTCTTCTGAGTCCTGGGATTACAGGTGTGTGCTACAACTCTTGTTCAATTATGAGTTACTATTTTACAAATGAAGAAACAGAGACAAAGACATTGTCCAGTTACAAAGTTAGCATCAAACTGAAATCTTGACCAGGCATGCTTGTAACCTCAGCACTCGGGAGGCAGAGGCAGCTGCAAGTTTGAGGCCAACATGTTCTACACAGAGAGTCCCAGACCAGTCAGGACTACACAGAAAAATCTTGTCTGAAACAAATAAACATTCATAACTTATCCACAATGTGTTAGCTTTTTTCAAAAATGACATGTCCTAGACATTTAAAAACCCATTGAATGAATGAACGGCACCATGATATCTCAGCTTGGATTCTATGCTCTTAAAACACAAGGTATCAAATGGGTCACGTGCAAACCAGCTACGTCTGTGGAACTTTCTGCATCACAAAGCCCATGGGTTGGAAGAGAATCCAGATTGACAATGGGAGAAACAGTATACAATTGGCACTAACTGGCAGGTGACCATCCTCTTGACCTGGTTCTGTGGGGTGCATGGGAAGCTGAATCACAGGACCATGTTGTTGCCAATGGAGAAGGTATTAGAGATGGTGAGACTACTGGAGTTGGGATAAACAAGTCAGAGATGCTACGAAAGTCTGCCAAGAAAGAGCAGCAACCCAGGGGAGAAACTAAGTCTTTACTACTCAAGGAATATTGTGTTCCACCATAACTGGTTTGAAAATGCCATAATGAGGGGCTAGAGAGATGGCTCCATGGTTAAGAACACTGACTGCTTTTTCAGAGGACTGAGGTTCAGTTCAGTTCCCAGCACCCACCAACAACTGGCCATAACTTCAATTCCACAGGATCCGACACCCTCTTCTGTCCTAAGCAGACACTGCATGACAAGAGTGCACATAACATGCAGGCATAACACTTATACACATAAAATAAAAATAAAAAAAGAAGTTCAAGTTCATCCTTGGAGAGTTAAAGACCATCGTGGGCTACTTGAGAACTTGTCATTAACAAAACCAAAGAGAAAACATGTATTAAATTTGAGATAAAAACAATATAATAAGCACTCATCACTTGCATGGCAGAGGTGGGGTCAGCCGGGGTAAGAAAGCAAAAGACACTGTCTCTACAGCAGGTGGATTTACAGTTTTGCTGGGAGCCTCTGTATACTGAGAAATTAAACAGCAATGTTTAATTACCCTAAAGCAGAACAAATATTATAGTTACTAAAACAGAAGTCAGAGGGGAAAGGCCAGAGAGAAGACTGTATATACAATGGAATGCTCATTTGGCCTTGAACAATGGACAGGTAGCATTCTGTAGCTGAAGGCTTACTGGTACATCTATTGGTCAGGATCGTTAGCTATGGAAAAGAAGACATGACCAGAACTGATATTTAGCCTTATGCACACTTTCCTTGGGTTTTCTGATCAGCATCTTATCATTCTGGGTTTTCAGTTCTTTTGCCCCTGTTATTTTTTTATTTTTTTGGCTCCAGGAGACACTGAAAGTACAAAGGAGAAGACAGTTTATTAAGTTGTTAAGTTGTTTGTCATAATATTTATTGTGGTGATTGAGATTAGGCCAGATCTCAGAGATATGCACATCTTTGTATCAACAGAGGTTGAAGAGAAAATGAGTTTGGGGTTTTGTAATCTTGAAAATGGCATCCAGTAAAATAAGATCCATACATCATCTGCAGAACTGTTCATATCTGACTTTATTTCACAACATGCTACAACGCCCTGTATGTCAACCTACTTGCCGTCCTCTGTAATGAACAGCTCATGTTTCACGAAGGCGGACAGCCCTGTGGCAGGGCTTCTCTTAGACTGTACACTGACCATTCTGCACAGACTCTCTAGAATGTGACCTTGACTCTTTAAATAATTGGCTTTGGGACTTGGTGCAAATCAGTGTCTGTTTGCAGGGTTCACTCTCCCAATACAGAGTATGAAAGTCACTGGGCTCATGTATTTCAAACACTTTTTAGTAGGGAAACCAGTTTTTAAAAGGAAATTGTCTGTGGAATCACAATGTGTCAAAGCAGAGGGGCTGAGAGTGTAGCTCCGAGGTAGAGGGCTTGTCTGCACACACGAAATCGCAAGTTTAGTCCTCAACACTGCAAAAAACTAGAAAAGCTTTCTGATAAAGCCAGAGGTGAGGCAGGAGCTCAAGAACCCAGAGTCCTGTGGGCCAGGGGACTTCTTTGGTCACTAGAGCACGGTGGAAGCCATGAGATGAAAGGATCTTTCAAGTCCTCTTTTAGTGATATTTACTTTTCAAATTATATTTAAAAAATTTTTATTTTGTAAATGTGTGTTAGCACACACACATGCTACAACGCACATGTGGAAGTCAGAGGACAACTTTGGTCGGTTCACTTCTTCCACCATGTAAGTCTTGGGAACTGAATTCAGGTCCTCAGGCTTGGTGACAGGTGCCTTGATGTGCTAAACCATCTCATTGGTTCCATTATTTGTTACTCTAATTCTGTTCATAGAAAATAAAAATCTCTCTCTGTCTCCTTGGTTCTTTTTTTGAGACAGAATTTCACAAACTTGCTGTGTAGTGGAGGATGACCTCTCCTGTGTGATCCTCCTGCCTCCACCTCCCAAGTACCGGGATTAGGAAAACCAGATCTTTATGGAATTAGGTCAGCTTCCTTGCATGCCGAGGAAATGGCATGTCATGTAGGAACTATTTCTTTGGGAAAATTCCCCATCATAGGGAGCAAAGGGACTTCATTTAATCTGGGAAATCCCATCTGCAACGCTTCCCTGAAGAAACTTGCGCTGTCATTGGGTCAGTGCACCTGTGTACTAGCTGAAGGCAAAGGTGGGAAAGTCCTTCAGAAGATTAGGTTGAGAATGGGCAATGAGAAAAGAAAAAGCAAGGAAGGAAAGAGGAGCAGAGGAGAGGGCCAGGAGGGGAGGAAACCGATCCCACAGGCTGTACGGCCACCCGCCAACGAAGACGTGGCTCTCTCTTCCGAGGAACCGGAAGGCGTGGAAGGGTGGCTAAGGAGGGTGTGTTACGCGAGCAGGGTGTGGTGTTTCAGTGTGGAGTGCCGTGGGACTAGTTCACGGAGAGTGAACTAGGCAAGAGCATCTAGGAGAGGGACGTGGACACACTTCATGGACACTCAGAAGACTTTGGGGAAGTGACTTTGGGGGTGGGTCTCTGTGGCCTGGATGCGAGTGCGAGGATAGAGGGCGCAGAGAGGAGCTCTGGGGTCCTGGCTTTATTGGTGGGAGTGTTTTGCTCCTCTTTGAGACAGGGGAACAGGACCACGTCTGGGAAGGAAACTGACACACTTTTGAGGAGAATCTTGACAACAGAAAACTAGAAGCCTCAAATCTTTTATGTTTGGGTCCAGAATTCAGAGAAGAGATCTGGGCTGGACCTGGAATTTGGGGAGTGGCCGAGTTACTGACATTTATCAGGCAAACATGTCATTGGCATGGGAGAGAGCCAGTGCGGGAAGGAGTCTGACCATCAGTGCGCGGCCGGAACCAGCGGGGGCTGCTGGCAAGGGAGACTGGAAAGACCTCAGTAGAGAGGAAAGCCGCAGGATGGCCGCTCGGAACACTTTGGACGGACAAGTTGAGTGTTAGGAAACAGCCCAGGCATGTTCTAAGGTGGGGTCCAGATTGGTACTTGGTTTACTTTATAAATTGATGAGGTGTTTTTCTTTTTTCAGAGAGGGATTCTGGCTGGTCTAGAACTCCCTATGTTGCCCAGGCTGGTTTGGAACTTGCAACAATTCTTCTACCTTTGAACTCCCCGACCAAAGTACTGGGATTGTAGGCATGACCCATGGCACCCAGCTGTCTCATATCGGTGGTGCCTAATAAGGGTTGTTTTGGTGGAGAAGGGAAGCTGGACAGGCCTGGTCAAGGTTTGAGGAGGGAGGTGAGATACGAACACAGTAAGTCAAAAAAGAAGAGGAAGAAGCGTTTGGAGATCTGGAGAAGATCTGTGAGCTGAAGCATGGTTTAAACATGAATGTATGTACTGTATAGAGATGACGAAGAGATCTGCGCTTGGAAAAGACCAGAAGAAGCTGAGCAATGGACTTTGAAGGAGAGAGAAGTATAAATACTTCCCTAGAAGGCAGGAGAGAATGGGATCCAAGCTTCACACGGGGTCGATGGACAAGGATTTGTAGTATCATTAACCTGTCAGATTATCACAGTCTGCCGCACTGGAGCGGACTCCCATCACTTTTCAAATGTTCAGTCAACATCCATGCACACTGATTAAGTACTTAAGAAGAACTAGAATACACTTACAAGGGGCTGGAAAGGAGGGTATGATGCAAATACCTCCCAGCTCACAGGAGGCATGTGCTGTAGCTCACCGTGGTTATGCAGGCCTGAGCCTTACTGGCGTCCCTGGCGTGTTTTCGTGCTTCATTTATTTATTTATTTTTTACAATTTATCTTTATTATTTTAAATTATGTGTATGTGTGTGGGTATGTGAACATATGTGCAGGTGCCAAAGATGTTGGATCCCCCTGGAGCTGGAGTTACATGTAGTGTGAGGTTCTTGATGTGGGTGGGCACAGGGAACTGAGCTTGAGTCCTCTGCAAATGTAGCAAGCACATTTTTGATGGGGGAGGGCTTTTTTTTTTTTTTTTTTTTTTGAGACAAGGTCTCCCTGTAGTCCCATCTGACTTTGGACTCCCTAAGTAGACCAGGCTGGTCTTTGATCCCACAAAGATCTGCATGTTTCTGCCTCCTGAGTGCTGGGGTTAAAGGCGTGCCCATGGCCTGCATATGCACTCTTAACAACTGAATGGTCACTCCTGGGCTCTCTATCTCTTGCTGCTCAGTTTAGAGAGACCTTATGACTCTGGAGTTCTCGACACATTCCTCCTAGAAATCTTCTTCCTCTCCAAAACCAATTAGTTCAACATTTGTTTTTATCCGGTTTACCTAAGAGTACAGAGTGAGAGAACTCTAGTCAAACAGCTCAATGATAATGGCAAAGGGTTTATTAACAATCAGGGCTATGTGGATGCCATGATGCCCATATCTTCTTAAAGGCAAAGTGCTAGGGTTTAACCACGTGACAATAGCTAATCTTACAGACTTTCAACTTTCTTGGGACAAAATCCTTATCCCTTAATTTTATATATATATATAACACATATAAAAATGCACATAGTGAAAAACTGGGAAAAGCAAAAGTTTTGAGTCTTTAGGTATTACCATCTTCAATTAACCTACTTAGCTAAACATTCCTTTTTCTTAAGGTATTGCAGTCAGGATGATGATTTTCCACCTTCACTCATTAATTTGTCAAATATTATTTGTAAACCTGATCATACTTAACAAGTCTCAATATTTCATAGGAATGATCATTGATACTTTGACTTGAAGTTTATATATACAGGAAACAGATACCTTCATTTAAAAAATATTTAGTAGTTTCTTTTTCTTTCTTTTTTTTTTTCTTTCAGTTCAGTACTGAAACCAGGGCCTTGCATATGTGAGAGACACTCTCTACCACTAAATTGTCTTCTCCTTCTCCTTCTCCTTCTCCTCCTCCTCCTCCTCCTCCTCCTCCTCCTCCTCCTCCTCCTTCTCCTCCTCCTCCTCCTCCTCCCTCTTCTTTTTGGAAAAAAAGAGTCCCCATCTCAGACTGACTCATTATGTATGTGAGGATGACCTTAAATTTCTGATTCTCCTGAGGCAAGCACTCCACTCATTCACCATATTGCCTTCCTTCCTTCCTCTCCTTCTTTTTTCTTAAAGCATTATTTGTACAACTCAGAAAGAGAATAATGAGACTTTAAGTACATTTACGTATCCAATTGGTTAATTAAAGCTAACCAGTCTGATTGAATAAATATTAGTAACTCAGTACTTGTAAACATCTCTAAGACAAAGAGAACCAGTTTCTGAGAACTGAGTTGTACCAACCTCTATCACATTAAACACAATCAACATTTTCTATCCATGTGTTCCATATCTGTGGATTCAACCAATCTGGGCTGAAAATATGAAAATAATTCATCCTTACAGACTTTTCCTTGTCATTATCCCCCACACACAAAATTATTTACAAGGCATTGACAATGTATTGGTTACTATAAGCAGCTCAGAGATAATCTGAAGTACACAGGAGGGTGTGTGTGGTTATGTGTAAATATTGTACCATTCCATTCTGTGTAAGAGACTTGAACATCTAGAAACTTGGGTATTCTGGGATGGGGAGGGTACCCTGGAACCAGTCTCACTTCCAGTAGGTTCTTCCAGATGATTGTCTAATCTAGAAATTCTGCTGGATAGGCATCAGTATTTCCATTTACAGATAACCAAGAAATGTGCTTTTGTTTACACAGTCAACAAGCAGTGCATCCAAGCTGTTACCACAGCCCTGTCTGACCCCAGAGCTCTCTCTCCTTCTAGCTTGCACCTCTACTCAGAAGGTAAGACTCTGGGCTTCCACCCTGCCCTGTATGCACATCAAAACATTTGAGATGTCATAGGAGTGCTTAGTATTTGCTGAATGAACACAGTGCAACAGTGCTTCTGAAACTCTTCTCACACATCACAGTTCTAAGGTCAAGGACAACTGACAATTGTATTAAGGAGTTGTTATATTTTTATGAATGATAATGTCATTGTGATGGTGCTTTTTAAGAATATCTTTTGGAGATAAACTCTGAAATGTTTATAGATAAACTATCTGATGTCTGATGCCTACTTCAGAAATGAGGAGGTGAAAATGGAGACATTAGAGTAGACAAAATTTGACCGTGTATGCACAAAAGGACTCTGTTATTATTTTCTCTTGCCTTTGCATACTCTAAGATTGTGCATAGGAAAAAAGTAAAAGAAAACCTCACTGATACTACATAAATATATATAAATAAATCATAGATTAAAGAGGAAATGTTTAATGCAGGAGAATATATTCTTCTTTTTGACTTTTGTTTTTTAATGGTAATTTTATTTTCACCAATTGATCATAAAAAACAACTCTAACAGAATGGCTTTGAGGGAGGGAAATTCCTATATTCTATACTTTATTTTAATTAATTAGTTAGTGTTTTTATTTGGTATTTTGAGACAGGGTCTCATGTAGCCCAAGCTCAAACATGCTCTGTAAGCTTGACCTTGAGCTCATTATCTTCATGCCTCCACCTCCTAAGTGCTGGGATTACAGGCATGTGCCACCACACCTGCTTTCTATTATACATTATACATATATTATACACATATATTTTTCCCCATGCATTCTCTTGCTGCATTGCCCAGGCTGCTCTTAAATTCAAAATATAGCCTAGGCTAGGCTTGAATTTGCAGTCTTCCTGCTTTCCTCTCTCAAGTGCTGGGGTTACAGGTGTGTACACTCCTTAGATTTCTTACTTTTTAAATGTTCGCTTTGTTCTTGTTAAGGCATAAAGATCTTCTCCCCTAATTTATTTTGTGACTTTGAGTCAGCGGTAGCTTTTGTTGATGGGGTTCCCATTTGGAAGTGAGAGAATGGAAATTAGACAGCAACCGAAGTCCTTTCCAGTTTCAGAAATCTGGAACTTTGAGTGGCTAGTGAGACATGGTCAGCATCTCTCTTTTGCTGGTCAGTCCGTAGACTCCATATTCATGAACAGGTACATCACTGTAGAGGACTCCTGACAAGCCCCAAGTTCAAGGCTGCTATCATCTAAATCTAAAACTAATTTTAGGTCAGTGCACAGACCTAGGTATGCCACAGAAAGATAACCCACCTGCTCTCTACCAACATAGGACCTCAGGGTTGGGGTAGAAACAAGTGGCTATTTTTAAGTAGATTATAACTTCCTGAAAGACAGAATTAAATTACAATAGAACTGCTGTCCCAGCCAGGCATGGTGCTGCATGCCTGTGGTGGCAAGACTTGGGAGGCAGAGGCAGGAGACGGGAGTGCAAGGCCTTCCTTGGCTGTGTAGTGAGCTTAAGTCAGCCTGCGGTGGGTAAGAACTGGTGTCAAACCCCATTCCTCTGAAAAAAACCCCAACAAAACCCAAAACAACCCTGAAAAGCAAAAACTCAAAGCCCCAGACAAATCCAAAATCCCACAACAATAAAAAGCAAAAACACAAACTCTGAAATTAAAGGTACTTCCTTCAGAATAGCCAATAATGGCTAGTAGAGATTATCCTCATTAAGTTTCCTTCAAAGGTTAAATCTCAATGGGAAGTACATACTTGGCATGGTTTTTAAGTAACTCCAACTGAATATGGAGCTGATGTGCCTTTGCTTTAGATACAACCTGATCAAAGTCAGGCCTGGTGAGGAAAAGGCCAGGGTACAAGGTTGAGCAATCCTGTTCTCTTGTGAATTCATCATCACCCAGACCCACCTATTACCTGATGTGATTTGACAAGCTGTGTCCTCAAGTGTACTCCATCAGAGCATGTATCAACTGTGTCTCCACCCACAGAGGAACACCGAGGGCCCAAACAGGCTCATTTAAGAGAATTCTAATGAATTGAAAACATGCTCGATACTGTTGTGTAGCACGAGAGAATTTATATCTGTGTGGAGTCGGGATTTCCCATTTTTCTTTAATCTACCAGGAGAATGGGCCTTGTTATTATGATTTAGTATTTAAATTATATTTGAATCATTATCTGTATTGGAAATTTCAGCTTATTATCTTTTTCCATGTTCTTGCCATAACCCTAACTTTCAGATTCAACGTAAAGTTGGTATAAAATAAGATACTTTTCTTAAACCTCTAGATCCTAGAATCTAGAAACGTTCCTTTTTATGAGTGATTTATTTTAATTTCCACAGCTGTCTATAGAGTCATGTTTTTTTCACCTAGGGAATGAATTTGATGAGTTATTCCATTGGTTTTATGAAACGGAATGTTATGTTGGTTCAATGAGAAATCCTGTATCAAAAAAAGGGTGCAGTTTACCACCCTGATTACTAAGGAGCCTTAAGCCTTGAGCTCCTGATCCTCCTGCCTCCACCTCTCAAATCCTAGGATAACAGACAGATATAACCTTGTTTGGCTCAACTGATTCTCAACTCTAGAATTTTCTTCAAGTCCCTTCTTTGACTTACATAATAAGGGAAATTTCTAGACTTATATTATTAAAAAAAATATACCAGGGGACAGAAAAGTAGCTCACCTGGTAGAGTGCTTGCCTAGCCTGCACGAAGCTCTGGGTTCAGTCCCCAGCACAGCATAGACTGAGTGTGGCAGCACGTGCCTGTGATTCCAGCACTGGGAAAGGAAGGTGGAGGTACAAAGGTCAGAAGTTCATGGTCGTCCTCAGCTACTATTAAGGTTCAGGCAGCCTGGGATATGGGAGATTCTGTGTTAAACAAAGAAACAAACAACGAGGAAGGCTAGGGTAGAAGACCTGCTGGTGACGGGAGAGTGAAGCACCAGGCAGCGTCAAGTGTAGACAAAGACAAGAGAAAGAACTCCACTTTTAAAGAGAGGGTGTGCCGTTAGCTCTGGCCAGTTGATGTGGCTGCCTCTTGTCACACTGAGGACGTCTGAGTGGTGGGCAAGCATTTGAGGAGCTGAAGATGTCAGCCTGTAGAGAGGGGCATTGGAAATGAAGAGCTACAGACCCCTCACTTGTGCATGTGGTTTGTATATCTTTAGTAGAAACCATTCCTCTTTGTGATTCAGGGATGCTAATAACTGGAGGACCCTGCACTGATACATTCTCTCTCTAAGTTGTACCTGGGAGAATGACTCAGTTGTAAAGTGCTTGCCTAGCACACATGAAGTCCTGGGTTCAATTCCCCTGGACTGTAGAACAAAAATATTGTGACTGGGTTGTAGTTAAAAAGATGCATTTAAGGTCAGGGAGATGGCTCAGCAGGTAAAGCTGCTTATTGCCTAGCCTGATGACATGAATTTGACCCCCAAGACCTACACAGTGGAAGGAGAGAACCAAGTCTGGAAAGTTGTCCTCTGACTTACAGATGCACAGAAACACACACACACACACACACACACACACACACGGCATGTGTTCTCTGTAAATGAATAAATGTAATCAAGAAATTTGAAAAGCCATATTTAATACACTACATGCCTCACATATTTACACTAAAAATTATTTATTTTCCTTTTAGGTAGATGAGTGTTTTGTCTGCATGTATGTAAATGTACCACCATTTGTGTGTAATGTTCATAGAGGTTGGAAGAGGGCATTGGATCCCCTGGAGCTGGAGGTAAGTACAAGTATTAGCCACTATGTGGATGCTGGGACTCAAACCCAGCTCCTCTGTAAGAGCAACCAGTGCTCTTAACTGCTAGACCAGCTCTTCAGATTAATTCTTCACACATTAAGCATACAAAAATTAGACATACACCTGCATTAAAAATAGTCTGAAGACATATAATTTCGTTATGGAGAAATACTGCTGAGTATATTCTGTGGAGGGATGTATGTGAGTTTTACGAATAACCTTATATTCAATAGAGCACTGTCATTGGAAATACTTATAACTCTGTGTAGAACCCTAGTCAGAGCTCACAGCATCTAATAGGTTCCTTGTTTGTCGAGATCAGGACTCGTGCATCCCAGTCTGACCTCGAACTCTCTATGTAGCTGAGGGTAATCTTGAGCTTCTGGTCCTCCTGCCTCTACCTTCCAAGTTCTGGGATTACAGGTATGTATCACCACACTGGGCAACACAGTAGATTCTTTTCTCTTTTCCTTTGGAGTTTTTCTTTTTCAACCTTAGTCTTAGACTCAATGGGTGATTCTCACTCATTCTTCCAGCCCACTGATCTTCCATATATGATGGTGAATGGCGTTAAGCAAGCTCATTTGTCATCTTTGTTGTGTCACTATTTAAACATAATTCACAAATAATACTGGATGTATGGTCAACCTCTTATTTTAGACTAGAAAGCTGAGAATGACAGTAAATGGGTTAGAAAATACTCCTTAAAATAGCCATCGAGGGCTGGGGAGATGGCTCAGTGTGTAAGAGTATTTGCTTTACAAGCAAGAGGACCCAAGTTCAAATCCTCAGCACCCATGTAGGAAGCCGAGCCTGGCTGTGCTTGAGCCTGTAGCCCCAGTGCTGAGGAGCAGAGGCAGGCTGATCTCTGGGCTTGCTGACTGCCTGTTTGCTTCAGGGTCAGTGAAGGACCCTGTCTCAAGGGAATAAGGTGGAGAGAGACGGAGACAGAGCAGGACAGTGCATGTCTTCCTCTGGCTTCTGCATCCTCCGTGTGCATACTCCTACATACATGTGCATACAACCCTCACTCCCATCATAAGAAGTCTCCTGCGTCTCAGAGAATTTTTAGGATTAAAGACTATTTTTAGAATTATCTTGGCTGTCCCTAGGAAGATACAGTGTTTCAGGATGGTATACTGCAGGAGACAAGTAAGGTGTGTAAATTTCAAAGAATGCAGTAAAAATGACAACCGTTCCTTGATGTAGCTAATCCACCTCACGGAATGAGAAAACGATAACAATGCAGATTAGGTCTGTGTAATGGCACTGTTTAGAAAGCAATAATATGACTATTACTGTTTACTACTGAATTCCTGTATCAGCAATGTCCCTCCTGTGATATTAACATCCTTGCCAGGCATTTATGACCCGGTGTAAAGGATATCTTTCAAAGGATCAACTCAATCTTAATAAAGCGGCTTGTAACTGAACTTCAAAGGATGTTCAGGGTAAATTTGGACTTGTAAGGAGATAGTAAAAGGCAACTTCGATGTCCAACCCTTTCCCAGAAGCTGATGGGAACCGACCTTACTGTATGCATATCTCTGTAATCTGTACTCACGTTTACATGTACACCTGCAATGTAGATTTAGTTATCTACAATTGTTAGAAAATCTAAATTGTTTTCTGATTTTTTTTTTTTTTTTTTTTTTTTTTTTGTGAGATGGGGTCTCCTTGTAGCCCCAACTGGCCTGGAACTCACTACGTAGACCAGGCTGACCTTGATCTCAGAGAAATCTATTTGCTTCTGCCTTCCGAGAGCTGGGATTAACAGTGTGCACCACCATGCCTGGCTCTATTTTCTGATCTTAATGATATGCATTGTTTCTATGCTTCTTCCTGATAAATGACATGATAATTTTCCCATGTGTCTTCCCATTTGAAGTGTTTCATAATCTTTCCTAGGTGTTTATTGCTCCAAAATTCCTCCTGTAATTTAGTTTTATCAGCTTTCTAGTAACCAAATGAATAAAGATCAAAGCAAAAATATGATAGTGTTTTAGTGATAGAAAACTGACTAAATGTAAAGAATAATAATGCGATTCTAGCAATCAGGTGGGCCATCAGGGCTTTCGTTTGTTGTTTCCTGGAGTATTAGATTTTGTGTTAGTACAGATTGGCATAAAGATAGAAAAGTGTCTCAAAAAAGTGCCCTGTGTGGTGGTGCACACTTTTAATCTCACCACTCAGGAGGCAGAGGTGGGAGGATTTCTGGATTGAGGCCAGCCTGGTCTACATAGGGAGTTCAGGCCATCTGGAGCTACAGGGAGACTCTGTCTCAAAAAAAGAAATCTTAGAGGAATTTACAGCACAGATGTAGCAACTCCTCTGCCAAGAATTTGTCATTAAGAGTGTAATAGTAAAAGGATAAATATGCACTTCCAATTGTGAAGTAAAATCTCCATTTCTAGCAAAGAATGTTGATGCATAAAAATTAGATACTATCCAAGCACTGAAATGTGTACAAGAAACCCAACACAATGTCCAAGAAAGATACATCAATAACAACATTGAAAGCAAGGCAGTTCACAATGCATCTTCTTTAACATTTTTATTACATTTATATACACAGATGTATATGTGTGTGTGTGTGTGTGTGTGTATGCCATGGTACATGTGTAAAGGTCAGAAGACAACTTGCAGAAGCAGACTTTTTGATTCCATCATGTAGGCTGTGGGAATCAAATTCAGGAAGTCAGGCTTGGTAGCAAAAGCCTTTACCCACTGAGTCATCTCACTAGCCCATCAGTGCATATCTTTCAATGGAGAAATAACCTTAGGACTATATTCTGTGTGTGCATTTGTACTATAATGACACTGTGTCAGAGACAAGGTGTATTAGGGTTGTGCTGACCTGTAAAGGGTATCTTTTACACTAGTATAAATACCTTAAAGAACACTAATATCACAAAAGGAACATTGCTGATAGAATTTGGTAGTAGACAGAAATAATCATATTACAGCTTTCAAACAATGACGCTTTAGCTTTCATTGTTGACGGTTTGTTATTTTCCAGGCAGATTATATTTTACATGTGACTAAAATGATGAGTCTCTAAACAACAGAATACTATGCAGCTAGAAAAAAATGTGTGGAGGAATATTATCAGATAGAAAGATATGTTTACAATATGCTATTTGGAGAGCAGGCTGTAATAGTCTTTAATATGTGGCTATAGTGTCACATCAGAAATGGAGGGACAGATGGAAGTTATCAGCTTCCATCTTAGGATGGAAGTTATGCTTCTCCTTAGGATAGTGCTTGTGATTTTCTACTGTATTTTTATTTATACATATTTCTTCATAATTTCTTCAACAAAGTGATATTAATTTAAAGTATGAAAATACATTTTATGGGGCTGGAGAGATGGCTCAGCTGTTAAGAGTGCTGGCTGCTCTTGCAGAAGACCTGGGTTTGAATATCAATACCCACATAGCATCTAACTGTCTGTGACTCCAGTTCCAGGGGATCTGACACCCTTTTCTGGTCTCTGTGGGCATTACATGACATGGGTGCACTTACATACATGTAGGCAAGACACTCATATATATAAAATAAAAATAAATAAATGATAAATTTTATGAAATTTTAAAATCAGGAATTGAAATTTATTGCTTTTTATATAAACAATCACTATGCTGATCTTTGGGAATGTAATGAATGCTTGTCTTATAAGATAATGTAAGATTTGTTAGTAATACAATCATAAGTATAGTTATTAATCTTGCAGGTAGTTATTTTTAGCCATGTAAAATATCTTTCTTCGATATATATATATATATCATACTAGATAGCTATGGGATTTTCCTTTTTTGAGATAGGGTCTCACGTAGCTCAAACTTGCTAAGTAGTGGAGGATGACCTTGAACTTCTGATCTCTTCCTTCACCTCCAGAGTGCTAAGATTATAGTGTGACACCACACCTGGTTTATGCAGTGCTGGAGATCGAGCCTGGGTCCTTCTGTATGCTTAGCAAGCACTCTACCAATGGAGCTGCTTCTCCAGCCCAAATAAGCTACTTTCATCACCAGAGGCATAGAACATGACGCTTTTAATGCTTCAGGCCCAGCTTATGATGTCCTCTCCAGAGGATTTTACATCACTCTTAGATAAAAGCACGTGCATAGGAAATACTTTTCATTTTATTGAGGCCAAAGAGCGAAACTAGGAAACTTCAGTGCCCTTCTCCAAGTCTTTACACTGGTCCTCAGCCCTCTGGGTTTGGCATCTTGAGGGCTGTTTCTGTTGGGTCTGCTTTTTGAAGCTGTGTTGGAGAACATGGTTAAGGCTGATGGATATCCGAGTGTGCCACATGGCGGAATGGCGTTCTAGAATAACGAATGGATTCTTCTTCTAGGTAAAGGGAGACAGTCAGCAGCTCTCTTTGACAGACATTGACTGCAGGATTTTCTGCTGCTTTGCAAATTTTATTAAACTGTGAGCCTTGTTGTTTCTTTCTTTGTATATTTACTGTTTACGGGTTTTGAGACAGGGTCTCACAATGCAGCACTGGCTGACCTGAAACTCACTACGTAGATCAAGTTAGCCTCACGCTCACAGAGCTCTGCTTGTCCCTGTCTCCTCACTGTTGGGATTAAAGGCATATGCCAAGGCACCCAGCTAGATTTATTTTATTTTTAATTATGTTTCTATGTGCGAGTACCTGTATATGAGTGCAGGTGCAGGCAGAAGCCAGAAGTGTCAGATTCCCCTGGAGTTAGAGTTACAGGTAGTTGTGAACTGCCTGATGTGGATGCTGGGAACCAAACTTGGATCCTCTGTAAGAGCAGTGTGTATTCTTAAGTGGTAAGCCATCTCTTCAGTCTCTTCTTCTTTTTTTTCAATCTTTGCTGTGCTTTGAATTTGGAGAAGACTCTGAACCGCCCCCCCCATGTCATTTCGATGGATGGAAATGAAGAAAATACTCACTGTCTGTTGTTCTCAAGGGCCAGCAGCGTGAAGACAGCAGAGGGTTGGAGTGACAAAGGCCCAAGGTCGAATTTAAAGCCCTCTTATTGCCTGCATTTCTCCACCTGGACATTTTTCTGTTTGGCACGAAGCTCCAACTTTGGCATGTCTAAGAAATCACCTCGAAGGGTAGTCCCATCCCTGCAGAGTTCCTTTTTCATGAAGGTCCAAAGTGGAGCCTGGAGATGTACAGTTAACTGCACGTTGCAATTAGGGAATGCTGTTTGTCCCAGGCCCACAGCTAGATGGCTGCTGTTTTACAGCTTCTTGAAGTGTTTCCCCTACAGAAGAACAATGTTAGATATGTAAGGAAATGAAGATGAATAAGTGCATGCAATTTCAGAACAGCATAACAGGGAGCTGCGATCAATACACACATTCCGAGGAGTCTGTGATTCACACTGACTTGGGGAAGTCGGAAGGCTTTACCAAAGCCATGTTTTGAGAACAGTAGGAGACTTCACATAGGGGAAACAGGGTGAGCAGAGGCAAAGAACTTGAGAACACGTACATGAGCAGCATTAGATGCTGAACAGATCCGTATGCATTGCTTAAGATTACCTTCATTTCTGCTCGATAATTTCAGCAATATTGTTTACCCTGAATTGTTAATCAGTTGAATTTGTTTTTTTCTGGAAGGCAGGCAAAAAGTTAAAAGCATAAATGGCCTTTCTCTCAAATGTGTAATGATTAATTATAATCTTTAATATGCATGACACATTCCTTGTGAAACAAACATATGTCTACATGCTACTCAAATAACTAATTGAAAAATTCAGCAAATTCAGTCATTTGGCACTATGTAATTAGAAAAAAATATTTATTTTTTATGCTTAGTTTAGTCAAATTGAGATACACAGCGCTACTAAATTTTTTTTAACCCCAAAGACACTGGAGGTTTTTATAATGAGTGCACTCTATACGTAAGGTAGATGATAATGATTTGAACTCTGAACCAATTATAGAAAAATGTATTCTGTATGTAATTGGCTTCTATGACTTCCTATAAATATGATATGCATATTTTAATTTATAATAATAATTGATAGGCAGTAGGTGATCTCTTGAATGTTCCAAGCTACTTATCTGATTAAAAAAATTGATTTTAGTTGGTTTCTTGTTTAGCCAACTGATAGGGAGATAAGACCATGTTCTGAGGAACAGCACCAGGTGGGAGTTGACATTTTGGCAGGCCCTGCTTGGGAAGGTTGAGTGCACTGCCAAGAAAACCTAATATGAGTAATCCAGAGCCTTTTTCCTGGCTAATGAGTTTATGTGCAGATTTATCATAAGGGATTCAAGGGGCTGGGAAGATGGCTCAGATGGTAAAGACTTGCCTTGCAGGTACAAGGACCTCACTTTAAAAAAAACAGGCCAGCTCTGGGAAGGTGGAGACAAGTGAATTCTTGGAGCTCACTGGCTAGCCAGCCTGGCCTACTTGCTAATTTCTAGGCCAGTGAGAGACCTTGTCCAAAATCAAACCAATACAAAACAACCAATCAAACAGGACCCCAAAGATGACAGTCCCTGAACTGACCCTCCCCACCTCATGCACCTGCACACACACACAGACACACACACACACAGACACACACATAGACACACACTAAGAGAGAGACACACACACATAGACAGACACAAAGAGAGAGGCACCCATACACAGACACACACACAGACACACACACACACAGAGACACAGACACAGAGACACAGACACACACACAGAGACACACACAGACACACAGACACACACACAGAGACACACAGACACACACACAGAGACACACAGACACACACACAGACACACACAGAGACACATACACAGACACACACAGACACACACACACAGACACACACACACACACACACAGATACACACACAGACACACACACACACACACATACACAAAATAACATCCACGTACTAGGCACTGTATTCTGTACTATACTCTGGGAGATGTACTGTGAGGAATTCCTGTAGGTCTGTAGAGCTGATTTTATAATTGTAAATGGCATTTGTAACAGGATATTGTGTCATTGTGAGAATCAGGACATTGCTTTGCCTTGTTCAAAGAATGTAGGCCACCTGATGTTTAATGACCATCTTAACCCTAGTAGGGTGTTTGAGATAGGCTCTTGCTGTGCCAGTCTGGGTGGTCTGGCACTCATTGTGTAGCCCAGGCTCATTTTGAACTCGTGATAGTCATCGTGTTTCAGCTTCTTGGATGATGAGATTACAGGTGTAAGCCACTATGCTTGGCTTTTACTTTTAAGATTTTTTTTTCCAAATCACTTTATGGCTTATAAAATCATTTTAAAAGTAAATATTCAATAAAAATTGATTTTAGCAAAGAAGTGAACTGTGTATAGGCAGGGACTGGATGTGTGGCATCCACCACTCTGATTAATGCTGTGGATTACGTGGGTGATACTTTGTAGGTAAATGCTTAATGCATTAATGATGATCAGTCTTCATCACTGAGGATATCTGTTTTCTAAAAATAGTCTATATTGTTTGCATGTATGTGTATGTGTATGCGCATAGTGTGTGAAGGTGAATTCAGAAGCCAGAGAAGAATGCCAAGTATCCTGCTCTGTCTTTCTCCATCTTATTCCCTCGAGCCAGGGTCTCTCATTGAAGCTGGATCTAGGCTGGTGGCCAGTACTGCTGGGGTCACAGGCATGTGTGGCCACACTGAGTTTATTACTTTGGTGCTGAGGATTTAAACTCAGGTCCTTGTGCCTGCTTAGCTAGCTGTCCTACCCACCGAGCCATCTCTCCAGGCTTGATATGATATTTCTAAAGTCATTAAAGATGGAACTTCAAGCCAGGCATAGTGGCACATGCCTGTATTCTTAGCACTCAGGAGGAGCTTGGGTTTGAGGCTAGCCTGAGCTACATAGTGACACCTTGTCTCAAAAGAGAATCATAGATGTTCTTACTCAGCAAATAATCGAATCCTTTCAAATAATTTGAAAAGTTAATTGGAATGGAACACTATACCCACATAGTGAAAGCCCTAAAATGATTTTCTTTCTGAACTCTGTAAAATTGTTTCAGTTTTCTTTGTGTGTGCGAAAAAAGTTCCAGAAAAAATACATTTTGGCTAGCAATTTTAGAAAGGTTTCAGGAGCTGTCTCAGACTGATTCTCAGCATGTGTGGATAGTAATGTGATGAACAAGTGGCAGATCAATCAGTCCATTAGTGTTGGACATGAATATGTTTTTCTGATTCACTTCCAAGTTTTCCCTTCCTTCTGTAAAGATAAAGAGCTCCATTGGTTCTTGCCTATGAAAGACAGTCTGTGAGCTTTTAGAAACATGAGGAAAATTCTAGCATTTTGTGAAGTTGAGGGAAATCTCTCAAAGGGGGAACAAGCTGTGAGCCATCCTAATTGCCTCTGCCAGACAGAAGCTTGCCTTCTGCAAAGTGTTCTAGAACAGAAAATCATCTTGCTGAAAGTCTTTGATGTCATCACTCATCAGTGACATGAGATATTTGTGATGTCATATTTCCAAGGGCTTCAAAGGGTGTTATTGGACATGGCGTGTAGTCACTTAATTTGCATATGTAATAATCCTTGACCTAGATTTAGCTTAATCAAACTTTAAGGGTTAATCCTCTCATTTAAATGTGGCATGAAGCTCAGTTTCTAGCCAGCCAATATATGGGATCATTTGTGGGTTTTACTTATTTTATTTATTTCTGAGACAAGGTCTCATGTAGTCCAGGTTGGCCTTGAAGCCTTTATGTAAATGAACTAAGGATGCCCTTGAACTTCTGATCTGTCTGCCTTCACATCCCTTGTGTTAATTTGTGGATTTTAAAACCAGAAGGAAGGATCTGGAGCAATGGCTCAGTGGTGCCATTCTACAGAGTTCAGAAAGAAAATCATTTTAGGGCTTGAAATATGTGACTACAGTGTGCCATGATAGTTAACTTTCCAATTTATTTGAAAGGATTTAAAGGTGCCTGCTGCCCAGTCTCACGACCTGAGTTTGATCTTTGTTGAAAGGAGAACTGATTCCCTCAAATTGTACTCTGACTTCCACAAGAATGTATAGTGGTTCGCCCGTGTGTGTGTGTGTGTGTGTGTGTGTGCTTGTGTGTGCACATGCATGCACGGCAAATAAAATGTAATGAAGACTATCAGACAGAGGGCACACAGTATGATTAAATGATGACCCCAGGAGAAGATGAAAGGAGACAAAGAAAAGAAAGATGAGGAAAAAAGAGGCCCAAGCAGGGAATTTAGTAGAACCCACCCTTATTCCCAAGAGTGGCCACATCTCCATAGAAAACCATGTGAAGTAATGAGTCGCCTTGTTCAGAAGGTAGGAATGAGGCCTGCTGTCTACTGTCGAGTTAGTCTTCTTCTTGTTTTTTTTTTTTTTTTTTTTTTCTTTTTTCTTTTTTCTTTTTTTTGAGATGGGGTCTCCCTGTAACTCCAGCTGGCCTGGAATTTGCTATGTAGACTAGGCTGGCCTCAATCTCACAGAACTCCACTTGCCTCTGCCTCTTGAGTGCTGAGATTAAAGATGTCCACCACTTTGTCCAGCCTTAGTATTTCTTTTTAATGGCACGAAAGTTCAGTTAACAAGCAAAGCAATTACCCACATACTTTTACTACCAGCCAAGTAGATCCAATGTCGAAGGTGTTTGTCACTGAGTAGCTTTTTTCTCTTTCTTTTTTCTGGTTTTTCATTTTTTTTAGAGGGTGGGTTGTATGTGTGTATATGTGGGTATGTGTTCATGTAGGTGCATGCTTGTTTGTGTATGTGTGTGTGCATGTGCATGCACGCGCGCGTGTGCGTGTGTGTATGTGTGCCGGATGTCAACCCCCGGTATCATTCTTCAGAAGTCATCCACCTTATTTTTAAGACAGTCTCCTGGTGCTCACTGATTACACTAAGGTAAGCTAGCTGGCCAGTGAACCTCAGAGATCCTCCTGTCTCTGCCTCCCTAGTGTTGGGATTACACGTTTGCACTATCATGCCTGTTTTTTGGGGGAGCATTGGGAGGCTGAACCCAGATCGTATTTCTTATACAGCAAGTCCTTTAATGATTAAACTGTCTCTTTAGTCCTGCTCTTTTCTCTTTTTTATTCAAGAAAAACTACTTGAAATGATTTCAAGTGGTGTAATCATCCTAGAGTTCTGTGAAAGTTTCAGAAATCTTTGGCAGATAGGATCTCAGGCTGATCTTGAACTCTTGGGGTCCTCAGTGGCCCTCCCACATTTATATCCCAAGTATCTGGGACTGTAGGCATGCATCCCTGTCAACACTGGGCTGTAGGTTCTCTGATCTCTCTGATCTCTCTGTTTCTCTCGGTCTCTGTCTCTCTCTGTCTCTCCATCTCTCTCTGTTTCATCATGTCACTGTGCAGCTGGGCTGGTATTGAACTTTCTATCCTCTTGTCTTAGCCTCCCGAATACTGGGATTATAGATGTGCATTGCCACTCCAAACTACATTAATTCTTTAACTAAATGAAATATGTACATCTTTGAAAAAGAATGAAGCCAACATTTCTCTAATAATGTGAAGCAAATGACACGTATAAGCTGCCAGTTGTGAACCGCTAATTGCCTGTAATTTGTTTTGGAACGATCAGCCATCTCTTTATACATTTAAAGGGAGGGCAGGGCACATTTGAAGGGAACTTTCTATATTGGTGGTTACCTTTGTGCAGTAAATTTTTTTGCTTTGTTTTCATTTTATGTGGAGGAATGTTTTGCCTTCATGTATGTAAGCACACCATGTGCATGCAGGACAGAAAAGGGGATTGCATCTCATGGACCTGGAGCTAGTCTCCATGTGGGCACTGGGCATTGATACTGCTCTGATGGAGCTGTAAATGCCCTTAGCCTCTGAGCTACCTCTCCAGTCCCACTTGGTGCAGTACTTTTGCTGCCACAGCAGTGAACTGTGTGGCAAATTCAGACAATGTTAAGTTGGATCATATGAGGCCCCTGCCTTGATCCGAGTGGGACACAGTCCCGTGACATTTGACAACAAAGTTGAAAGGTACAGTGATGAAGTTAACAACTATTATTGTGTGTATAATGTGTATATATGTGTATGTCTATTGCATATGTGCATGCATACCATGATGGATGTATAGAGGTCAGAGGATAACTTTGTGGAATCAGGTCTCTCCTTCTACCTTTATGAGGGCTCCAGTCTTTGACCTCAGGTCATCAGACTTGGCAGCAAGTGCCTTTGAGACATCTCGCTGGCCCAAGCTCCTATTTTAAATGAACTGTTTATATTTTATATTAACTATTTTATATTAACTGTTTTATGAAGGCTTGACATCTTTCTTGGATGGGCTCAGGGACAGACCCTTCCATCCTCATAATCTAAATCCTTGAAGACATTACATGCCTCACACATTGCCCACCTAATAGAACCTCAGTATCTCCAGGAAAGGGGTTGGCAGAGGGGACATTGTACTGGTCTTGGTGTATTTATATACCAATCCGCACTTCACAGCTATTATTGATTTGCTGTGACAGTCTGTTGGGTTGATGAGATTCTTGCAGTAGCTTACTAGACTTTGGATGCATGAAGCAAGAAGTCAAGACAAAAACAGGCTTCAGAAATACTGTCCTATTTGTTACAATACTGAACACAACTTAACTTGGCATAAGTCAGGAGTTCTTAATGGATTTTTTAAAACAAAGATTTCTTTACATTTAAAATATTTTATTATTTTTATTTTATGTTATGAGTGTGTTGCCTGCATGTGCATAAGTGCATCCATGTCATGCAATTTCCAAGGATGTCTGAAGAGGATGTTGGATCTACTGGAAGAGTTATGCATAGTTGTGAGCTGCCATATGGGTGCTGAAAATCGAACCTGGGTCCTCTGAAGGAGCAACCAGTGCTCTTAATTGCTGGGCCATCTCCCCAGCCCCGATTTATTTGTTTTTATTTGTGTTTGTGCATGTGCCTGTGTGATGTAGTACACCTGTGTGCAGGAGTCCACAAAGGCCAGAGGGAGCATTGCATTCCCTGTAGTGAGTTACGGTGACTGTGAGCCATTGTGTGGATGCTGGGAGCTGAACCCAGGTCTTCTGCAAGAGCAGCAGGCACTTTAGACCCCAGCCATCTTCCCATCCCAGTTCTCAATGTTTTTGATGTCAGCGTCCTTTTCTCTTTTGTGCATTTTAGAAATATGCATTATATCTATGATATTCTATTAGAGATTAACATCGAGAAACTTTAAAAATGTTTGTGCTACAATTTATTGAAATATAATCAATCCAGTATATATTAGCATAACTAACTCTATAAGTTTCTCTTCCCTTTCCTGCCCTTCTCTCCTCTGCCTTCTCTCTCTTCCCCCTCTCTCTTTCTTTCTTTCCAGGGTCTTAAGCATTCCAGACTGGCTTTGACCTTGCTATGTAGGGGAAGATGACCTTGAACTCTGAGCCTCGTTTTCACCTTTCAGGTGCTGAGACTGGAGGCATGTGCTACCACTACACCCAGGTAACTAACATTTTAGAATGAAAATAAATGGAATTTTGCGAAGTGAAACAAGACTGAAGAGAAGGCTGAATTCTGCCGTTCCCCATTTCCTCACTGTCCGGATTAAGAAAAAAAAGCAGGATTCTGGTGCGTGAATTCAGTTTGGGGTGGTCTCACACATACATGTAATTGGACAAGAGAAGACTTCTGATCCCCCTGAAAAGAGTTGTCAAACCACACGTTGAGAACTGCTGGCTAACTGATCAGCAGAATGAATTCTCTTTTGAGAAAACCTGATCTAACTGGTCTGCAGAGCTGTGTGATTTGCACAAGAAGATAGAATTTTGTGCAGTTATGTTTTTTTGTGCATATTCTTGAGTATAGAGCCACATGTGGGTGCAGCTGCATACAAGCATGTGTATTGCACATGTGTGCGGAGGTAGAAGACAACCCTGTGGAGGTAGAGGGCAACCTTCACTGTCATTCCTCAAGCACGCTCCACCTTCACTTTGAAACAGGGCCTCTCATTGGCTGGAACTTCACTGAGCTGACTAGCTGGCCAGTGAGATGGCCTGTCTCTGCTTCCCATCCTGCCATCACTGGGATTATAAGCACGCGCCTCGGAACCTGGCTTTTTCCTTCTCTTTTTAAAATTGAATTTTTGAAAATTTCATACAATAGCTTTTAGATCCTCCTTTCTGCACCTTCCTTTACTCCCCTGATTTCATATACAGAGTCAGATTGAAGCCTCCAAATGTCCTTGGGTGTGGGTTCATTCACTGGAACCTAGTTAACCAATCAAGAGTCACATACTTAAAAGAGCCTGCCTCTCCTCCTCCCAGCAGCCATGGTAGGGTTGGGATTTCTTACCTGTTCCCCACGTCTATGCTGGGATTTTAGAGGTGCTGAATGGCCACAAGGAAACAGAGTTTTTCAGGGAGCTTGGAAGTTGCTTATATGAACTCAGCAATGGTGACAGCTTGTACAAGTCCCACCTAAGCTCAAGCCGGACAATATCTCAGAACCTGACTTTTTGTGTGCATTCTGAGTGTCTAACTCAGGTCTTCATGTTTGTGTGGCAAACGCTCTACCAACTGAGCCAACCCAGCAGGTTCTTCTGTTCAGCTCTGGAAAGGTTTTATTTTACCTCTAGTTGTGTTCATCTAACTTTGGTTCATTTTGATAACCACCTGTCCTGCAGCTAGATAAGCAGTACAATCATTGTGTTGATGACTACTCTGAAATCTCCAAAATGTTTATCTGTCATTTAAAGAAATGATAGAAGTATCTTGGCTGCCTGGGGTTTTTCTCTGCTGTAAGACTGACACCTTTATCCTGAAGGAATCATCCAGATCTGTCCAACTCTTCACCTAGGTACAGTGATAGACAATGGCGAGTGGGTGATAAGCAGATGAATCTGACTACTCCATCAACATAGTGAACTCCTGGAGACAACTCTCTTGCTGAATAGTTTTTTGAAGATAATTTTCAGACCTCTGTTACTACATGGAAATGGTGGCATCAAGAAATACCAGTTGGCCTACTATATTAAAAATCTTAGATCAGCTGGGTATGGTGATGCATGCTTTTAATCACAGCATGTGGGAAGCAGAGGCAGGCAGATCTCTGTGAGTTCGAGGCCAGCCTGGTCTACACAGCGAGTTTCAGGTCACCTGGGCTACAGGAAGACCCTGTTTCAAAAAGACAAAGTAAAAATCTTAAATCTGACTCTAGTTCATTAAATTGGGTGGGGGGCAGTGAGGGGAGACTCTAAGGACCATTACACTGTATTGTATGAAAATTGAGAAAAATTCAATAAAAATTCAAAAACATCTTTTTATTTGACATTGAGATGATATTGCCACCTACAAAATTCACTCTGGAGAACTGCACAATGAAGTTACAAAACACAATTGCAAAACACACAAACAACAAAAAACTATCCTTGAGGCCATGTGGCCACATGTGGTCTGTGGGCTGCAGGTTGGCCAAGTCTGAGAGAATACTCACATGCACACTTTGCCCAGTGTTGGAAATTCTAGAAGAATTTGGAAACTCTAAAAGCACAAAGCAAAGAGAATAGAACTATTGGTCTGTGTACAGTGCACTTTCCAAAACCAGTTTTCTCTATCTCTTGGCATTATGCACTAACTCTAATTTTGAATCACTGACATAGACAATAACAGTCTAGTTTCTGAATTTATAGAATCTAATCTTAGGTAGTCAACTATGTTTGTTGAGCAAATGAATATATCAATTAACCAATGAGTTCTAAAGTGGGGTTTCCTTATTCTATAGAGCCCAAGAAAGTGGAAATAAAATGGTTCCTTAGCTTTTATAGTGCACCAGGGAGATGCTGGTACTGAATCATCATTTAAAATCAGAAGTTATTACTTGGTGATGATTCTATAGACATCTGTTTCTTCCTCTGAGTATTTCATGTAAGTATCGCACGCTAAGTGCTTGTACAACTGCATATTGGCAAACGATTCCGTGCTCGTAATTTCATCATCTTTCATTTGACAAACAATATTCAAAATTTCTTCTGACCGTCAAGTGACAGATAACGCTTTAGAGCTGGCGATATAAAGAGGAGGCAGCCTCCAGTCTCCTGTGGTCTTCCAGCATCTAAATGTAGAGAAGAAAAAGTGCAAGAAAATTCTGGGACTATAGGATACTGCTGGCCATTCCCCAGAGAGTCAAGCGTGGTTTTCTACCAAGAAACTGAGTCTTGGTAAAGAGGAAATTGGAAAGCAGACGGACAGATCAGTCAGAGTAAACCATAGGCTCAGGATGTAGAAATACATGTGCTGTATCTGTGGGAAACGACACCTATAAGCGAAAGAACCTTCCACCACTTAGTGGGCCACATGATAATGCGTTGGCTAATATGCGGGTCCCTCCCTTGACCTTCTTTCCCCTCCCCTGGGCTTCCCTCCCTTGCCCTCACTTCTCCTCCCATCCCCTCCCCTGCCCTTCCTTTCTCTCCTTTTCTTCTTTTTCCTTTTGACTCTGCTTATACTTCAGAGTTACCATAGTTTTTGACTCATAGTATAAGTGTTGGCTGCAAATAGTCCCCAGTTCATCTTTCCTAACTCAATGCAGAGCCCTTAGTCTAAACAATCTCAAAAGAGACTCTTTCCATCATCGTTCCATTTCTGTGGTGGGGCTTGACTGGCCTGGAATGTTGTTCATGGTTGAGTGATGGTCTAACATGTGCAAAGCTCTGGGTTCAGTCCTCAGTAACAACACACACACACACACACACACACACACACACACACACACACACACAGAGTTTGACCAAAGTTAAGTAGAGTGAGGAGGAACAGTTTCCTCAAGAAACAGGCTGGGTGCTAGACTCCAGCAGAGAGAATGGGTGGCCACAAGAGCAGAGAAGTTGGACTTAACTGCCATGAATCTCTCAAGGACCTTTCTCTATTTAAAAATTCATTTTTAAGTTATCATTATGATATTTTCACACATATATGTCATTTTACTTTGGCAAGGATCTGTCTAGGCACCGATTCCCCCATCCCAAGTTTGTTTCAGTGATTACCTAACCAGTTCTATACTTTCCAGAAAATCCAACCTCTCAAGGAGGGTTCTAGCTGGGGGGCCCCTTTAGAACTTAATAAATCATGACTTATCTCCACTATCTTCTTTGAGACAGGGTCTCTGGGTAACTCAGGCTGGCCTCAAATTCTCAATCCTCTTGCTTCAGCCTCCTGGGATTATAGGTGCATACCTAAAACTTTTTCATATTGTGAACACTTTTATGGTTTAGTCAAGCAAATATCAAGGAGAAAAGAAATTCAAGAAGGGCAGAATATAATATATGACATATTATCTGTCATCTATCTAACTAGCAAGAGAGTTACTGGGGGTCTTTGATGGCTGACGACTTTCTTGTTTCACACAAAGCTCAGAACTGGGTCATTATCCAAGTGGTGGGAGGAGAGGGAGCATAGGAGAGAGAGGAGAGAGAAGCATCTGCTTTCAAAGAGGTGGGTCTGGTGAGGTTGAGGTCTGCATGGCTGGAGGCAGCAGCTTCTCACAAGAATACAAGGCAAATGTTCGCAGGACAGATCAGTCATTACCTTCTCTGGGGCACTCAAAGGCAAACAAGGCACAGTTCTTTTCCAGGGTGCCACTTATAAAACGGCCAGAACCAAGGTCATTGCTCCAGCACCCTTATTCACTGGGATCCATTCCTCTGGTAAATTCTAGAAAATAAATTGGGTCTACCCTATGAGGTACGTTCATTAAAAGTTACTGACAGTGTTCTTACCTGGTGACTTTTGAAAGCAACAGAAGTAATTGCTTGCAAAGAATAAAAACAACAGCGAGCAGTAACTGTTAATTTAGGGATATAAACACAGCTAATTACATGGGCCTTTCGCAAGCAGTGCCTTGTTAAATTGCTGATCCTTTCTCCCTAGGTGTCACCTGTAGCCTTCCTGCTTGGTTGAATCCTTGCAGACTGCTGTCTCTCCCGTAATGGGTGCCCTGAGGTCCTTTCCCTTGCTCTCAAATGCCACATCGTCCCCAGTTCATCAAGACTTGAGGTTTGTCGCTGACGACTCAGCCATCTTGCTTCTTGAACTGCTTGCTCGGCACACCACGACGGGACGGCTGCAGTAGCCTGTACTGCTCTCGATTTCAATTTTCTATGGGTCATTTCTTATTTTGAGTTATTATGCTTTTCCAAGGCTGCATTTTCTTTTTGGCTACCTGTATTAATGACTACTTTTGGATTTCCTGAAACTGTTGGGCAGTGGCTTGTCCAACTTTCTAGACCATAACTCACAGAAAGAAATTTGTTTTATATTGTACCCAACACACACACACACCTGGAGTGAAAGTTTCTCGGAACAATTATATATTTGCTGAACAAAATAGGTCTATTTCATCATACTGTACTTAATTCAACGTGATTCTCTCCTCTTCCCTCCTGTCTCTTCTTCCTTCCGGTTCCTCTCATCCATTCTCTGTTGTCCTTTCCTGTCCTCTTCTGCTCCAGTTCTCTTCCTTTTCCTTTACCTTCGCATGAAAATTTGACTTCTCTGTTCACTTATGAGTCAAGATCTACACACTGAGAAACACTCGTCTCTGGCTAGAACTCTTGTAAGATTCTCAGAGTAGATATGTCTCTAGATACATCCCTGGTCCTTTAAAGACACAGCTTTCTCAGAGCAAGGACGAGGGCTGGCTAGGTGATGTCATTTCCTCATGATAGGCCCACAGTATCTGTGGTATCTCAGCGATTCAACTGATTCCTTTTTAATCATCAGGCCAGATGAAGCTATTTATATATTTCTTCAGGGAAAATGGTTAAATTTGTCAGAGATGCCATTTGGTAGATGCTATCCACAGAAAATTAGGACCACACAGGCATTTCCCTTATAAATGGCTTTCCTGGCCAGTAAACCCTTAGGTGCCTCTTTATAATCAAATACTATTTGTGCAATATTATTCTGATAATCATTAGAACGATCTCATTGTCATTAAAATTGAGTGGTTACAACTGTTTATAAAACCATCTTTATGAATAAAAACCTGATTTCAAATGGTTAGTCTGTAAATACCTAGCAATTTGCCTCGACCCAGGTTTATGATTCTGGCAACACCTTGGATATATTTTTCTCTCCAGCTTTTTCATACTTGTCAAAAGTCAGTGTTATCAGCTCTCTGAACTTGGATCTAAAGTGACCAATGAGACTTTCCAGATCTCTCCATGACAAGAAGTGCCATTGCCCACCCAGGGTGCGTCACTTTAGCCGTAGTAAAAGCAGTGAGCTCAACCCAAACCTGCTTATTCAGTCCCCCCTGATTCAGGGTTGGTCATGTGACATAGTCCTGTCCAGTGAGAAATGAGCAGAGCATTTCTGGGGAGCATTTTCCTTCCCTGACATAGGAACTACTGCTATCTGGCTATTTGGCAGCCATCTTGTAACCACATGGTAATGATTGTGAGGATGAGGACCTACCAGGTAAAAGTCAATGAGCAGGTCAGTAGAACCAGCCTAGATTTCTCTTGGCAGCACAGAGCAGCAACATCAACATGGATGGTTCACCAGAAATTTCTAGTTGTGTGGGGATGATATTAGATCCCTACATGATGATTAATATTGATTATCAATTTGATTGGATGGATCTAGAATCACCTTTGAGACAAACCTCTGGGTATGTCTAGATTGGGCTAATCGAGGTGAATGTCCCCTGTAAGTGGGTGGTACTTTTCCATGGGCTGGAAAGGTGAGCTGAGCACCAGCATTCATCTCTGTCTGCTTCCTGACTGTGAACGCAATGTGATCAGCTGCCTCACGGCCCTGCCACCATGCCTTGCCTGCCATGATGCGATCCCGTAGAACTTTAAGCCCAAACAAACCTTTCCTCCTCAAGCTGCTTCTTGCCAGGTGTTTGTTCACAGCAATGAGAAAAGTAATGAACAACACCTTAACTTTTCAAACCAACTTTTTCTTGGCCTATAATCAAATATACCATTGAATCCCCTTCCAAAATTTGAATTTCTTTATCTGTCCTATTCTTTGATGGAACTTTGATAAGTACAAATTACTATGATGATCCGTCCAAGTGTCCCTAATTAGAGTCGAAGCTATTTTAGAGTAATTACTAATGAAAGTTTGTTGATGCTGTTCCATATGACACCCAAGTGTGAGAAGCTCCTTCTCCACCCTATCCCAACAGACTTCAAATGTTCTGAGACCTATTCTGTCATTTTTCACAAGGTCCAAAGACTAAATAACCTTGGTGATGTAGAGAAGTAGGACCAAGCCGAGTGACACCTTGTTCCAGGAGTGGCATCCTTCTCCACCCCCGCCCCCACTTTGTGTACACACGAGTGTGGAAGCCACTGGCCAGCTTCGGTTGTTCCTTAGGACTTTGTGAAGAATATCTCTTGTCCTGTGGAAAACACGTCTATCTGGCTTTCTGAGACAGTCTCTCAGTGGCCGGGAACCCACTGATTCAGCTTGGGTGACTCGCTAATGAGCCCCAGGGATCTGCCTGTTTCTGCCTCTCCAGCTCTGAGATTACAAGAGCATACCGCCATGCCTGGCTTTTTAATGTGTGTTCTGGGGATCAACGTCAGCTCTTCATGTCTGTGTAGAAGATACGTCACAAAATAAGCCTGTATTGTCAGCCTTTAATGGTTCTTTGAAGTTGGCTCTTCACCTTCAAGATTTTGTTGTTGTTGGAATACCCTGGAGCTGAAAAACAAGATAGACACTTCATAAGGCTGAGCTTGTCTTGATTAGGAGAGTCTTTCTGATTTTATTCTGGATAAGGGAAACCAACTTTCCTTAGAGCATTTAAGATGCTGTTTTCAACCTGGGAGGAAGAAGCAGATTCAATGTGTGTAAATGCTAAGGTTTAGTGAAAGCTTTGGGAGGAATTCTAATGGCCATCTGGGCTTTCCAACAGTCAAGACAGTTTGTTAGAGACATGAATCTATTTTGTGTTCTTCAGACACACTTGTTTTTGTGTCTCAAGATGAACTAAGTGAGATAGTACAAAACAGGGCATCTTAGACTTTTCCATCTATAATCTCTCTTTTGCCTAAATAACTTTTGCACGAACCTGAGTATATAGGTATATAAAAAAATGTATCCAACATTCACTGACAGTAAGTCAGTAAGACATTTATTCTGAAATAATCCTTCTCTCGCTACATATACAATTTTGTCATTTTTAAAAGATGAAGGCAAATTTGCATATTGATGAGTATGCTTATTTATTTTTACATGAGAATTAAATCTTGGCTGGGGATATAGAATATCTTTAACAAGTTTCAGAATTGATTGAGATTTTGTTTTGTACTCTTTAATACTGAGAATGACACTTTGTATCAACACTTAGTGTAAACTGGCAGATGTAATGTTTAGGACCTTTTCAGAAATTGCTAGGAATTCTGTCCTAATCCCAAACCACAATTCACTGAGTGATTTGGTATAGTATTCATGCTGTCAACTCCAACAGTAATTTTCAAAATCAAACATTCTAACAGTACAATCCAAAGACATACTAATTTCATATTTAGACACTGAGGAATGAGGGCAAGAAAATAGTCTTTATTTTCCTTAATTAAACCATTATATTTCCATGAGAGCAGAAAATTTCCTATGTGTAATAAAAACACTGATGTGATACGAAGGGCTCATGTTGTGTGTTTGGAACCAGGCTGCTGTGAAACTGTAAGCTGCAACTTGGGTCAGGTTTGCCAGAAGCTCTCAGTCTCATTTTTTTCTCATGCTGCCAGATGGTTCACGATCTCCATATTTGGTTATGCAACCCTATGGGTTACACGCTGCAGTTTAAGAACCTGGGCACTATGACAATGGTACCTAGTAGTCACTATGAAAATACGCAATGAAACTGGTGAGATGAACTTCAATGGTATATTTCATTTAGGCAGAGTCAACATCTGATTTAAACACAGGCATTGTGAGAATTCTTGAGCTTCTTGCACTTTTTTTCTTGGATACAAAATCCTGTATAGAGTTTACATTTACTGTACATCTCACTTTGATTAAGCACATTTATTTTTTAAAGTTATTACAATGTGTTGTGTAAGGAATAATTAACCACACTTCAAATGTATCACATTTGGTTAGTGGTTGCCATATTGAATGATGCTTGAATTCCCTCTCTACCCTCTCATCTGGAAGCCCCTCTTTTCTTGTCAACCTAAACATTTCTATTCTTTTCATCTATCTTCAGTCCACCCTGTAGCTACCATCAAAGGAACAGTACTTTATTTCTTTACGTGTGTGTATGTTTGTGTGTGTGTGCTGGAGTGCCTTCTCTTCTTCCATCAGGGATCAAACTCAGGTCATCAGGTTTGGTGACAAGTGTCTTTACCCACTGAGCCATTTCGTTATCCCAGGAACAATACTGTATCTAGATGGCAGGGAATATATAGTCAAATTCTCAATATCATACACATGCTCTTAATATTTTTATGTATGTAAGAATGTTTCTAAGGCACTCATAGTGAAAATGCCTGTAATCTCAGCACTTGGGGCAGAGAGTCAAGGTCAGCCTGGATTACATCGTGAGATGGGAGAGGGGAGAGAGAGAAATTCCACATGTACAAGTGGAAATAAAAACAATCGAGATCCCTTTCAACGGACACCCACGCGGTTGATGAACGCACAATTTTCCATAAAATGGATTTCAGTGGAAGCAATGGCATAAGCTGAGCACGTTCAAGGACTCCTGGCTTGTGAAGACGGTCAGGTGTACTTCATGTCCCCCTGCTTAGGGCACCACTAGGACCGAGCAGCCGACAAAGCTTGCCGGTTCTCTTCCTATTCCCGGAACACCAGCTTTATTTTCTTTAACCAGATTGTGTCTATTGGTTTTCCTCACATTATGGGATGATCTTTGCCTTCCTTTGCCAATTGCTTTGTAAGTTAATGAAAGATCAAGCTGCTTTTCTCTTTAAAATAAACAATTTGAAGCATATCTCAATGACTATGACTATCATATTTATGCTCCTTTTTGTCTTTTAAATTTTATCTATTTATTTTTTTGTAGGTGACAGGGTCTCAAGTAGCCCAGACTGGGCTTAAGCTCACTAGGTAGTGAGGGATGACCTTGAACTTCTGGTCCTCCTCTTGATTCAGCCCTAGATCTGTGGATTACAGGCATGCACTATCATGCATGGTCATGTGGTACTAGAGATCAAACCCAAGGCCTCATGCAAGAATCTACCCATCACGTTCCAGTTCCACCGCCATATTTCTTCTTATGAGAGTAAATATTTGAAGTCATATAAAAAAAGAGATGCTTCAAGGCAGGAAACACCCACTGCCTACTAAATCTATACTAGTGAGGTGCAGACAATTTTAATTTGTTTAGTTTTTTTTTTTTTTTTGAGACAGGTTCTAAGTGTCTATCCCTGACAGTCCTGAAACTCACTATGTACACCAGGCTGTCCTTGAACTCAAAGTGATCCACCTGCTACATTCTGGGTGCTGGGATTAAAGGCATGGGCCACCACACCTGGCCTTGAAGGGCCACTTTTAAAAAGCAGTTTTCTCTACTTTGGATCATATAAAGAGTCAAAGAAACTCAAGGGCTTTACACACAGGGTACAGCTTATATGGCAGTGGGTCCGAGATCAATGAAGGACAAAAACATGAGAAACGACCTTTGTAGAAGAAACTTCAGTGATGTCAAATCCTTGTGAGGACTTCTAGTGCTGAGGATCAAAGGAATTTCCACCAGCCAGCTGAGGGTGGCCATAGAATGAAATGCTTACTGAAGAAAAATTCACTTTCTTAAAATGTGTATTTGGTGTGTCCCGTGTGTGTGTGTGTGTATGTGTGGAGTGCAGTGAACCAGCCATGGCATGCCTGCAGAGACTGGAGAACAGCCTTACGTGTCATCCTCACCTTCTACCTTGTTTGAGACCCCGTCTCTGTTTCACTCTTCTGCTATGTACGCCAGGCTAACTGCCCTTGAGCTACCAAGGATTCTCCTGTCTCTGCCTCCTGTTTTACCACAGCAATGCTGGGATTACAGACACTCGAGTTACATGTTTAGCTTTTATATGGTTTCGGGAATTCAAGCTAAGGTCCTAACCCTTGTACGGCAAGCACTTTTAACCATAGCTATCTCCCCAGCACCAAACTTCAATTTTTTAACCCTAGTTCTGAATCTTTCTGGCTGTGTGACTTGAGGCAAGTCCCTTATCCTCTTTTTCCCTAAAGCAAAGAGAATATATGACATCCTATCTGCCCTCTTAGGAGACAGAACCACCTTTGAATTACCCTTGCAAAGACTTGAGTAGCATCAATGATGGTACTTACTGAACCGATATCTCAAACAAAATGAGTTAGGTAGTATTCAAGAGGCCGAGTCAGGAGGACCACAGGTTTGAGACCAGCCTGGGCTACATAATGAGACCCTATCATAAAAGCCCAAAGGAGTGGGAGGCTAATATGGGTGGGATTTTCTTATTTTGTGTCTCACACAAAATGTGGCAAGTTTTCAGCTCCATAGAGAGTATTTTGTTTACAATAATAAATCTGTGATCGGAATACAGACAATAATAAAATGATTTTGAAGTTGGGACAGTTGTGATCACCGAAGCTTCTGACAGCGAGGAGAGCTGTCTGGCACGATGAATACAGTTTGCGGTCACATTTCATAGAAAGGGTTTCCTTTTGTGTCGATACGCTGCTGCTTGAAAACTACATGAGAAAAAAAACTTACAGGAAGAAACTCCTTTTTATTACATTCACCTGGCAACCGATCCCAATCCCAGCTTTAGCTGGCAACATGGCAGATTCAAAGTCCTTGGGGGAACCTGCGTTAATGAGCAGATAAGAGTGATTTGTTTGTAGCACACTCATTGTTTCCTTTCTACACTGGACAGCAGTCATTCGACCCATTTTTCAAAGACCTACTTGAATGCTCTGAACCCATGAACTTCCTGAAGTCTAGCCACCAAACCCCATTAGGAGAGCCGACGGGTGCTCGGCTCAAGGGTACGTATTTTACTTTCTCCCTCAGTGTGAGAGCCTTCCTAAACCAGGGCTGCATAACAGTCAGGTGTATTTCCTTGCAAGAGGTCCTAAACAAGAAAACTTCATACCATTCAGAAATAGTTTTGATAATTAATCAAAACCGCTCCAGAGTTTTCCTTGTCTTCTTATTAGTTCAGAAGCCAGAGCGGAGATCTCTTAAGAAAACTCTGCTTAAAAAGGTTTTTTTAAAAGGTTGGGATTGGGTCCGGTGGCATATACCTATAATCACGGCACCTGGGAGGCAGAAGTGGGATGAGCAGGAGTTCGAGATCATTTGAGGCTACATAGGGAGCTTGAGGGTGGTCTGGGCTACTTGAGACCCCTGTCTTGACATCATCATCATTTGTCAACAACAAGAGAGTAAGTATGTGAAGAGTTGGCTATGTCATGGTGAACATATGTCACAGTGTATGTACTTATCAAAACATCACATACATGCAGTGAATATATGTAATTTTCATTTGTCAACCATACCTCTATGAAGCTGGAAAAAAGTTTAAAAGAGAGAAGAGAAAAACACATGGAGATTCATGTAGGAACCTGTAAGAACTGTGCCTTTCTATAGCAACTCTGCATGTATCATGCAGATTGTAGTGGGAAAGGAAAGACTGTGTAAGTGACCCCTTATAGAGAGAAGCCCTTGGCAATCTAACTGCAAAACTGGTTCCTTAGGGACTTGGGGCAGAAATCATCACAACTTAGTCCGATTGCCTTGTGGGTTTAAAAATTAGTGAACATGTAATTCAGAAATGATTCATAGGAAACATTAATAGTTATGTCTTGATATACTACAGAATGCATCCAAATTAAAGCTTTAACGCAAAGTTTTAGTTGCAAGATGCCAGAGGAATAGGCCAGGCATAAAAATAGCAAAAAAAATTTTAACTTAAAAAATTTTAAGTCTGGCCAGATGACTCAGTGGGTAAAATGGTGCTTGGCAGCGAGCCTAGTGCCCCGAGTTGGATCCCTGGGACCCACATGGCGGAAGGAATGAACCACTACTTCAGGTCATCCTCTGACTTCTACAGGCCTGTGATGGAATGCGCACACCCCCCAATAAATAAGCATAATACAATTTCTAAAAATTAATTTTTTTAGGAGAAAGAGTCTCACTATGTGGTCCAAGTTGTCTTTGAACTCCTGGGCTCAAGAGATCCTCCTGCATCGGCCTCCTGAGTAGCTGTGGTACGTGCCACCCTGGCTGGCAAAGGGACAGGTTCAGTGCAACCACACACACATGTCTTCTCTGCAAAGGCTTCAGCACAGGGATTTCACTGTGAGGCAAGGTAGCCACAGTGGTGAGTTAGTGGCTGTTTTCGGCCTGCTGGGCAGTTTGCTTGTGCTTTGTACATGTGATAATAAAAACACGGTGGATGCTGTGCACAGCGTGTGGAATGCAGAGTGTGGAGCGTGGAGTGTGGAGCGTGGAGTGTGGAGAGGCCAGCACAGTTCTCTGCATGCTGCAAGAATTATCTAAGGTACAACTGTCACTCTGAGACAAGGACAAGGTTGGAGCGTTGTTCACTGCCCAAGATCCACATGGAATCAATGTGGTGCTGGAATCTGACTCAGAACTAATTCTGATTGGCACACTTCTGCAGAGATGTCATACAAGTGAATTTTATCCTTTCCTTGAATTCATACTTAGCATGTAATTTAGATGAAATCACAGTTTTTCACCTTTTATTTTAATTTTGAAATGACCTAGAGTTCAACTTGAAACGGATTCTGCACTTATTGCAATATTCAGTGTGCATGTGCGTACACACACACACACACACACACACACACACACACCCCTTTTGTTAAATGAACATTCTGGCCCTACTCTTTTCTTTCTCTTGAATCAGTGGGCAGAGTTTCCTGGGATGAATGTGGACCAGGACTATTGGGAACCTGTGTCAAAATTAAAAGTAAAGTTTTTTCTTTATTTTAAATAATTCATGGCACTTCCTATGGAGGGCCAGGTTGCAAATATCAGTAAGAATGTGTTCATAGTAAGAAAAAGAATCTGCTTAAATGAGCGTGGTTGTATGTTTTCCCATTTGGTGATAGACAAAAAAATCTCAGTATTTAGACTTCTCATTTAGAATTCACTGAAATGAAAACATAATCCAAGTTAATTACTGTTCCCTAAGGTATCTGGTTGTAAAATGTTTTATAAAATTAAAACTTATTAAGTGCCCATGGGAGAAAGAAAATTTATGTTAGATGCAAAGCATGGGAAAAAAAAGAAGTGAGAAAGAAAAAGAAGGAAAAAGCTGGAACTTAGTTAGCACCTTTGGTTCTTGTTATGTATGCATGAGTAATGTGGGAAGGCAGAGCTGACCAGAGTTTGGGTCTGCTAACGAATTTTTAGGGGCTGGGAGATAGCTGAGCTGGTAAATTGCTTGCCTCGCCATGCAAGCATGGGGATCTGAGTTTGATCCCCAGAATTTGTGTTAACAAACAAACAAATAGCTGGGTGCAGTGGCACAGACCTTTAATCCCAGCACTGGGGGGGGGGGGGGCAGAGGCAGGTGGATCTTTGTGAGATCAAGGCCAGCCTGGTCTACATAGTAAGTTGCTGGTCAGCCAGCTAGCTGAGCCTTCAAGCTTCAGGTTCAGTGAGAGATCCTGTCTCAAAAGACAAGGGGGAGAGAGACTGAGGAAGACACTTGGTGTCAACCTTTGGCCTCCACATGTATGCATACACATATACACATATGCACATGTGCACACACATATGAACATGGGTGAAAAAATTTTAAGAGCTGGATGTAGTGGCACACATCTGCAGTCCCATTAGGGAGGCTGAGGCAGAAGGATCCAAGTTCCTGGCCTGCCCTACTTACAAAGCTGGATACTATCTCAAAACAACAGCGCATTTCTTAGGACTGATTTCCACCTATGAAATTAAAAAGAACAGGAAGACACGAAGAACAGTGCTCCAAGGTGAGTTCTGTTTGACCTGTCAACTCTCTGGCTCTTAGACAGACTTTACAATAAAGGAAAAGCAAACAGTAGCTGCTGTAATTTCAGTTAAAGCAGACGAGGCTCCTTTCTTCTTACTTCAGACCTGTACCTCTGAGAAAGGGATTTTAAATACTGTAGTTAGAACTGGAGAACAAGCTCGACCATATAGGTAGAGTTGGTAGAGCCCTTCAGCATCCCAGCACTAAGAGGCTGAAGTAGTTGGGTCTTAATCTGAAGCCAGCTTTGGGCACATAGAGACCCTGCCTAGGTGGCAGCCCAGTTGTCTAGCGTGAAGGAGGCCTTGGTGGGATAAGCCTGTAAAACCAGGACTTGGGAGCTGGAGGTGGGCGTCTGCACAGTGAGCTTGAGAGCAGTCTGGGAACATGAGACCCTGTCTGAGGAAGGAAGAAGAAAGGAAGAAGCTTGGCATTTCTAAACAACATAGGTACCAGCATATCAACCTTTCTCATTTTTGATCCACTGAAGTAAAATGAAGATGGGTTGGGGATTTGGGATGTGACTGCTAGATCTAGGTCTTATATTCAGAAGAAGCTGATTTCATTAATTTAGTCAATACCAACATAGGCAAGAAAGATCAGAGCAACTGAGCAGGGCCGACATTTCCTCTCTCTTCGTAGGATGTGCTGGCATTTTGTAAGGTACAGCCTGGGGTTTGGCTGAGCAGATGCTGCTTCTGAGACCATGCCCATGAGTCTGGTTTTGAGTCTTCATTTTATATCTCATTTACTTGCTCTGTGGTGGCATGGATCCTGTGTCTCTAATTCTAGTCTCATTTGCAGAGCACCCAGGACTGGTTGAACTTCAGTGTCATTTTGGACTTCTAGTACGTGATGGTCATAAAGTTGATGACTTAAATCTCATGACAGAATTGGAAAGCTTGATAAGATACACAATGGCTCATCTAAATGAGTTGAGGTATCAAAGGAAAACCAAGCTGAGGCTGGTGAGATGCCTCAGAGGGTAAAGTTCTACCCCTAGGCTCCTACTGTTGTGTGGTCTTGCTTGAAGGTATGTGGTCTGAGATGGAACCACTGGTTGGGTGAAGGATATAGATGTAGATGTTTTCACTCAGAGTTTCTAATGATTAGGAATTTGACTCAAGTTAGTATTATACGTGTGGGAATGGAATAAGATTAAAACATCGTTATCTTCACAGCATCACTCTCAGCAGAAACATGTTCTGTGGCATCAGAGCAGAGGTTCCTCTGTGCTCATCCTGAAGTTTCTCAGTGACTGGTCCTCTTTTTATGAGCTGTAGGGGAAAGATCCTGACTTCATAGTCAGAATGGGACTTGAGTTTGACTTCTGACCCCATCTGTCACTGACCTGTCCTGACAGTGCACACGGATGCCCGGCAAGGTGAGTTATAAGAGAGAAATTACACTGAAAGCACCAGTCACCTGGAAGACCATAAACACACTCCTGGGTCTTCTTGGACTTCCAACATCGACTCTCTGTTCCATCTTAATAATTCTGTTGTGTGATTGCTGGGCCTCACATAATGTGTTCTTTTCTCTTTTCAAATGTTTTTGCTGTTCTTCTCTGTGACTCTCAGAGAACATTTTTGACCAAATTTATTATAAAAGCCCTTCTCCTCGCTTCGTGTGTGTGTGTGTGTGTGTGTGTGTGTGTGTGTGTGTATGCACGAGTGTATGTGCATATATGTGCACATGCCTGTGAAACCAGGGGACAATTTTTGGTGTTTTCCTCAGACACTGTCCACCTTTAAAGATGCATTTTATACAGTCAAGTATCCCAGTCACAAGTCATCAAAGAAACTTCTTTTGCACCAGAGAGAAACTATTGCACAATTGATCCCACACAGAAATTGTCTGTGAATTGCCCAAGTCTAAGTGGCCCATCTTCAATGCAACCTCTATACCTAAGGTTCACACAACATAGAACAAGGGGTAAAGAGGACACTAACGAATCTCTCAACTCTCATTAGTGAAGCCCCCCCCCCATACAACAAAGGGCCAGTAACACAAAAGGCTACAAATGGTCAAAGGATAGAGATTAGGAGTGTGGATTCCTGGACAGGACTCCTTTATTAATAAGTTTCACTCACCCAGGGCTCAGGGACAAGTGCAGAAGGGGGCGCAGAAAGTTTTTAAGAGCCAGTGAGGCGGTATGTGACCATATGGAAAGAGTCCTAGAAGCTCCTGGGACTCTAGTCATCTGAACCTACAGCAATGGGTCAGCATGTTCAAGACCCATGCAAACTCAAACAGACAGCAACCCAGCATGAAACTGGGGAATGGGTAGCAGACCCCAATCTTTACAGAAGAAATATTGACAACTGATTACTGTTGGGTGAGGATGAGCTAATCTTCGTAAAGTGAGGGACTCTGGATAGGCTGACTAGACCTCAGTGGATGAACGTGCACTGAGGAACATTTGGTGACATTAATTTGACACACTAGATCTTAACACAGATGAAAGAATGCATGGATCCACATTGGGAGGTTATGGAGGGGTGGGGAAGGGGCCATAAAGATGATTAAGACTGACTGAGATGTCCTGCATGAAATACACAACAATTCAATAAAAAGTGTTAAATGTATTTGGTATTAAAATTACATTGGAATTATCTAATTGTGCATGTCTATGTGTATGGGCGGGTACCCATGTGCCACAGCACTCATGCGAAGGTCAGAGGACATCTTTTCACCACGGGGTCCTGGGAATTAAACTCAGGTCTTCACATTTAGTGGCAGGTAACTTAACCCACTGAGCCTTCTTGCTAGTCAGCCCCTATACTTCCTTTTTGGAGACAGGACATTTAAATTGAGAGGAATATATACATTGGAATGCATTAAAAGATCAGCTAAGGTCATGAAGAGACCTGGAAATGATTTTCATATAAGAAAGAATTGAGGAACTTGAGACTATCTATCTTAGAGAAGAAAAAAAATCACTGAGAATATATGATAAATGTTATCTACATATGATTGCAGAGCTCTCACGAGGAAAGGCAATGAAAAATTTCCAACTTAAGGCCAATAACTGGGAAGTATAAAAAGAACTCATGCAGCAGTTGGTGACCAGTGTACAGAGAACAAGAGGCTGCAGAATGCTTACTCCTGAATAGGACACTATTTCAAACCTCCCATGGCTTAGAGAGCATAGCAGAAGACAGGATGGAAAGACTGTAAGAGCCAGAGGGGACAGATGACCACAAGGAAACAGAGTTTCGCAGAAAGCTGGTCACATATGAACTCACAGCAGTGCCTAAGCTCCATGTAGGCTCAAACCAGACAAAATCCCAGCATAGACACGAGGAACTGGGCAAGAAATCCCAGCCCAACTTAAGGAACTTTTGGCAACTGATGGCTTCTGGGAGGGAAAAAGACAGCCTCTCATCCTCTCCCTCAGTTTTGCAAGAGAAATAACAAGGAAAACAGAATTGAAAGACCTGAGAGCCCAATTAAAGCCTGGCCCTTAGCAGGTGAGTGCTGTCAGGCCATTAACATCTCTACCCTCAGCTCCAGCATCTGAAAAACAAGGCAACACTGAAGCCTGCCTCCCAGTCTTGACAGGATGGAGGGAACCGATGTGCACAAGGCATTAGGCATACAGTAAGTCCAAGCAAATCAGCTTTACTTAATGTCCGCTTTACTTTTTGTTCCTTCTGATTCGTGCATAAAAGATGAATTAATGCTGGCGGCACACAGCCTTCAAAAATATCAAACACGGTATCTCCACACGAACATTAAAACAGGCACCGCTATGCCGCTGGTTGCCAGAGTCCGGTTTCTCTGCCTGGCTACACAGCTGTTCTCCTCTCTGGCACATTTTTTTCCTTCATCTAGAAGCTTACCAAGTTGGAAAGAACCATCCTTTTGCCTCGTCCTTTCCAGAAAGGCGGGCGGGAAGTCTCGCAAGCCCAAGCTCAGCTTCTGTCTTCTTGGCACCCGCTGCTCAGCCGCCGTGCCTCCTCGCTGCTCCACACCATCGCCGAAGTCTCTAGACCAGCTGCCCAACCCTACTGATATGGGGTTTTATCCCCATGGCCTCATGACAGAAGGAAGGGACAAGGTGTCTTCCTGTCTTCATGATTCAAGAATTTGTGCTTCTATGTCACAACAGTCATGACCTTCTAGACCTTCTAGTACATTCCTCCAGGTGCCACAGAGCATGAAAGGCCATACTCTATGCCCATCTCCCATTCCAGTTCCCCTTAGATGTCATTATATTCTTGGTGAGCACAGCGGTGCCTGCGTATAGTCCCAACATTTGAAGATGGAGGCAGAGAGACTGTGGGTTTGAGGCTAGCCTAAGTTATGTAGCAAAATCCTGCCTTTAAAAAAAAGGCAGAAAAGAAAATCCAGATTCACTGAATCCAACAAAAGTTTGCATCCTCATCTAAGGGGCTGTTTTTGCAATGTTTAAAAATGAGCTCAGTTGATAAAGTGCTTGTTGCACAAGTGTGATGTTGGAGTTCAGATCCCCAGCACCCACGTGAAAAGCTGAGAGCAGCAGTCTGTGCCTCTCATCCTGGGGCTGAGGTGGCAGAGATGGGAGGACCCCTAGGCTGGCTGACTAGCCAGCTTGTTCAAATCAGTGAGTGCTTGCTGTCAGTTCTTTGATATTGTCTAATCTAGGAGCGGAGCTCTGACATTCTGCTCAGGCCTTCCTAGCTGTGGATTTGGTGGTTTCTTGTCCTTAGAGTAGAGCTGCAGGTGACTGGGATAATGACACAAAACAAGTGCAGGTGGAGGGACAAGTCAGAGGTGGGCCTTCCTTCGAATTCCTTAGAGGAGCCTGACTCGGGAGCTCCCTTATCTGTAGATTGTCGTGGAAGGGAGAGAGTTTACCATTCAGGAGTCACTCCAAGCCAGTTCACTTAGGCTCCTGATTTTCTGTGTTAGCTGTTGACATAGCTGTTTTGGCTCCAATCCAAAGGTTTCTGAAGGTTTGCGTGGGTCCCTGTTGGAGTGGCCCACAGTGCTGATGAATCACACACAATGTAATGTAGTGTCTACTCCCTTCTCAGAGTTTTCTCTTATGAAATTCTCGTGATGACGAACTGTTTACTGTATCCTATTTTCCATCACCTTGAGTTCCAGCAAGACCATTTACCTGTTAATATGATGTATCTGTCTATTTATCAGTTATCCATCAGACTATCTATCTATTTCCAAAAAGCCCATCAGATAGGTCCTAAGTACTCTGAACTTGTGCCCAACGGGCCTGCTGGAGCTTGTACTGTGCTAAGAGACCTAGTTCTTGATCTAGTTTTATAGAGAGCAATTAGCATAAAGGGAACAGGTTTATAGGCAGCACTCAAACTTTAAAATGTTTCATATGCATCGTAATCAAGCTCTTAAAAAAACAACTCTGGAAGAAGCTGATTAAAATCTCCTCTCTCTTTCTCAGCCTACCTGTGCTTGAAGAATAGGAGATGTTTTCTCTGGGAACATCAGATCCCCTTTCTAACGGTATATGTATCAGGGCCCATTCAACCAGTTGTTATTTTCTCTGAAAACGCTGAATGTGTGCAGAGTAGACCTCAGCAGTGATGCAGTGGCAGAAGACACATTCCCAGAGTCTCATGTGTTGTGTTTTTTGTTACTGTTGAAATGGATGAACAGCAAAAGAGAGAGCAGGAGTGGAGACTCTGGGCTCTGGTCTCTAGACCACTTTTCCAATCAGCACAAGGTATTTTGGTTACTGGAAGAACAGAAGTTAATTGCATTCATTGTCACTCATGGGAGCCATACTGATAAGGTGATGCCATCAGGAATGGCTTAATGGAGGTGTCACTTGGCAGAAGGGATTCCATCATATCTGGAGTTGTGTCTTTTATTTAACAATCAGACAGGAGCAATGTCAATGCCATTAGTTTGCTTTACTTAGTTTCAAGAAATGAACAGTCTCAAGCATATTCCGTCTTCCCGAGACCCTGGGCCTTTAATTAGATCACACATGTCTAACCTGAGACCTGTGGGTCACATGCATCCTGGTGTAGTTGTGAATGCCACCGAACACCATTGCAAACTGACAGCAAGATCAAAAGGCTGGACACCATGAAGTAGAGAGTGTATATGTATTTGTAGAGTATATTTTGAGTTTGTCATTATAATAATATTTGAGATAAGCAACCGATAAAGGAGAAATGTCTTACCTGACTCATTATTTTACCTAAGGTTTTACCTTCATGATCAGTAGAGCTGATATTTTTCAGCTTCTGGTGGTGGGGAGTCAGGGTGGGAAGCAGATGGCAATACTGGGAGACAGAACAGTGCAAACTGATGACCTCACGGTCCGGGAGTGAAGGGAGAGTGGAAGGGGACAATCCTACTGTCCTTTTGGAGAGCATGCCCCACTGCCCTAAAGACCTCCCAATGGGTCCCATCTCAGAGATTCCACCACTTCCCACCACATCGAGGCCCAAAGTTTTAGCACAAAGGCCTTTGGAGGACACTCATGATCCAGACTAGGGCCAGGTCTTTTTGGCTTCCAGGTGTTGAGTGTCTTCCTCTTAGTCTCATCTGCTCATGCTGATCCTAGCAAGGATGTACAGCTTCCAAAACTTTGTCACAAAGATCTTCCACTGTGGGAATTCAAATTTTACTATCATTTTCTAAAAACTGGTGACATCAACAACTTATTTTGTTTTTCTTAAGACTCCTTTTAGATTTGAAATTCTGAATATCCATAGACCATTAACTCAAATTCCAATGGACCTTGAGTTTGTAGCAGAGATGGGATGTTCACTGCTTTCATCCAAGAATCAGTTCTGTTGTCAGAAAATGAGTGATAAAGAAAACAGTGTTTCCATCCTTTATAAATATTATTTTCCAGCTTTCTCTTCTTCTACTTCTCTCTCTCCTCCTCCTTCTTCCTTTCCTTCTCTTTCTCTTTTTCTTTGAGTGCTAGGGATGGAATTCAGGGTTTTATGCATTTTGGCATAAGGCCGAGTTACATTTTCATTTCTTGCTTTGTTTAGCCAGTGGGAGTTAAACAATACATAGGATAGATAGGAACCTGCAGTCTTTTTCCTTCTTCCACTTTATATTTTCTCATTCTAAACCAGTCTTTGGAAACGTCTTTATTTTTATTTAATAAATAAATAATTTATTGATTAATAAAATTAATAAATAAAAGTAAATATTGTATTTATTAGTTTTGTTTTATGTATATGAGTGTGTTGCCTGCATGTATGTAAGTGCACCCATGTTGTGCAATGCCCAAGGAGGTAGAAGAGGGTGTCAGATTCCTCTGAAACTGGAGTTAGGAAAGGTTGTTAGCCACAATGTGCTGGGAATTGAACCCAGGTCCTCTGCAAGAGCAGCCAGTGCTCTTAACTGCTGAACCATCTCTCCAGCCCCTAGAGCTATTTTTCACTTTACATTTTTTTTTCTTTGAGGCTGGCTGCAGTCTCACTCACAGCTGAGAACGATCTTGAATTTTCACCCTCCCGCCCCCATCTCCAGGTGTGTGACTCTAAATGCACGTGCTACCATTCTTGGTTTGCGTAAGCTAGGCAAGCATTTTGCCAACTGAGTTATATCCCTAGCCCAAGATCTTGCCTTAAAATATTGAAAAAGTTATTTTTCAAAGCCTTAAAAAGACTTTAAAAAGAGTTACCATATTTCAGCCTTTAACATGCAACTGACATAAAACTGATACAAAACACACACTATGGCACGTGTGTGGAGATCAGAGGGCACCTTGTAGGAGTCAGTTCTCGACTTTCACCATGTGTGTCTCAGGGGTCCAACTCAGCTTGTCAGGCTTGGCAGCAAATGCCTTTAGCTGCTGAGCCAACTCACAGGCCCCAAACTCCACTATAACGTTTTGGTAGTAGGTTCTGCTATTAGAGACTCTTTGAGTCATAATGACCAAGGGAACCTAAAGCAAGAGTGAGAGATGCTGTTTTATAATACAGTAAATCACAGGGTTGAGCCTGGTCGCATGGGTTAAACTTCTCCCACTGAAATAGAATTATTACTTTAGTTTAGGAAATTACTGCTATAGTGCAGGCAGAAGAGTGGACAAGACAGCACAGGCAAGCAGTAATTTTTGACACATAAGTTAATTTTATTATGTGTTTTATATATTTTCAATAAAATATATAGGTAATTAAAAATTGAACTGGGGTGCTTTTTTGGATTTATAATAATTAGCACATCCATTGCACTATATATTTTCAAAAGCTTTATACATTGCTAATTAACTAGGAGTGAGGTAGTGAGTGTGATTATATCCATTTTACAGATGAGCAAGCTGAACCATGGAGTGCTGAAACCAACTGCCTAAGGGCTCTCAGCAAACCTGGGAGAAGACAGGTTGAACTGCACAGCCTGTGGTTCATCTAGCTTCACTTTTCCACCAGCCAACCACCAACAGTAGTATTGTATGGTACCTTTACTCAGAGGTAGTAGCAGACATGTGCCATCATGTGCATTTGCCTTCTTGCTTTCCATTGGGGATGATTTTAACACAAAGTTATTTTTAATACAAGGACTCCAAATTTCTTAACTATGCTGAGTAGCCATGTCCATTGGAGGAGGTGGTGGATTACTCTGTCTTTCATAGATAGGTAGAAACGCAGCTCACGATGCCAGGACTGATGGCAGATCCTAGATCCAAAACACAGGGATACCAGAGGAACCCTGGCCTCTGCCTCCCATCCTTGCCCTGCTCAGATCTGTGTTTGGTCCCAGGAGGAATGAAAACTATGGGTCTTGAAGCCCCTAAAGAAACCCAGTCAGCATTTGCTCCCTGTAGTTCTCAGAACATATGTTCGAAAATTCGAATCGCCACACTCTGCCAGTCACCATGACGAAACCATCCCAAAATACAAAGCCAGTGCCAACCCGACTTTCCAATCTTTCTTTACCAAGAATTAGGGAATAGTCCTTGCTCTCTATCCTCTAGCCCCACTCCCAAGTAGAAGAGGCCCCCAAATGTATTCTTTCTGCTGCTTCTTTATTTTCTTATTTAAAGATTTTGAGACAGACTCTCAGTGTGTAGCCCAGACTGATCTGGAACTCATTGTATCCCAGGTTGGCATCAAACTCATGATTTTCTTACCTCTCTGCCTCTGGAATTCTGTGTTACAAGTATGCACTCTCCCACTTGGAGTATTCTCTTTTTAAACACAACATATACAGAAAATGGTCAGTCCTTTCCTTTGTTTCTTAGTGCTCAAAAAAGATCGACTTTCGTAGCAATTGGATTTTCTTACAGTTATTCCTCACGGCATGATGACCAAGCGGAACCATTGAAAGATAGATAACTAACAATTTCATAAGCTCTTAGTCTCAACTTCCTTGTTGCTGGAACAGAGATTAAGCTAGAGGCAGAATTACAGAGTGAGCCGAGTTTCCAGTGTGGAGAGGCAAGCCTTGTTTAATGTGCCAAGTCTTATCCGCCTCCTGGAAGATAGGGCCACCCAAATCCTTCAGGAATCGGAGATTCTCACCCCAAACTAATGCATGCATTGACAGACACGGAAGGCTCTTTTTCACTCTTATTTTGTGAGTGTGCATATAAATGTGTGGATGCACTTATGTGGAGACCAGAGGTCAACATCTGATGTCTTTAATTACTCTCCACTGTAGTTTTTGAGACCGGGTCTTTCACTGAAACTGTAACGCATTAACCCTGCTAGGCTGGCTGACTAGCAAGTTCCAGGGATCTTCCCACCCTGCCCCCTAACCCCGGGGATGAGAGGTGCAGACTGATGCTCTCAACTTTTCATGTGGGTGCTGGGGATGTGAACTCAGGTCATACACTTGTGCAGCAAGCACTTTATCAACTGAGCTCATTTTTAAACATTGCAAAAACATCCCCTTACATACTACTTTCTTACATGAGAGTGCAATCTTTGTTGGATTCAGTGAATCTAAACTTTCTTTTCTGCCTTTAAAAACTATTTATTCTTTTGACTTCTACATTTTTATTTTATGTGTATGACTGTATTGCCTACATGTATGTAAGTGCACCCAGGTCATGCAATGCTTGAGAAGGACAGAAGAGGGTGTCGGATCCCTGAAACTGGAGTTATGAACAGTTGTTAATTGCCATGTGGGTACTGTGATTCCAACCCCAGTCTTCTGCAGGAACAGCCAGTTCTCTAACCTGCTGAGCCATCTCTCCAGTCCTTCTGCGTATTTTTTTTATTTTTTTTTTTTTAAGGCAGGATTTTGCTACATAACTTAGGCTGGCCTCAAACCCACAGTCTCTCTGCCTCCATCTTCAAATGTTGGGACTATACGCAGGCACCGCTGTGCTCACCAAGAATATAATGACATCTAAGGGGAACTGGAATGGGAGATGGGCATAGAGTATGGCCTTTCATGCTCTGTGGCACCTGGAGGAATGTACTAGAAGGTCTAGAAGGTCATGACTGTTGTGACATAGAAGCACAAATTCTTGAATCATGAAGACAGGAAGACACCTTGTCCCTTCCTTCTGTCATGAGGCCATGGGGATAAAACCCCATATCAGTAGGGTTGGGCAGCTGGTCTAGAGACTTCGGCGATGGTGTGGAGCAGCGAGGAGGCACGGCGGCTGAGCAGCGGGTGCCAAGAAGACAGAAGCTGAGCTTGGGCTTGCGAGACTTCCCGCCCGCCTTTCTGGAAAGGACGAGGCAAAAGGATGGTTCTTTCCAACTTGGTAAGCTTCTAGATGAAGGAAAAAAATGTGCCAGAGAGGAGAACAGCTGTGTAGCCAGGCAGAGAAACCGGACTCTGGCAACCAGCGGCATAGCGGTGCCTGTTTTAATGTTCGTGTGGAGATACCGTGTTTGATATTTTTGAAGGCTGTGTGCCGCCAGCATTAATTCATCTTTTATGCACGAATCAGAAGGAACAAAAAGTAAAGCGGACATTAAGTAAAGCTGATTTGCTTGGACTTACTGTATGCCTAATGCCTTGTGCACATCGGTTCCCTCCATCCTGTCAAGACTGGGAGGAGGGCTTCAGTGTTGCCTTGTTTTTCAGATGCTGGAGCTGAGGGTAGAGATGTTAATGGCCTGACAGCACTCACCTGCTAAGGGCCAGGCTTTAATTGGGCTCTCAGGTCTTTCAATTCTGTTTTTCTTGTTTATTTCTCTTGCAAGACTGAGGGAGAGGATGAAATCAGGTAAGAAGTATTAACGACCGCAGTGTCTGCTACTTGGCGGATTCTCAGTCACTGTCAGTTATCATTCATAATGACGCTCTCTAATGATCAGTTTCTATTGAGCTTGTGGTTTGATGATAGCCAAAGCATCGCGGACTATGCCGGCTCCAATGCTTTCCTTCTTGCCTCTGTCCGTGTCTGCTCTCCTCCCGGCCCTCCTCTCCCCTCCATCCCCTCCCCTCCTCTTTCTCCTCTCCTTTCCTTTAGATTTTGAGACTGGATCTCTCTGTGTAGCTCTGGCTGGTCTAGAACTTGCTAGACCATGGAGGCCTCTAACTCACAGCCGTCTTCCTGTTTCTATCCCAGAATCACGTGTCACTCCCCTCGCACCATTTTTTTCCATTTGGAATGAGCTGCCCTGGGCGTTTCTGACAAAGTCATGCTTCTACACTCTTCTCTGGTTTTGTTGCTTGGTGTTTTGGTTTTGAGGAGGATTTCTTGGCGTGCAGGCTGGGTTGGAATAACCTTCAACTCGGGACCCTGCTGCCTCCGTTTCCCGAGTTCAGGGTTTTCAGGTGTGCACCCACGAGCACTACTGCTTTCCCTCTGATTTCTTTCTCCCACGATGAGGTTGTGCTTCCCACCGTTCCCCATGCCTGTGGAGTCAGCGTCAGTGGAAGTAGAACACCCCATCCTAGACTCACATTTTTGACTTCATTACTGGCGTTTCAGCTGCCTTCCTGTGGGTGGCTTGGTTGGTGAATGTGGCACATGGAACACTTGCCACTAACAGACTTGTGTTCTTCATGCCCAAAGGCAGACTGCACAGAGTGATACAAGCAGTGTAATCTTAAATTACTCATTTTGGAAATGCATATGCAAACAAACACAGATTTTAGGCCTCATTTGGGAGACAAGCTTCATGTTCCTTTGATTTTATCAGCAATTTATCAGATTGAGAAAATTAGTGGGACTTATTTAGCAACGGAAAAGGAAAATGGAGCTGATGCCACCACTGAGTACATCATCTCACATCTTCCCGCCTATGTCTCCCTCTCTGGAAAGCTAGACTGCCGCCTTAGGACATAATGCAACTTGTGTGCTAACACTGTTCAGGTACATAGGAAGGATAAAGGGAATCCCGGCTTCATGCAGGTGAGAAGTGCGCTGTCAAACTGCTGTTCTGTCTTGCTTGAGTCCAAAAGGCTGGCTCTGCTGACATCTCATTCGCAGGAAACATTCGCAGGAAACAAAACTGATCTGTGTGCCGAATGGCACTTTCTTGCTGTCACGGAGTTGCCTACCCACACTCACAAAAGGGGAATGGAGGTTGGAAAAGAAAGAATGGCTTTCTTTTGAGTGGTGTGCAGTTCTTATAGTTTCTGCTTTTCCAAAAGAAGCATGCCGGGGCTGGGGATGCAGGTCAGTTGGTAGAGTCCTTACTTAGCATGAAGAAGTCCTGAGTTTCATCCCCTGCACCGTATAAACTGGGTGATGTGACAGGGTGTGATGGCTCCCACATGTAATCCCAGTACTCGGGAAATCAAGGGAAGAGAATCTGGAGTTCAAAGTCATCTTTGGCTACATAGTCAGTTCTAGACTAGCCTGGGATACATGATTGACCCTGTCTCTGTTTTTCTAACTCTCAGTCTACACACACAAACACACAGACACACAGATACAGACACACGCACACACACACACACACACACACACACACACACACACACGAGAAACAGAGACAGAGACAGAGACAGAGAAAGACCCATCACAATATTCCAGCCAGCTCACTGGTACCAATCCTGCCTGCCAGACGATCTCAGTAGCTATATGTCTTATTAGGTAACGTGTTTCAGATGTGATTGCAAGAGGATTTCTTCTAAATCACAGAATAAGGGGCATCTGGGGCACTGTTATCTCTGTTCGTATGGGGGAGGGGCAGAGTTGGTATCTTGAGGGGCTTGACTGGTTTTCACTGACAGTCATGCGTTTATTTAAGTGAAGGGCTTTTTACATGCAAAGATCTGCCCATTCTATCATGCTGTTTGACGTGCAGATCATAATGGAGGGGAATTGAGACTCAGACTTCAGTTACAAAAGTCAAGCCCCGAATTGCTGTGTGGAACTAGCTTTTTCCATGGGTGCTCGGGATCAAACCTGAGTCTTTATGCTCACTTAGCCAGCACATTACCCACTAATCCATCTCCCCAGATTCCTGTGGTGTGCTTTTGAGCAAATCTTTCAGTCTTTGGACATCAGATTGTCGTGGGTGGTATTCCATTCTGTCCTGGGTCATGTCATCAACCAGTACCTGCAAAGGTGATCGCAGAGAAATCTCGCTTCAGCTAGTCACTACTGACCTTGGTTATTTGAGATTGGTCTTTAAACCAAGCAAATTCTCTTTGGAACTTACTAACCCCTGGGAGAAAGTGATTAACAGCCTAAGGAGGAAAATGAAAAAGCAAGAACAACAACAAAACACCCACCACCACAAACGGAGCATTTAGAAATACAGGCCCCATGTATTTGGCTGAGTTTCTGGATTCTCTATTTTGAGCCAAACATTGCAACACTTAGCATAGGGTAGCTTGTTTTTCAGTTGCACCGAAAGGCCTGAGAGCAACCCAGGAGGCCGTTGAAGGTTGTGGATGGAAAGGCCTCTCCACACTGGTTGGAGGAGGCCGTAAAAGAAGTGCAAAGTTAATTGTACTCGTCACAAAGATTGTGCTGTGTAGGCATAAGCATTGTCTGTTTTAATGCAGGTCTTGGCCAGGGTCCTGTGAACCATTAATTAATATCATGGGTTGGCTGTCAGCAGGTAAACAGGGGTGCTAAATTTTACCATTCCTCTTGTCAAGTTCAAGTGTGGATTTGAAATCAATTCCTAATGAAGACCCTGACCACATGGGTTCTTTTGGGGACATGTAGCCTTGTAAGTTACATTGGTGTTGACTGTTTCCCTGACTTTGGACTGATCCCAGACCCTAGCAAGAAGAGTCCTGAGTTTTGCTCTTTTCTTAAACTGTTCATCTCCTGGGTGTTTTACTGAAGTTTAAGGCTCTTGTTCTTTGGTTTCTAATGTTAAATCATTTCCAACTTTTTGTATAAGGACTGTTTGGGCATTCTGGGTTAGAGACACTGGGAAACCAAATGTTTCTTCACTAAATGTTCCTATGAATCGCTTCCAGTCATGTAGTAGCGTAGAATGTAAAACGATTTCATGTTCTTTCCATCCTATGAAATTTGAAAGTCAAGACATCCAAATTACACTTAAGTCTGAATCCACATCTAAGTTTCCCGTTGTTACTGCTTGATGCAGAAGATGGAAATAGTTTTGGATCTGGGGAACGAGAAGGATCTATCTCATGAAGTATTTTACCGCTGAAATCTCTATTGTTTCTTCTAGTTCTCCTGTTTATGGGGCTGACATCACTCTGAGATGAGAGGGAAAATTTTGTGGCACTGTTTCAAAAGCCAAACACCTCGCACTTAGTCACTAAGTTAATAACAACACAAGAACTGTTAAAGACGTACCAAGCTCGCTGGAACTGGAATCACAACAGAGCAACTGCTCGCTGTGCCCAGGGGGGAAAGCTGAGGCAAACAAGCACTTCCAACTAGATCAGAAATGGGCAGGGTTGGCACCCGAGACAGCAGAATGGCCGCGTGGAAACCACGGAGGTGGTCGGGGACCCGCGGCATATGCTGGGCCGTTCTTTTTGCTGCGGCGTGAATTGTTTCTTCCCACACTTCAGGCTTGTTTCAGGGCAGCATGGCATATTCTTCTTACAGCTTGCTTTGGAGGACCCGCAGTTTCCTTTTAATTTTCTCTCTGATTTGCATTGTGTGAATGGCAAACATTCTATATGGAATTGAGCTGCAGGCCAAGAAATAAAAGGCTCAGCTTAGTCTGGACTCTCCTTCTTGTCCCTGTCCCTGGTCACCCACTCTCCTTTGCTTCTGTCGGATGGTAAATTTACAGTTTTCCCATGTTCCCTCGGTGTCAGTTTTGCAAAAGGAAAGAAAAGGAAGCCACCGAAGAGACAAAGACAATCTTAATTTTTTCACTGTTAAAACCCTGAATGCTACTTTTCAACTGGCAGCACCAGTTTTTCTGTGGAAGGAGTTTCTCTGAAAAGCTGAGAGATGTTTTATGTTTTCGCAGCTGTATGGCTTTTAAGATATGCTCAGCATCAGTTATTGGCGCTTCTCACTGAACTTTCTGTTTTTATAGGTGTGTAAGTGTGTTATCGAAGATATTTTGGCATTTACCAAAGACTCAAGTTTGTAGGCTTTAGTTAAGGAGATCTACTATTGAAAAAATTCTGCTTTCTTGAAAGAGAATAAGCGAGTTAGTTGACAGGTGCTCTGGGTTTTTGCAGTAAGCCTTTGACTGAATTTATTTTGCTTGAGGATGTTTGCACTAAAAAGTTGAAATCCCGGGACCTGTGACAAGCCTCTTCTCCTTTTCCCTCTCCTCTGGCTGTGGTCTGTCTGGAGTTTGAGTGAATGCTGCTGTTGATTTTCCATTTCTCTGGAGCCACTTTTGTATTGGTTCCGATGTCTCTGACCACACATAAGTAATGATTTCAAAACTTGATTACCTCTCTGAATTATGGGGAGAATGGAATTCCAAATTGCTAGACAGGGATCTAGGGATGTATGTTTTAAATCTTCCAAGATGATCCTGTGGCTAAGTGAGTCTGGGAACCTGATGTGGAGTAGGCATGAAGAAAGAAGGTATACTGGATGGGAAAAGGAGCCTTAGAAGGCTCTCTTGGTAGAAGGCAGGTCTAGTTAATGAGTGGCTCCCTTATGTGTAGATTGGACAGATATTTATTGAATACCCACTATGTGCTGGCACTGGGCCAGGTATTTGGATACTGAAATGAATAAGATTTAGCTCAGCCCTTGATGTTCTCATCTAGTGAGACAGGCAGACTGTAAACAGACACTTTCCATTTCATGTGGTTGTTTTAAGACAGAGCTATGCACATGGGTCGAGGAGAGCCTGAGCCCAGCTTGGGTTCAGAGATGGCTTCCTGATGACTAACAAACTTCTGTGCACCTAAAAGGTATCAGGAGCCATGAGTGGAAGGAGTAGGGTCATTAGGCACAACTGGGAAGGACGGGCTGTGAGGACAGTGGGTATTGGTGCAAGAGGTATTTGACTACTCAAATCAGAGATGACTCTGATGTAATTCTTGGGAGAATGGTGGTCTCTCTAATCCGGATTTGTTCCTAAAGACTTGGAGCGTTAGGGAACATCAGTGTACGAGAAGAAACCAAATTTCGGTCTAGGAGGAGGAGTGAATTGAGGGCAACGTTTGTTTTTGTGTTGAGCTAACTTGCCCTCTCTGTCCCCTGGATGGAACCCTCTGTTGTTTTCTGGGAGTGACTGGGCTTCTATATGGACAAGTAGATATGTCTGGCATGAGATGCCAGTCTACGGCTCACCCTGAAGCCTTTTAAAGGATTTTGTAAGTACCAAATTCTCTGTTATTTTGAGGCAGGATCTCTGGTAGCCCAAGCTGACCATGAGCTAGATGGCCTTGAACTGATGATTCTCCTGCCACCACCTTTGGAGTGCTGGAATTTTAGACTGGTATGTCATTGTTTCACATGGCAGTGGAGATTGAACCCAGGGCCTTGTGCATGCTACCCTAGCCCTCTACCAGTTGAGCTACACCTCCCCTTTAAGCTTTTTCTCCTCAGTGCAGCCCACTTGTTCCACTGAATTCAGAGTTGAACCATTTTCCATGCACCATTTTATCTTGGATATTTATCAGTCATGGAAAATGTACTCTATATAGGTCACTCTAATGGAGGAGTTCATAGTCTACTTAAAGACTCAGCCTAGCAAAGAGAAACTAGAATATATGTATGGAAGGGTCCTCATGGTGTCGTAGAAGTGTATAGCCCAGATGGGAGGAAGCAGGTTCTCCTGGACAAGAACTCCTACAGGAAATTGGGGGTGGATTATGACATTCAAAATATTTTTCAAGGATACCTTTAATCTCAGCACTGGGGAGTAGAGGCAGGTGGATCTCTATGAGATCAAGGCCAGCCTGGTCTACAAAGTGAGTTCCAGGTGAGCTGGGACTAGGGAGACACTGTCAAAACAAACAAACAGACAAACAAACAAAAAACATTCTTCAAAGGTAACATGGCAGGGTCTCAGAGATATATTGAATGGTCAGCTCTTTGGGATGAACAGTGAATCAATACCACCATCTCCATTGTGCAGTAAAGGAAATGCTATTTACAAGGCTTGTCCACTACAAAAAGCTATGATCTTCAGTTTTATATAATGTTTTTGAGACAGGGACAGCTTTGTCTTCCCTGAAACTTGCTATGTAGACGAGCCTGGCCTTGAACTGATGGAGATCCTCCTGCCTCTGTCTCCCAAATGCTAGAACTGAAGGCATGTGCCACTATGATAGGCCATAAGATCTTGCTCTTATGTGATAGTCCTGGTTGTTCCCAGACCCCAGTTGGCCCAGTTCCACATGAAAAAAAATTGGTGAGTGCTCCTTTCTTGTCTGTTCCTATTTGGTCCTGAGAATTTCTCTCTGTTTTAATTCATGAGAGGAATTTAGGGCAGTAAAGCTGAAAAGGGCGGGACTACAGAGACAAATCAGGCTTAGTGTCCCACTTCTGTCATTCCCTGGCCGTAGCCTGCTCTTGGTCAAATTGAGCATGCCTTGGTTAGTCCATCTCACAGGGTGCTGCGAAGACGAAGTCCTTCAACAAGTGGTTGCTGTAGCAACACTGATGCATATCATCCTCAGGAAGTACGGGGGCCTCAGTTCAGGTCAGGGTGTAGCTCCAGGGACAGGGGCAGTGTGAAGGGTTAGAAGGGTCTGGAGGGAAATCTTCATTCACTTTGAGATGTTTTTCACGTGCTCCAAGGCAATCAGAATGGAAACCAATCTCAGAAATCACCTCACTCTTGTTCTGCGTCAACCTCCCAACATATTCAAAATGGACTTGCCCAGAGATGACCTCATCACTCAGTACCTTTCCTTCAGGAACTGTAACAGGTCCAAATGGAATACGAGAATAGAAATGACCTATTAAAACCAGAACAAAATAAAAACACCAACTTTCACGGGACGGAGACATAAATAATCTCGTACGTAGTTAATTAGGTTCATATGGTTCTATATATTTTAGTGTCTTAAACAATTTAAATTACCCCCCCCCCCCACTGCCAAGGCTCAGCAGGGACCATTGTGGAAGAGGGAGCAGAAATATTATGAGCCGGAGGTCAGAAAGGACAGTGGCAAAGCGGAGTCTTCTGGATATGACAGGACGGCTGCTCTCTTGAACTCATAGCCCCTGAACTTTTCTGCTACCAAGAGTGGAGGCCTTGGGAGGGAGGGAGAGTTAGTTTTCTTGTAGGTGTGGCCCCTGGGAGGTTGACCACACTCTGTGCATGGTTCCGTACACATGCATAAAAAGCTACTCTGTGGTCTATAAAAAAATAAAGTGAGTCAGACACAGCAGTGCACGACTTCAGTCCCAGCACTTGGAAGGCAGAGGCAGGTGGATCTCTGTGAGATCAAGGCCAACCTGGTCTATATAGTGAGTTTCAGGCCAGCTGGACTACAGGGAGACCCTGTCTCAAAAAGACCAAAATAAATAAATACATGGAGAATGGGGGTGAATCTGGGAGGAGCAAGCAAGAGCAATGCAGAGGAGTATGATCAAAACACACTGTATGAAATTCTCAAAGAATTAATAAAAATGTTATACAGTCTTTAAAAATTTAAGTTGTACGCCAGTGGGACTGCTCAGAGAGTAAAAGGTGCTTGACAAACAAATCTGGAGACCTGGGTTTGATCTCTGGAACCCATGCCGAAGTACAGAACTGCCCACAAAGTTGTCCTTTGGCCTTCATACACATGCCATGTGTCTGCACAGGCCTGGACTCACTAGTAACAAATAAATACATTTTAAAATTGAAATTAGAAGAGATACATGAACTGTATACCATGTATAACTGAGATCTGAAAGGGTGAACAACTTCGTAGCCACACTGTGTTAAGGAACTTTGCTAGTCATTCCAGAAGTTTCCCGTGCCCCCATAGTAATCATTATTCCATTTCATATGATAATTATTTCTGTGCTTTTCTTTTCTATGTAGTTTTATCACCCAAATGTGCTTCCCTAATTGCCCAAATTGAAATTTTGCTCTGCCAATTTAAAAAAAAAAAGTAACTGTGAGGCGTTTAAAAGCTCATTGAGGGGACTTTCACAACCCCACCTGGGACAGAGCAACACTGATGAGCTTCGTGGGGCTCACGGGGTTCAGGACGGGGACTGGGCTGAGATGAAGGCCTGAGAGGGGGTCTTGGACCTCACACCCAGCAGGTGCAGATGTGGGCATTTGCCTGCTTGCTTTGTCCTCTTTACCTGACCTTTGATATCTGTCATCAGTGGGTGATCAAAAGTCCAGGAGGGATGCTGGCAAAACTTGCTGCTCATGGCTGAAAGACAGGTGCTAGGAGCGGCCCCGGGAAACCCAGGAAGTTCATTGCTACCTCAAGAAAGCATCCGTGGATCTTCATGACAAGATGATGTGACACTTTGGGGTTTTCAGTCTGCCTCAGCTTTGGAACTACCAACCACAGGACCTTTAGGCAGAGGGTGGGGACACCCAGAAAGGGCCCTAACCTTTCTTGTTGAAGAAAACATTTGAAAGTCTAGGAGAGAATGAGAGACAACTCAGTCAGTTGCTGGAGAAACAAAGCAAACCCAACAACTAATGAAGCTTTCTAGTGGAATCAGCAATTCTGTGAAAGTTCAGAATACTGGAAGCGAGAGAAGGATTTGTGAAAGGTGGAGGAGATCAAGCCCCACTCTTCTGGCTGAGCCTGCTAACTTTCAATTTCATTTTCTTTTTAAAAAAAGGGGAAAACAAAAAGAATTTCTGGCTGCAGCTGAGCCTCATGGCAGGGACACGAGAAGGGAGAAGGGGCCCTGCACTCCAAATACCGAACTCGCATTCTCTATGTATGGGCAGAAGGTTTTATTACGGTTATTTTTTATTTTTATTTCATACATCATTAAAATGCGTTGGCCCTTCCCCTAAGTCAGCATGCTTAAAAAAGTTAATGAGGAAGAAAAACACTAAAGAAAAATACAATTCTGATTACTTGTGGCCAGGGACGGGAAGAAGCGAGGGACAGGGAACTTCTCCATATAGCCTGGGTTTGGAGAGATGACTCTTGTTACACAAAGGCTTGACTCTTTCCAGTTTTAAGAGCTTTCGAGCAAGTAAGTCAGAGAATGCCTGGGATTTGGAAAGCACATCCTTTCTGTGGCCTTTCACAAGGTGCTTGCCTCTGGGTGCCTCAGTTTCCCGCTCTGCAAAATGGGGATAATGATACTTAATGACTTCACCATGCTGAGGTAAGGATTAATTAGTTGATGTTTGTAAATGGCTTTGAAGCCAGAAAATGCTACAACAGAGCAAAGCATTATTATTAATAATACATTTCAACTGAGTTAATAATTACATTGACCATCTTGAATTTCTCCAGCAATTTCAGCTGGGGAACTTATTTTTGAGCTTTGCTCATCAAGAAATAAGTGATGATAATAAAAAAGAGCATTGCTGGCAGACGGTAGCTCTGGTGCAAGGATGGACTCAGATCTGCCGCAAGGACAGGACCTGTTCCAGGGGGTCATGAAGTAGGAGAGTCTGTCCATTGTCAAAGTGGAAGACGGGCGCTGGGTGACTCCTCAGCAGCTCAGAAACTGAAGAAAACGCCAGTCAAACAGGTACAAGATGAGAACCCAGCAGAGCTGGGAGGCAACTGCTTTCCAGAGCTGATTCAATTCCTATGGTCTGGACCTAACCACAAAGTGTTTTATCTGTCGTCTGCCGTGGGTTGTTTTCTCTCTTAGGTCCCTTTTTCCGGCCTCCACCCCTTCCTGTGCTGGGTCACTTTGGGTGTGTGGTGCATGTGTATCTCAAATCTCTTGTGAGATCCACATTCATCTCCTCCTTTCCGTCACCTCGGGTAAGTATTTTGTGCACCAGTGAACTCTGACCCATCAAAATGACACAAATATTTCTGTGGGTGGAGATCACAGAAGATCCCTTGTACCTGGCAGAAATTCAACACTTGTCTAGTTAGAGCTGGGTCTTGGAGATTTCCTGAGATCCTGATGTTGAGCACCTAGAAAGATGATGCATTAACTATATAGGATGTTAATGTACAGTACACCTTCATCAAAAGCCGAGGATCCCCATCAGCCTTTGGTTGGGTATGAATGCTAAATAATAGTATAGTTTCTTTTCTGTTACTATATCAAAGCATTGGAGACTTGGTACTTTATAAAGAAAAGAGATTTATTTAGTTCAGAGTTATGTAAGTTCAAAGGCATGGTACTGGCCTCTGTTCAGCTCTGATGAAGGTCCTGTGATGAAGGACATACCGCATAGAGAGACAGGAATGAGCAGGCAGGCAAAGCTGCTTCTGTTTAGAACAAATCTCTTGCTAGAACTAATTCAGGCTCCAATGGGCTTCTGAATGCAATGTCTTCAATGATCCAATGACTGCCCACTAGTGCCCACCTCTTAAAGACACCCACTACCTCTTGACACTGCCAGACAGAAGACCAAGACTTTCGGTAACACAATCAAAGCATATCTAAAACACAGCAAGTTTCCCATGGCAGGGGGTGGGGACCATTCTCTAGTGACACTCTCATTAGTAGTGTCAGAGGAAATCTTCAGTCCAGCTCTACTAATGCCACGCTGGCGCAGTCTGGCTCCGTAAGTAAGTGTCGCACTGCTAATGAGTTAGAACAGGATCTTCAGCCTCAAGTTTGAGAAGCACAGGTCAAGTTCAGTTGCCTCATGGTCAGTGACACATTCTGTAGTCAGTAGCTATGCAGTTGGGCAATAGAACAATGAAACCCACAGTCCTTTACCCTGTGGTCAGACTTGCCTGGAAGATCTAATTTATCTTGCAGTTGGTCAGGACCTGAGAAGGAAATGTCTGTGATTTCTTCTGCATTATTTCCACACAGCTCTTGCCTATGTTCCCTGACCCTAGGCTACTTGCCCAACTTTTCCCAAGTCGTTTTGTCTCAATTTCTCTTATCATCTGGGCTACTCAGATGGACATTGACATATGACACTATGAGGCTGCTGTCATTTACCCTATTCCCAAAACATGTCTGTGTGTATTTCTGGCTTCTCACTACAGTTTTTCTGGTACCATGTGCTCAGGGGACTTTGTTAGGTGGATTTCTACAGGGCCTGGATGATGCAATGTTTAGGGTCAGGATGTGGTGGTGGGAGGTGAAGGCATCTGGAAGTCCTTCTTTAGGGAAGGAACTAGGGAAGATAAGGTCAATGCCTGTTTGGCAAGAACTTGGTGGGGACACAACTTTGTAATCATCCAGCGGATTTTGTCATACAAATATTTTGTTATTATTACTGAGGCAGGGTCTCACCATGAAGCCTTTGCTGACCTTGAACTCACAGAGATCTGCCTGTCTCTGTCTCCTGAGTGCTGGGATTAAATGCATGTGCCACCACACCTGGTCTACAGATATTATTTTTTAAAGGGGCCTGAGAGATGGCTAAGTTGGTAAAGCATGTAAACACGAAGACTTGTGTTCAGTCACCAGCACTCATGTAAAAAGCTGGGCATGGTGGTATGTACTTGGAATCCCAGCCCTGGGGAGGCAGAGACAGGAGGAACCCTGGCGTTCACTGGCCAGCTAGTCTAGCTATTGGTGAACTCCAGATAAAAATGAGAGACCTTGCCTCAAAAGCCAAGGCGGGGAGCTCCTTGGGAACTATACTCCAGGTTGACCTGTAGTTTCCACATGCACACATGCACACACACACACACACACACACACACACACACATACACACATCTATCCCACCATGTGCACCCCATGAACACCCTACACATATACAGAGGCATACTGGAAAAATTTCTTTTCTTTTTCTTTTTTTAAAAAGATGTTATTTGGGCCTGGAGAGATGGGTCAGCAATTAAGAACACTGGCTGCTCTTACAGAAAACCCAGATTTGGTTCCCAAAACCTACACCGTGGCTAACAACTATCTATAACTCCAGTTCTAGGGGATCCAACACCCTCTATTGACCTATGCTGGCACTACATGACATGGGTACACTTACATTCAGTCAGTTCACATAAAATAAAAAATAATAAAATATTTTAAAAGATGTTATTTTGTGTGTGTGTGTGTGTGTGTGTGTGTGTGTGTGTGCCTGCCTGCCTGCCTGAGTTTATGTGTACCACATGTGTACAGGTGCTTACACAGGCCAGAGGGTATCAGATCCCCTGGAACTGGAATTACAGGTGGTAGTTGTGAGTGGCCTGTTGTATGTGCTGGGACTGAACACCGGTCTTCTGAGAGAACAGTCTGTACTCTTTAACTGTTGAGTTGTCGCTCCAGTCCCTGGGAAAGTTTCTTGATGCAGTGAATCCTCCTGGCAACTCTGAAATTGAGCTCTTCCCGGTGCCTTCCATACTGTCTGAATTACACACTGAGCAGTCAACCAACAGAGCTTTGTTGAATGCTTTGTGTATACTAAGGTTTTCTGACTCTTACTTGCTGGTTCTATAAGCCTGCTGCTGAAGTCCTCTGTCCTTGACTTTGGGAAAGACTTGCGGATTAATTGTGAGAACCCTCAGTTTCCTTCAGCAGATTCTAGAGTTGATTTGAATCATTTGACTTGGAGTAATTGACGCCTGAGGGCTTGATACTGCCCTGTGAGAAGGATAAATAGCCGAGGTGACAGGGCTGGTTCTCAATGCCGGTCTCTGTCTCATCGTCTGCAGGAGTCTTTGGTGTCCTACAATCTTGAACTGATATCCCAGGGATAAGAGTAATTAGAGTCTTCAAAGTACTTGGCAAACATTCATTAGCAGCTCTCAGGGAAGAGAAAAGAGGAACAAATAATACACAGTCATCCTCATTTTGCAGATATGGGACATCAAGGCACAAAATTAGACACCTTGCCTAAAACCACACTCTTTTTAAAAGAAAAATTTTGTTTGTATATGTTGTGTTATGTGTGTGTCCATGCACATGGCTGCGGGGTCAGGGATTGAAGTCAGGTGTCTTCCTTCATGTGTATGTCGTGTTATGTGTGTGTCCATGCACATGGCTGCGGGGTCAGGGATTGAAGTCAGGTGTCTTCCTTCATGTGTATGTCGTGTTATGTGTGTATCCATCACATGGCTCTGGGGTCATGGATTGAAGTCAGGTGTCTTCCTTCATGTGCATGTTGTGTTATGTGTGTGTCTGTGCACATGGCTGCGGGGTCATGGATTGAAGTCAGGTGTCTTCCTTCATGTGCATGTTGTGTTATGTGTGTGTCCATGCACATGGCTGCAGGGTCAGGGATTGAAGTCGGGTGTTTTCTTTTATTGCTCTCCACCTTATTTTTAGCACACTAAAAAATTATTCTTTCATGGGGCTGGAGAGATGGCTCAGTGGTCAAGAGCACTGGTTACTCTTGCAGAGGACCTGGATTCAGTTCCCAGCACCCACATGGCAGCTAACAGCCACCCATAACTCCAGTTCCAAGGCATCCAACACTCTCTTCTGGCCTCCACAAGCATTGCATGCACAGGTATACTTAAATACATGTAGACAAAACACTCATACTCATAAAATAAAAATAATTTTTTAAAAATTTAAGGATTCTTTCACAGTTTCACACATGTTGCACACACATACACTTCCATCATAGTCCCCTCTCCACCTTATTTTCTTTGAGGCAAGGTCTCTCACTGAACCTGGAGCTCAATGATTGGCTAGACTGGAGGGCAGCGAGCTCCAGAGATCCTCCTGTTTCCATCTCCCCAGTGATGCTTGGCTGGGGAACTGAACTCAGGTCCTCATGTGTGCCATGCACTTTATCCACCGATTCATCTCTTTAGCCCCCGAAATCACACTTTGGGCCAGAAAATTCTTTGAGGGGTGTGTGTGTGGGGTGTGGGGTGCATGTGTCTGTGTGTGTTCTGTAGAGTGTTCAATAGCATCTCTGGTCTTGGTCTTGGACCCATTAGTTACCAGCGGCATCTCAACTCCAGTTATGAAAAGTGAAAATATCTCCAGGTGTTACCCAATATTTCCTGAGGAGAGGGGGCTGTAAACCACTCAGGTTTTGAATGATCCATTTCTGCTAAATACATGTTCTAAGTAATCTATAAGGAAAGCTGCTGATAGTCCCTACACTTTCCTGAGCATGGACATTTCCTGAACAAATAAGGGTACCATGTTTTCTGGGCATGGTGGTGCATGCCTTTAATCCCAGCACTCAGGAGGCAAGGCAGGTGAATTTCTGTGAGATCAAGGCAAGCCTGGTCTACATAGTTCTAGACCAGCTGTGGTTACAGGAAGATTGTGTCTCAGACAGACAGACAGAGTGACACTTCTTTAGAGCACTCACTTCTTCAAGAAGATATTTAAGCTCATGCACAATAGGTAAGAGAAAGTTTCAAACGGGAAAGTCTATAGAGCTTCCTGGGACTAAGATTTAGGACTAAGAATCATATACTATACCATTCTCCACAAGAAAGTTACTCCACAGGGGTTTAGCGGCGGCTTCAACACTGATGAGAGATGTCATAAATCCTTATCCTTTGGGCACACATATACTCCATCCATATATAAGTGTGATTTGGAATCTTGCAACCCTGGGAGGCTGAACATCCTAGGTGATAAGTCTACTCCTTACATTGGCTAAGACCTGTATTAAAAACCTATCATTTGTGATAGCTGAGATTCAGAAATAAGTAACCTAGGCCTGACTGGGGTTAGCCTGGGGTGGGAGCCATAGACTATCAAGAGGTGAAGGGAGGTTGTCACTGAAGCCACAATGGGTGAAGGCCTTTTGGTTTTCAGATGGGAGAGTTAACACGGATCCAGGTGAGAGTGCGTGGGACATGTTGTTGCTGGCAAACCCTGGGGTTGAGTACAGACTGAAGAGCTCCAGGTGAACCTGAAGCCTTGCACAGAGGCCTTTCTTCCTTTGTGTGTGCATGGATGTGCACATACATGTCCATATGTGTGTGTGTCTACTTGTTCTCATGTATGTAGAGCTCAGCGATCAGCCTCTAGTATCATTCCTCATGCATATTCCACCTTCTGTTCTGAGGCAGGGTCTCTCCCTTACCTGGAAATTGCCAAGGAGGCTGGACTGGCTAGCCAGCAAGTCCAGGGATCCGCCTGTCTCCCAAGCACTGAGACTCCAAGTGTGCCACCATATCAGGCTTTCTTATGTGGGTTCTGGGGCGTCAACTCAGACTGAGCTACCTCTGACTGAGCTACCTCCTTAGCCCCAGACTGGCATTTTAGTGGGGAGATTCTCTGTGGGTAAGAGAAAAATGGGTGAAGCAAGGGGCTTTCCTATGAGGTCAGAAAGACGAGTGTGCCCCCAAGATGGGCCCTGGGGGAATGCATCTCCCTAAGATGCTTCTCCCTTCACTCCCTCCACTGCCTACAAATCCACAGTCTAGACTGAGCCCACTCAGAGGGCCCTGCTGCTAAGTTCAAGGTAAATTCCTGCCCAAGGCTGGTTTCTGTGGTATGCATGGGGAGGGCCATGGCATTTTCGTAGCTTGATCATTGAAGAGTAGGGTTAAATATCACCTCCAGCACTCTGCATTGCTTCATTCTGAGCATCGCCCGTGTTCCCACACATCACCCTGTGATCTCCTGCCTCCTTTGCCCACTTACTTCTCATCGTGCCCAAGCCAACATGGTCAAGGACCTGTTTGCTGTCACTATAGATTAGTTTCTGGAGGTTTGTGAATCAGTGCTGCTTTGTTCAGTGTGGCTTTGTTAGCCCAGGTTTAATGCTTAAGAGATAGATCTGTGCGGTGCATGTCAATACTTCATTCCTCTTTGCTGTTGAGTAGTGTTGAATGGATATACAACAACTTTAAAAATATTTATTAATACTTTGAGAAGTTTATCCAACGTATTTTGATCATATTCAACTTCTACCCCTCCCCTAAGTCCTCACAGATCTATGCCACTCCGTATATCCCTTCTCCAACTTCCTGCTCTCCTCTTTTTAAAACAACTCATCGAGTCTGATTTGCGCTGCCCGTATACTCATGAATATGGGGCCATCCACTGTAGCTTGGTGGGCCTACCATGGCCACACCCTTAAAGAAAACTAACTCTCCCTCCCCAGAAGCTGTCAGCTGTACATAGCTCCTCAGTTAAAGGTAGAGGCTTGTGAACAGTTTCCCACTCCATGTTGGAATGTTGACTGGCTTGATGGTGTGCAGACCTTGTGCAGGCACCCACAGCTGTGAGTTGGTGAATGTAGCCGTCCTGTCACGTCCCAAGGATCCTGCTTTCTTCCATCCTTTCTGTCCTCTTGCCCTTACTTGATGGTCCCTGAGTCTTGGCATGGGACCTGTGTGTGATATCACCACTTTTTAATTTTTTGATGTTTGGTGGACAATTGAGTTCTTCCCACACATTAGCTGTCATAAATAAAGTTACTATGAGCTTTCATGACCAAGTCTTGATAGAGTCATATGTTTTCATTTGGATAAATGTTTTATTTTGTTTTGCAATTGTACTAGTTTGTAATCAAGGATGACTTCTTACTTTTATTTACTATTATTTTTATTTTATTACAGAATCTAGCTTTTTGACTATTCTCAGGGTAACCAAAATTATGGGTTAAACTGGAGTGCAAATCCATTGTCAGTATCTCTCTGAGAGTTTCACCATGACATCTATTTCTAGCACCTTGGTCTCTGGGCAGACCAAGCTGGGTTTCTTGCTTGCTTCTTATTTAGGAGATCTTTATGGTACTTTTATTTCTGCCAGAAAAAATTTGCTCCTAGTAACCAATGGATACTCCTAAAATTTCTTTTCAGTAATCATCACTCCTAGAGAGGAAAAGTTAGGGAGAGATGGAGACAATTGATTCCTTATTTAGGATTTTAAAGTTGATGTGAATGGATTATTCAGACCCAGACCAATGTGTTGGTTAACACCTCCAATTCCACATAGAACATTAGAACGAGAAAAAAAGGCAGATCTTGGCTAAATTAAAAACATGTTTTCCTATATGACACAATATAGCTTTCTTCATAGTCCCACTGAATGGCTAACTGTGACACCTTGCTTTCTCCCTGCAGCGAGAAAGGCCATGAGATGAAATGATTGCCTTGCAGATTTGTTGTGTTTCCCTGGTAACTGCTGTGCTTTTGTAAAACTCAGTGTCCTGGGAGGTTGAGGAAGACCACCAGGTACCCGGGGGTGCTGAATACCCAACCTGAACTCATCCCTCACCGCTGGCATTTGTGTTGGAGCCTCCTGGAGACACACAGGCCAAGCAAGGTGAACTGGTAAGGCCAGCCGGGATACCCCGGGGACTGGCCAAGTGGTAACCCAAGCACCCTCCCATCATATATAAGGAGCATGAGCACGGTGCGTGTGTGTGTGTGTGTGTGTGTGTGTGTGTGTGTGTCAGGCGATGCTTTGTGCTTCAAGGAAAAGAAAAAAGAAATTGAATTCTTCTGCCAGCTTGGAACTAACATTTTGGCTGAGCTCTCAGTTCTGAGGGCACAGGAACCAGATTTTAGATAAAGAAGCAACGTTCTGTTACCTTGCAAGGCAGGAAATGGGGTTTTGGTCCTGGGATTCCTCTTCTGAGTATGTGGGTGTCATGACTTCCTGCCTCTCTTTCTCTCCTTTTGTTCTTTAAGCTTTTACATTTAGAAAACATATTTAATGCCCTGAACACTTTTTTGTTGTTGTTTTGTTTTGAGGCAGGGGTCCCACCATAGCCCCAACTGGTTTGGGACCTAATATGTAGACCAGCCTAGTCTTGAACTAAAAAACATTTTTAAGGTCAATTCCAACACATAAACAAACTTAGACTTGGTTTATGGGATCTTGGGAAGTGTGCTGACTCTATATTTTGTTTAGCATGTAAAGCACCCAATGCGAGACACTTTTTCCCTGGAGAAGGTTAACACTGTTATGCTGCTCACTTTAGAGCTTTGTTCTAACTGGCTGTTAAAGTAAACATAATTGGACAGTGCAGGAGTAAAAAAAATACTATTGCCACAGAGAAAGACAAGTGATAGAGATATATTATATTAGTAGTATATATAATTTTTCTGCTTTTTTGTCTATAGGAATCATTATAACTTTGGGGGGCATCATTTTGATTTCTCCCTTCTTTTAAAAGGTAAAATAATTCTTGTCTAATTCTTATCATTTTAGTTATTTTTATGTGCATGCATGCATAGGCATGTCATGTGTGCATTCATGTATGTGTGTAGGTACTGATATATTCATGTATGACATGCATGTAGAGGTCGGACGATAGCCTTAGGGATGTTGGTCTTCAGGTGTCTTCTTTTATTTGAGACAGGGTCTCTCATCAGTTTTGAACTTGGCCACGCAGGCCAGGCTAGCTCCACTGCCAGCTTCCAGGGTCCACCTATCCCTGCCTCCCATCTCCTGATTGCTGGGATTACGGGCGTCCACTACTGCACCTGGCTTTTCCCATGGGTTCTGGAGATCCAAACTCAGGTCCTCATGCATGTGAGGCAAATGGTTTACCCAATGAAGCATCTCAGTTCTATTGTCATTTAAAAAATATTTTGTTATTTTTATTTTATGTGTATGAGTGTATTGTCTGCATGTATGTAAGTGCACCCGGGTTGTGCAATGCCTGTGAAGGTCAGGTCAGAGGAGGTCCTTGGAACTGGAATTATGGATGGTTGTTAGCTCAAGGCCATGTGGGTTCTGGGAAATGAAACTGGTTCCTCTGCAAAAGTAGCCAGTGCTCTTAACCACTGAGCCATCTCTCCAGCGACCTCTGTTGCTATTTTAAAGAGAGAATCTTTTGTGGTCCAGGGTGACCTTGAACTCACTATGAAGTGGAAGATGATCTTAGACTCCTGGTCCTCCTGTTTCCACCTTCTGTGTACCAGGATTGCAGGCGTGCCCTGCCTCATCCAGGTTCTTACCTAATTGTAATATAGAAGTTGTTAGTTGGGAGACTTATGTAATGCTGTGATTTCCATCAGTCCACAGAGGGTGGGGACAGCTCAGAGGAAGAGCACTTGCCTGCATCCATGAGATCTTGGACTCTATCCCTAGCACAAACACATATACTTATACACACACACAGATATATACATACATACTCATATATACAAACACGCCCACACATACACATATATGCACATAAACACACACATACAGACACATAAAAACACACTCAAAAATACACACACACACACATATACAGACATAAATACACACACACAAATACACATTCACATATACACCCACATACACCCACATACACATGTATACACACATGTATACACACAGAGAAGCAAACAAATCACACTGCCTTAGCGTTCTTATCCCTACTTCAATAATTCCTGATTCAATAAATCTGGGGTAGGACGTGATGATGGGTATTTCTAACACTTCTCCAGGTGATGTAAATAACTACTGTTCCAAGGCCCAACCTTGGAGAAGAACTTTAATGTAAAGACACTGACACCGGCCTCAAGATTCCTAGGTTCAAAACTCTGAGGCCAGAAAATTGAACACCTGATAATTCCTCAAAGATTATAGAGTTTGTGGTTGACATGCAACCTTATGTAAAGGTAGTGCATATTATAAAGCTGTACTGGTCACACAGCTGTGCTTGTCACACTCAGTCCCTGTTTATCTCTTCTGTTGTAATTTAAGAATGGTCAGAGATATTTGTGAACAAGTAAGCATGACAGTGTTCTAAGAAAACTTTATTTACATAAATGGGCAGCAAACCAAGCTTGGGTCATACTGTGTGCTAGCCCGCATCTAGTATAAACTTTATTTTACTATGAGATTGACTGCCAGAGAAGGTAGTTGGCAATGATAGTCACACAGGTGTGAGTTTACTGCGAACCAGCTAGGCTTTGCCAGGCCATGTATAAAACAAGAAGGTGTGTTATCAGAATTATTTTTCTAGGGTTACTAAACAGAATATTTTTCTAGGTTACTAAACTATAACTGGGTAACTTCAACGATAGAAACATGTTTTCTTTCATTTCTGGAGGCTTGAAGTTCTTGATCAAGGTTTCAGGAGGCTCATTTCTCTTGACATTTCTGTCTTTGGTTCATAGAAAGCTGTCTTCTTACTGTGTACACACATTTTTTTCTTTCTCCTCTTCTTTGTTTATAACAGGATCTCTCTACGTAGCCAAGGCCCGTCTTGAACTTATTAAGTGGGCCTGGCTCGACTTGAACTTGCAATCCTTCTGCCTCTGTCTCCTAAGGGCATCGCCTCAAATTTGAGGCCAGCCTGGTCTGCAGAGGTAGCCCAAGGTCAGCCAGAGATACATGACAAGGCCTTGTCTCAAAAGAAATACACAGACATGCAGAGAAGTTCACTGTTTCCTAGTGCGCAGCATCTCAGAGTCTGTGAAACACAGAGAAGACATATGGTGGGATGCTTTTTCTTTTGCAAACAATTTAAAAATATTTATTTGTTTGTTTATTATTTATTTATCCTGTGTGTGTGTGCACATGACAATGCATGTATGGAGGTCAGAGGACAACCTTCAGGAGTTGTTCTCTCTTTCTATTTTGTGGGCCCTGGGGATTGAACTCAGTTTGTCAGGCTTGGCAGCAAGTGTCCTTAAATGATGAGCCATATCACAGGCCCTATTTGGTAGTTTTGAAGATTTAGCAATTATGGATTGACAGCCTGCTCCAATTTAAATATGAATTTGAAGGAACTTGAATACAGCAACTCTCTGTGTGTGAAAGTGTATTCCAAAGATGGCCACGACAGCATGTGCTCTGTCTTACCTGTTTTTTTCTCACAAGGTGACATGAGCATTTTCTGAGTCTCAAGCAGGCCTGTGCTATGCTGGGAGTGTGACTTACAAGGTTAGGTTGAAACATTCATGTCAGTTCCTTGTTGGCTATCTGTCTTGAGGTGCTGACCCTTCCGAATAACTGATATGCAACAAGGAAACCCAAACTACCCTCTAGGAAGTGTGCGTGCAGAGCCAGGAAACCGGTAAAGGCGCTAACAGAAGCCTGACGACCTGAGTTCAATTCCCGGAACCCTTAGAAAGGTAAAAGCAGAAAACTGAATCCACAAAGTTGTCCTCTGACTTCCACATGTGGCCTGTGGCAGGCACCTCCATACCTACACACCACACATAAATAATAATAACAATAGTAACAACAGTATTGTTTTTTCAAAAGGATGCATGGAGAGACTCCCATGGAGAGGAGCCCACATTCCTAACCCGAATCAACATCCAGGTGAGTCATCACTGTAAGCAAGACTTGAGGTAATTTCAGCCCCAGCCCTTGAGCTGTCCCAGTTGACACCGAGAGGCAATGAGCCTTGTCCAGTTGATGGATTCATGAGCAAAATCAATGTGGTGTCGTGTTGAACCACTGCATTTTAGAGATGTTTGCTGTACAATGTTAGATAACTGGAATTCAATATGTAAATGTTTTGTGCTTTTGTACAACTGGGCTCAGAGTGATTTTTTTCGTGGTACTATGATTTAAACTTAAAATGTTCCCTTCCCCATAGTGCCATGGAGGGACTGTTCGTTCCTTACGTGGCTGGTGGCCATTTTGGAAGGATACAGGAGCTTTTAGAGTGTGAGACCTGGTTGGTAGAAGTAAGTCACCTCAGATGATGTTGGCTTGGCATGTTTTCTCTGCTGACTGGCCCAATGTCCCCACCACACTGGACTGAAATCTCTCTGAAACCGAGAGTCAGAGGAGACATTTTCTCCTGAAGTTGCTTCTGTTAAGTATTTTGTCACATTCATATGGAGAGTGACTATTACACGTGGCATTAAATGCTTTTCAAATCCCTATTTTAAGTCACAATGTCATTTCTTTCCACATGTATGAGATCATGTTGTCAAACATCTCATAGATGCTTCTGAGATAATCAAGGACTATTCAGAGTGTTAATGATATTAATAAACAGAAGCATGTTTTCATCTTTGTTTGCACGAGGACTGTCCTGAAGCCTTGGGCAGCTGTGTGTCCTGTACACCACACTGTACAGCCCTGATCTGTGAGTAGCTGACTTCTGTGTTAACTTATCAAACACACAGAGTTCGCTGAATGGTAGTGCTTGGTGACTGGAAATGTAAACCAACCTTGATTTTTAACTTGAAGTTGGATAATTTGACTCTCTGCTCCTGTCCCCCTCTTTCTCTTTCTTTCTTTTCTTTATCTCTCTCCCTATCTCCGTCTATATCTCATCAATTAAGAGAAGATGAGATTTGACTTAGCAGGTAGAGGCCTTTCAGGAAACCCATGGCACCATGACAAGAGAAAGGACCACACTAGCAGTAGGCAAACGTGAATTTTAAAGCAGATCTGAAAGAGAGAAATGACTTTGCTGGTTTGAGACATTGCATCTCTTTATTAATAAGGCCATTGACTTTCAAATGGATGAGGTGTGGTTTGGTGTTATCATTCAATGAGTAAGTGTGAGCAACTCCTCTTCATTTCTGTGTATTCTGCAACCCGCGGGGAGATGCTCTGTGGAGGATCTATGACACACTCAGGTGATTATTACTCTTATCCACTGTTGTTCTGCAGGTCCTCATAGAGCTGCATTCTACACACAAAGCTCTGTTGAGCATCTTTTGTCAGGAATTGCACTGTGGATAAAAATTAATCACACCTAATTCCTGTCTTCAAAGAATCTGGGATTTTAAGGGATTAGGTTCTCTTAAGGTTCTTTCATATTTCCAACTGTCAGAAATGTGCAGATCTGTTCTGAGATTTCCAAGTCTTTTGGGGATGTTGGGTTTTTATGAGCAGTGTATCTGCTGGTGTAAGCCAATTTATTGTAATATGGTTCTGGGTTTGAAACCATTCATGTGGCATTTATTAATGGCTGCCTTGAAGATCTTAGTGTCTATAGATAATGTTTGATTTAAGCATATGGCAGACTTGGAGGGTGCTCCGAAGATTGGCTCTGTTGGTAAGACGTTTGCCATGCAAGCATGAGACCTGTGTTTGTATTCCCAGAACCCATGTAAAATACTGGGCACAGTAGCATGTACCTATAATTCCAACACTGGAGAGGCAGAGGTGGAAGATTTCCTGAGGCTTGGCTAGCTAGTGCAACTTCATTGATGAGCTCCAAGTTCAGTTAGAGACAACTGAAAACGCTAAAATGGAAGACACCTGATGATTGTGGACCTTTGACCTCCACATATGTGTACATATATGTGCAAAAACAAATACGATAGACGTAGGAGAACAAGGCAATCTAGAGTACAGCTCCTGCTTTATTGGCTTCTGATTTCTCATCTGTTTAATTAGCCTGTCTTAAGGAACATGTCTAATTCAAATTTCATATTTCTGAATATGACATCTGAAATTAAAAGCCACATTGACAGTGTCTGAACTGATGTAGGCCATGCATATCGACTTGCTTCTGAGAATGGCCTCTTTTGGATATCCCCTTTGGTTCCACATGAGAGTGGTTTTCGGCAGGACCATATTCCACTCCAACTGTAGATCTTTGAGTCATGTGAAAGCTGGCGCTCAGTGTGACTAGGACGGTTTTTTTTAAAATGGACGATGAGGATGAGGATTAATCGGGAGGGACGGAGTGTGGCTCTTCAGCAGCTGCAGGGTGCCAGTGCAGGCGTGTGTGATTGCCAACTCTGATATTAAATATTTCTTAGCTCACAGTTGTTGACATGAAAACATAATTTATTAATATTCAACTTTAAACGCTGCCCGTGGAAATGCTCAGCGACACCATCGTCAGTTCTTTCTGTACCCTGTCCCATTCGCTCATGTGCATTCATAGATCGCTGATGGTAAAGACTGAGATATGGGGCAGGGATATCTTCTGGGATGATATTTGAGATATGACCTGTGGGACGACAGTGAAAATATGGCAGTTGTGGGAAAACTACTCCTCGTTGAGTACTCCCGGTTTATGGCTGTAGTCTGCCCTAACCATTCACCTTTCACTGTAATTTCAGTTTGGTATTGACTTGCCTCTCTGTCATCTTCTCGGCTCTGTGCTTCTTTGACTAGGAATGGCTTCATAGCCACACTTTAGTTCTCAATGGCATCTGATGCATAATAAATCATCATATATAAATGTATGCACATGTATGGTGAGTCAACACACAGTCTACTCTATTCATTTGCTAACTACCTACCAAATATTTAGTGGGTGCCTACTCTACAGATGGCTTTGGTACTAGCCTCTAATTTCCAGTAAGGAATAACAGTGCACAATTTCATCTGAAGTCAATGTCATGGTGTCATACTAACTGGAAAGCAGGTGAAAATCATGACAATTTACTCCCTCATCGCACGCTGTGCAGCTTTCTCATGGCGTGCTGTTTTGTTGCAAAGCCACCTAGCATTTCGAGAGCAGGGAATGGCTCTAATTTTTTTTTTTTTTGGCTTCCTTCTGTGAGCTTCGTGGGGCACCAGGTGATGATGAGACCCTTTAGATTTTTAGTACGGGCATTTTCTTGATTTCAGAGTAGGAAATTAGGACAGATTTAGGGGAATCTGTTGCTAGGAATTTAGAGATTCAGGTATTTAAAAAAATATAGCACCAAATGTTATAGACTTTAGAAATGGTTTTGGAGCTAACATCTTTGGCATTAAGACAAACAAACATGTAGGGATGGCAATGTAGCTCAGTCGGTAGAGTGCTTGACTGGCATACATGAAGCTCTGGGTTCCACCCCCAGCACCACACACACCAGGCATGCTGGAGCATGTCAGTTACCACAACACTTGGGAGGTGGAGCCAGGAGGATCCAGAAGTTTAAGGTCATCTTCTTCTACATAGTGACTTCCAGTTCATCCTGGACTACATGAAACCTTGTGTTAGAACTACATATATGCATACATATCTAAATGACATGACAGCATGTGAAAAAGTATGAGGTAGCACAAAGCTGTTATAGGGCAATTCAAGGTGAATACTGGTTATGTCTATTATTTTTTCTAAAACTTTCTGCAAAAAAAGATGAAATGAAGATGGATATTATAAGCACATTGATAGGGAGAAATGTTATAAGAAATAGAAAGCTCTGTTTGTAGAGGGGCCTTTTATTGCTGATGGTTAGTTTTATGTGTCAACATGGTGAGGTCACAAATAAGGGAGGATTATTCAGCTAACTGCTGCCATGCGGCTCTTCCTGGTTCTATAGCAAGTGGCTCTTAGATTCGAACTTTGGTTTTCTTTGGTCTCTAGGTTCCCCCTCAGACTTCTAACTTCAGAACTTCCATAATCATGTGACTCAATTCCTTATGCCTCTCTTAATGTACCTGCATAAATCAAAGGGTTTTTTTTTTCTATAAGTGTGATTGGTTTTTATTTTCTGGGGAATTGTGACTAATACATTACCTAATCTCCTCTGTCTCCACACTCAGGGGTTGTTTTCACCAGTTCCAATATTCCTCACATGGCAAAGAGGAATGCAATAGGCTAATAGTAAATAACAAGGTGATTAAAGAGATCTGTTCACAAGTGGGTTGCAGGTTAGGGTTAGAATAGAAGAGGTCTTGAAACACTGAGCAAAGAACAGACAGTATCAACCAACCTAACTTCAATCAATCACTGTTCCCATTAGACACCTTTGATAGAAGAATATCTATTCCACAGGGATATTCCCTTCCCTCCTTTCCTGCACATGACACCTTTGATAGAAGAATATCTATTCCACAGGGATATTCCCTTCCCTCCTTTCCTGCACATGAGTACAACACGTGCATGTTCATGTGGGTGTGGGTGAACATGTGTGCACCTGTGTGGAGACCAGAGATTAGTTTTGGGTGTCATGACTCAGGATGCCATCCAGTAGTTTTTTAGACAGGGTCTCTCAGTCTTACCTGAACTTGTTGTTTTGGCGAGGCTGGCAAGCCAGGGGTATCCAGGTATACTCCTGCGTTCACTTCCTCAGCTCATGAATTACCAGTGTGTGCCATTATACCTGGCTTTTTATACTATTGGTTAAGGGGATTAAACTCAGGTTTCCATACTCTTATAACAGAATTATCTCCCCATCCACCCCGCATCCTCCCTTGAATAGTTCATGTACAGTTTCTCAATATTTATAGTATGATCATTATCTGTTTTTTTTTTTTTTTCTGTATGTTCCCAAGTTCCTTGAAGCCCAGGACAAGTACAGTGTCTGTCACTTTGTAAGAATCATAAATGTGTTTAATAAATGAAGAGATGGATGTGGACTTTTGGCTTCACAAAACCATCATCCAACTTGAGGATGTTAAGAAGATAATCCTATAAAATATCGCTTACGATCATGTCTAAAGACTTTTGTAAATAAGACTTTTTTGTCCATTGATCCAGGATGAGAGGGTCATGTGGAGAGTTTAAAATAAATTGCTGCTGGCATTTAGGTAACTTCTCATAAAGTAGCTATGGGAAAGATGTTGCAAAGTAGAAGCTGGTAAAAGCTTTGATTATCTGTTTCAAAGCTCACTACAGAGGGCACTTCTGCAGCCTCAGAAGCTTGGCTGTGTCTACATTCCCTTTCAGTTCCAATATACTCTCAGCCTTGATTGTAGGGAAACAGAAGATGGGGTGTGGGGAGGGAGAAAACTGAAACTATGACACTCGGGGAGATCTGGGGTGAGCGAACAGCTGGGTGTCTTCACAGTGGGCCCATGGTTACAGTACACTTTTTACTATTTCGTTCTTAATTTTAATTGCTGGCTCCATTGCCTTCCTTGTGTAGCATGATCATTTCTGTGTATGTGTATGTGTGTGTGAGTGTGTGTGTGTGTGTGTGTGTGAGTATGTGTGAGAGAGAGAGAGCATTAATCATAGACAAACTTGCTATTCACCTTGATATGTTTTTTGCTCCAGAGGTGGTTTTCACTAAATACTCTGAGATGGAGTCTCATCTCCTAGTAAAAATTTCCCCCTGCTGTCGTGTGGTCTCTGGCTATGCATACAGGTGGTGGTTTCATCTCTTTTCCATCCAAGAATCTCAAGGCACCTTAAAAACATTAATTAGGCCCTGGACCTCTTTGAAGTCAGTCCTATCCCCATGTACACATGATGAAATGCAGGAGGGGAGAGGCTAATTGAGTCAGTCCAGGACCACACAGATGTTCCATGAGAGAGCCAGGAAGGGGATGGCTTCCCAGTCTGGGGCCTCAACCAGGAAATTCTGAGAAGATATGTCTGCTTGCCAGGTACTTTAAACTCACCTGGAATTTCCATCCCCTATTGCCCTCCCAAGTTAACTACCCAATCCCTCGTCTACCCAACACCGCACACAAAGAAAACCTCAACATGTCCAAGGTAATTACCATCACTCTCAAGGTGTGCTTCTCTGCAGCCTGCAGAGCTGAAGCATTCTCTGGGAACGACAGGCATCTCAGGCACATCTGTCCGTCAGTTTGTGCTCTTGTTTATGACTGCTTCCTTTTCCTGGCCTCCGTGTGTGTGTGTCTGTGTGTATGTGTGTGTATATATATATATATATGTATATATATATATATATATATGTTTGAATTGAGTTGAGATTTCTCAGCTTTTCCCCTCACAGTTAAGTCCTGGTAGAATCTAATTAAATATAAAGTTTAATAAAATTATTCAAGCCCAGGTTGCCCCTTCCTCCCACAGAAATTGGGCAGAGATTACTCAGCGATTCTGACAAGACAAAGACTAGTAGGAATCCAGGTATAGAAAGGAAGAGAAGGGTTAGAACTCAGAGGCTTTGGGACTGGAGAGATGGCTCAGTGGTTAAGAGCACTGGCTGTTCTTGCAGAAGACTCAGGTTCGAATCCCAGCACCCACATGGCAGCTAACCAACATTCATACCTCCAGTTCCAGGGGATCCAATGGCCCTCCTCTGTTCTCCTTGGACACTGCACGACACAGGTGCACTTACACACATGCAAGAATAATATTCACACTTAAAAAAAAAAGTCAGAGGATTCAGTGAGTGAACATGAAGACATGCAACAAAGCCTTCATCGTTCATGTTCTTGAATTCAGACTAAGCTTTTGTTTTTTTCTTTTTTTTGAGACAGGGTACCCCTGTAGTCTTGGCTAGCCTGGAACTTGCTATATAGACCAGTCTGGCCTTGATCTCACAGAGACCTGCCTGCCTCTGCCATCTGCTGTTAGGATTAAAGGCGTGTGCCACCATTCCCAACCTTTTCTTTTCTTTCTTTCTTTTTTTTTTTTTAAATTTATCATTTGTTTACAGTGAAAACACTCGATATTTTCTTCTAGCTTTAATTAAAAAAAAATTTATTGTGTATGTGTGTGTATGCATGGGTATGTGTATGTGTGCATGCTTTGGCCTGTGTGTCTCCTGAGCATTCTGATGAGGTCAGTGAAGAAGAGACTTAGGAAGGAAGTCCCTATGCATCAGCCATCTTTGGTTTCTGTAACTGTCTTCAATGACTGAATCAGAGGAATGGTGGCTTGAGTTGGGGACAGAGGAAGGTATTTATGGAAATCCTGAAAGCTCTTTAGGAAAACTTGGAGTTTGGCCAGTAAGTAATGCAGAAGCTAGAAAGCAATATGTAGCTCATACAGCCTTTTGGAAGGGAGGTTTGCTTTTCAAATCTTTAACCAGAGCTTTACCAAGGGCGACTCCTTTGAGGCCCTATGAAAAAACAGCAACACTGATTCTGACATTTTCATAACGTATATAATGTGCTTTGATCATATTCACTCCACACTGCCTTCTTCTGTCCCTCAGCTGATTGCTTTCCTCTTTCTTAGTTTTCGTTCTACAGATCTGTATCTTTAAATAAAATTCTAGATTTCGTATATGAGAGAAATCAGATTACCCTTGTTTGAGTCTGGCTGTTTGCTCTTGGCATGATGATGTCCAGCTCCATTCAGTTTCCTGTAAGTGATATAATTTTGTTCTTTATGGCTGATTAAAAACTCCACTGGGGGCTGGAAAGAGGGCTCAGCAATTAAGAGCATTTGCTGCTCTTACAGAGGACCTGAATTTGGTCCCCAGCACCTACATGGTGACTCACAATTACCTACAACTCTAGTTCCAGGGGATCTGATGCCCTCTTCTAGCCCCCATGGGCACCAGGCATGCTCATGTGCACATACGTACACGCAGGTAAACCACTCATATATGTAAAAGAAAAATCTCTGAGTAAGTAGAAATTCCATTGTGTCCATATGACACGTCTTCTTTATCTATCCGTCTGTTGATGGGCTCCTAAGATGATTGCATAACTTCCACAGTGAAGCATGGGTATGCAGGTTATTGCATGCGGACTTTGGTTCCTTGCACATAACCAGCAGTAGTACTGGAGGATCAGACAGTATCAACATTGATTTCTAAAGGAGGGAAATAAGACTGTCCACATCAGATAGGAAATTTAGTATTTGCTGGAAGACTCATTAATCCAAAGCACAGTCTCCAAACATTAAGAAGAACATAGTAAAGACCGTGTATGTAGATCAACCAAGAGTCTGCAGTGGGTAACTCTGGGATGTGAGGGGCAAGGCGGCTGGAGAATATAGTGGGAAAATCAAACCGAGGCTGTAGCAAATCATTCTGAAAGTGAGGAGAGATTTGTACAACTAAAGAATGGGAAGGAAAAGTGGAAGAAAGCAGACCAGATTGGAAAGAAAATGAACAAAAGACTTATTTTTGTTTGCTTGACTGGTTCAGAAGGAAAATATATGATAGACAGAGGAAATACTTTCCTTCCCAAGAATAGCCTTTAGTGTACAGGTACCAGAGTCCCTGGCAAGGACCCAGCTAATATTACATTTATTTATAGACTGATTTTGATGAGAGGAACCAACAAAAGCCCTAAAACCTGTTGGATTTAGCGGTGGTGGATCACTTCGCTCTTCTTTTGCTCCGAGCTGAATGGCACTTTCTCCTGGGAGTCCAGTGCTCCCTCCCACAGCCTCTCTTGCCCCGTACCTTTGGTCCTTCTTTCTAAAGAAGGCAAGTGCCTGCTGCTCAGCAGCCACACAACCCTGCGAGGCTGCCTCAGGGAGGGCGGAATGCCATTCTGGCTGGAGCTGGATGAAGTGGCTGCCAGTTTCCTCTAAGTTTGCCTTCTCTTTCAAAATTTCAAATACCAGCACACAAGCAATCCCAGATCCTCCTGGCTGTCATCCCTTTCTGGGGTAATTAGTTGAAATGAACATTTTGTTTTCTCCTCATCCTATGGATGGATTTCCATGGAGTTGCTGCTGCCTCCTTAGACCTGAAGCTGCTGTGGTGCGGTTCACCAGGGACCTTGGCTTCGCATCCCCTGAGGGAAGATGATTGGCTATCTTAAGGAGGAGGCAGGCATATAGTGAACAGGAATGGTCCTTTATTTCCAGTTTGGATCTGTCAAAGGCACTCACCTCCCACTCCCTCTAGGTGCATTGGGGCTTTTTGGTTATAAGATAATGTTTGGTTTCTTCTATCTCTTCCAAGGGCTAGCCAGGGGCATGGTGGTGTGGGCTGGTTAAGGGAAGGCAAATATGGGCGTCCTGGAGATTTGCAGGGATTTGGAGTTATTTTAATAAGTAATGGGAGGGCCGTGGCTTTATGATAGAAATATGAAAAGGTGCCAGAAAAACTCATTTGATGGGTGGGGGTAATCAGGACTCAGGGAAATTTAGCCCAACTGGGGGTCTGACAGGATATTCTAGGATGTAGTCATGAGGACTAGACTCTGGTTATGCATATGGAAATGGAAGAGAGAGGAATTATTGGAGGTGGGACCAATGACAGCTTAAACTAGGATTCCTAACGTGTCCTTTAGCTCTAGCTGGACCTGATTCAGAAACTTCAGGATGGGGCAGCAATTGGTGTTTTAATAAGCCCTCCTGTTAATCCCAAGGCAAGCGAGTTTGAGAAACCCTGTCGGATTTTACTGGGCAGATCATATACGTGGGCTGGGGGCACGTGGCGGGCGGTCTAGTTGCAGAGCACTGACTACATCACTTTACCTACAGGCATTCTCCAAAACGTTGTGTGTCAATTGGGAGTTGCACTTTGATGCATAGCAAAGAAAATGCCAAATAACTAAAGGCGTCACACACCAGATATTGGGAGTGAAGCCTTTCGAGCTAGTGTGAGCCCTTCAAGCTGCCAGGGTCCAGCCTCCTTTCAGCTGCTTCCTCTGCCACCCTCAACACTGCTGTCACGAATCACCACCGACTCAGGCCTGACAGCAACACACCTTTGTTATCCTAAAGGGCCACAGGTTAAGATTCCAAAAGAGGTGTTAGAACTTCCATGTGACATGTCCCTCACGGGTTCCTGTGTTGGAACAGCTGGTCTCCAGTTAGTGGCACTGTTTGGGAGGAACAGCTGAGGAACAGTTGGGACTCGGGTCTATGTAGCAAAAGCAGGTTGGCCAGGGGCAGGCCTTCCAAGCATACCTACTTCTGGCTCCAGTCTAGCTTCCCTTTGCTTCCTGGGATGTGAGGAGCCCTGGCTTCATGCTGGTTTCCCCACAGACTCTGTCACTGCTCCCCTGAGGTAACAGACAGAGCTCTCTGAGACTCCATTAAGCTGCTTCTGTTAGGTATTCTTCCATAAAACTGAGGAACGTTAGTTACCCAATAGAATGGGCCTCTCTGGGCTGCAGTGAGGGGGTCAGTAGACTCGTCTCCTTGTAGGTTCTTTTGTAGGTTCTAGAAGCAGGCAATATTGATTGGTTTGCAGCCCCTCCCTCTATCTTCATGTTGATCAGAGTCGGTTTATTTCTCATTCTGGGGTTCCCTTCATCTCTTTCCTTTCACTTCTAAGGATCTGTCACTAACTGGACCCATTTGAAGAATTCACGGTAAACTCGTTATCTTGTGGCCCTTTAGCAATGTTCACTCCATCAGAAGCTTTAATTTCCCTTTGCTGCATAATCAAAGTTATCCACAGATTCCAGAGATTTCCAAAGGCGTGGACATCTTTGAGGAGCTTGGGGGATGCCATTATCCTGCTTCCCAGACCTTAGGCCTCATGGTCCTGAATAATTGTGAGAGCTACTACAACTCCTGCTTTCACGAAAGGTAGCCAGGCGACAGGAAAGAGGAAGTAGGAAGAATGACAGGGATGCTTGCCAGCTAAATTGAAGCCAACACAGTTCTGCCAAGCTCTCTTTGGCCAGAACGGAGTCACCTGGGCACACCGAGCTACAAGGGAGATTGGGAAGCGTGGCCTTTTCTTCCTCTAATGAAGTGCCCAGCTCAAACTAAGATTCTGCTCTGAGGGAAGAGTGGACACTGGCTAGGCAGCCGGCCTCTGCTGTAGGGTGAAGAGAAGCAGCCTTGACCGCCTCTAGTTTACTTATAGTCTCACAAATCCACGACATTGTGGGGTAAAGGTATTGAAACGAATTGCAGTTTTCAGTTAAGAAATGAGGCTAGACCTGAGATGTACATGCAAAGGGGAGAGTGATGTCTTTGCTTTCTGTTTTCTTTTTAAAATGTATTATTATTTTTATGTTATGCATATGAGTGAACTGCCTGCATGTGTGTAAGTGCACCCGTGTTGTTCAATGTCCTCAGAGGTCAGAAGAGGGCATTGCATCTCCTGGAACTGGAATAATAATGCATTGTTGATAGCTGCCATGTGGGTGCTGGGAACTGAACCTGAGTCCTCTACAAGCGCAGCTAGTGCTTTTAACTGCTGAGCCATCTCTCCAATTTCTGCTTTCTCTTTTCTTTTGGGGATGTTTGGGTTTATTTCTGCATTGCTGAGTGTCTTAAGAAACTATACTTATATTCATTTGTCATTATATGTGAACTATATGAAAGGAGCTTTTGGGTGCTTTTTGAATTCTATGGGAAGAAGTTTCATTAATGAGCAAATAACTTGCCATTTCTATATGTAATAAAGGTTGGAGCTAGAGCTTATCTCAAGGAAGGCATCCTGTCTACCTTCCAGAGCCACAGCTGCAACTGGAACAGTGTTCTACTTTCCCTACCAGACCATTCAGGCCACTAAAATGCTGCTCTTCAAGCTGCCTGTGGTGGTGCACACCTGTAATCTCATCATGTGTTCATGGCAAGCCTGGGCTACATAGTGGGACCCCAAAACCCCAAACCCAAACCAACCAACCAATTAACCAACCGACCTCAAGAATGATTCATAAACAAACAAAAACCTTAAGCACTATCTTTTAAAATTGGGGAGAGTGGTACATACCTGTAATCACAGCTACTTGGATCTGAGACAAGACGTTTGTGTGAGGCCACATGTTCAAGACTAATCCGGGCAGCATTGTGAGACCTCCCTCACCCCATCTCAAAGTGGAAAAACTTCCTTAAGTGTAGGAACCCCATCTTCTTGTCTTGTTCAATGAATGTTGATATAGACTCAAGAGGAGACAAAAAAAGCAAGTTTGAAACACTTTTCCTTAAAAAAACGAAGAGTAGCTAGGCATGGGACCACGCCTGCAAACCTGTGATTTTTGCACTTAAGAGTATTGTCAGTTAGAGGCATGGTGTATAGTGAGACCCCTTTTTGTATGTGGGTGTATGTGTGTGTGTGTGTGTGTGTGTGTGAGAGAGAGAGAGAGAGAGAGAGAGAGAGAGAGAAAGAGGCTGAGAGAGAAATCTGTTAGCAAGTCATTGATATATTACTTTTGTGTGTCTTTGACTTTAAATGACTCAAAGCAAACCTACAAGACTTGTTTTTAAAAATTAGCTTAGTACTGGGGCTGGAGACCTGACTCAGCAGTTAAGAGCACTGGCTGCTCTTGCAGAGGACCAGGGTGGGAGTCCCAGGGTTGGAGTCCCAGCACCCACATGGTGGCTGACAACTGTGAGTAACTCCAGTTCCTAGGGAATCTAATACACTCTTTTGACCTCCAAGGGCATTGCAGGACACAGATGCACTTACACACATGCAGGCAAAACACTCATACACATAAAATAAAGATAACAAATAAAAATTCAAAAACTAGCTCAATACTGTCTGCATCTACCTAGCTTTTGGGACAGTATCAATGGTTCTTCAAGAAGCTGCTCTGGGAAGATACCTTCATCGCTAGTACAGTTTCCCTTGAATGGCTCAGCTGCTTCTTCTGGTCCTTTCTGTTCAACTGAGAATATGGAGCAAAGCATCACCGGCATGGAACAAAGTATTGTGGGTATGGAGTGAGGCAGCATGAACACAGAGGCCTCTCTGTCTCTCTCTGTTTCTCTCTCTCTCTGTTTCTCTCTCTCTCTCTCTCTCTCTCTCTCTCTCTCTCTCTCTCTCTCTCCCACACACACACTGCTGGTTGATAGGCTTGCTTCTGAGGCCTATGGTCCCCTCATTGGAGAAATGACTGAACTTCATCACTTCATCATGAGAACGGGAATGCTCAGTGAGGGGAGCCGGCCACAAGAGCGGTCTAACATAAACAATAATAACCATAATAATAATCCGGCTTTCATAGGAGCTTTCATCGAGGAACCAAAAACACATTATGAGCATTAACTCATTAATCTTCACAACGCCCCTGTGAGGGAGAATTAAGTATAAGTAATCGTAATTATTACTGTCATTATCCTTCAAACAATTCCCAGATGAGCTGTGGCTGAACTGGAATGCTGTGGGGCTTTGTTTACAGGGACCCTATGCTTTTGGCAGGAGGTCACATCTTTTTATTTTTCCCTTTGCTCACTCTTGACTTCTCAATAAGTCTAGATTTCTTTCTTTCTTTTTTTTTTTTTTTTTGATACATGGGGTCTCTGCAAGAAATGAGTGGGAAATCGTTTTCAGTGTGGGGTGGTCCATTTTCTTTGCTCATGCTCATTGAAAGGTTGCATGACTGTTGTTCATCTAGATGGGTTCCTGGAACTGTTTAGAGATGTCATTTTAAGCTATGTATGATTTCAGCCTTATCTCTTCAAGTGAAGGCTTGAGAAGTTTCAGTCTACAAGTAGCATCCTGTTTACCCTGATACCATTTAAATTAGAGCGATGTCCTTGCATTAGGCGGGTAATCGGCAGCATCCTCTGCATGTGGCTACAAGTCCTTCAGGAGGTGTACCTGTGTCCTCAGTGAAAACCTACCCCTGCACCTGGGTCACAGGCTGGGTATTCCTGAGAAAACAGGTCACCTCAGTTCCAGAATAATTAACTAGCTAAATAGGGGCCTTCAGAAAAATATCCTAACTGGATTATTTAGTAATACAAATGACTAAATCTGGTTATGGAGTGTACCAGATGGAGAGAACAAATGCCCAGCTAATGATTTTATATGTACTTTCAAAGTATATATCATTTTATTTTTCAAGCAGAGCACTTCATAGAAAGGATTTAAGAAAGAGACCTGTAAATCTGGTAACAACAGTTAGTATTTTGGTGTATTTCAACTTTGATACTTTTGATGTTGAAATTTATGTAATAAAATTTAGGCTCTGTGTGAATTTTTATGCTTTGTTAGTAGACGGCACATATGTATGCATGTGTGCACACACATTTGAAAGTGAGAGAATAATGCAGAACCCATGTTCTGGGGGAACACTGGATCAGAAGGTGAGGGGCTCAGCGTGGCACCTGCCAGCCAGGGGATGACCTAGAAGTATTTGCTAAGGAAATTGTGAAAGAATCCAAGCAATTGGTGAATATGGAATGAAGCGCTTCAAAAGCAGCGTAGCAGAGCCCGTGAACTTGGGGACATCCTTCCCGCTTTTGTTTTTTGAGGAGACAGGGCCTTGCAACGTGCCTAGATGGTCTTGGAACTTGCAGTCTTCCTGCCTTAATCTCCTGAGTATTGGGACAAGCATGTGCCACCATGCCTGGAGTCCAGGAATCTATGGCATATTATTATTAGTTCTCTCTTTTAAAAGATATTAGTGTGTGTGTGCGTGTGTGTGCGCATGTGCACATATGCCATGGCATGCCTGAGGAGGTTGGAGGACAACAAGTTGGTTTTCATCTGCCACCATGTGGGTCCCAGTGATTGGACTCAGGTTGCCAAGCTTGGTGGCAAGTGCTTTTACATTCTGAACTGTCTCTCTAGCCTGTGTTATTAATTCTCATATTGACTTTACCAAACAAACACAATGACTCACCCCAGCTGAGTAGTCAGAAAGTTGAAATTTAGAGAGGTGAAGTGATTTCTCATGATCATGCATCTGTGAGGTGGCACAACTGGAACTGAGAGTTGGGCTGGCTTTGGGTACAAAGCCCATGCTTCTCCATTCTGCTTCCACAGAGCTGTCCAACGATTCCCAGGAGATCGAAGAATCCGTGAAAGCTGATAAACAAGAGAGGGCTACAGGACAAAGCCATTTGAATGATCTTGGGTGGAGAACCCAGTCCGATAGGCAGATGGCCTGGGAGAGGGGTTAAAGAGGAAAGTAAGAGGACTGGGATGTAAGAACTCTTGCATTGCCTGCGCAAGACCTGGGTTCGGTTCCCAGCACTGAAAAACTAAAAAGTGGGAGACATAATCAATAGCAAAAAAAAGGCATAGCATGTCAAGCAGATGGTTATCAAAAGATTTAACAACTGCTACAGTTGAAGACTGTTTGGAAGATAGAAATTTGCACCTATTAATAAGCTTTCACTTGTACAGACTAAAAAGGCTAATAAAGGAGAAATTGAGACAGAGGACTAAGTCCCTGGGGTCGGGTGGAGTGGAATAGGGGAGCGAGGACAGATGGATGACACAGTTCTTCAGCAAATATGTTCCAGTCTCCCTTTCAAATCTTTTGAAATTAGACAGAGGAGAGAAGTAGCTTAAACAGAAACATTTGGAAGATGCCAAAGTTGAATTAGAGGCACAGTCAACCTTCAAAGCACGGTAGAGGTGAGATTGGACTGGGATTCAGTATATGTAGCAAGGACTGGGGACAGTCCCTGTGGGCATCAGACAGACAGTCTGTACGACTGATAGCAGGTCTGAGGAAGGGCAGTAGTTCAGGACTTGTGACAGTTAATCTTGCCAATGTGATTGGATTGAGAAGGGCCCAAGAGATTAGGAAATCATATTTCTGGGTATGTCTGAGACTGTTTCCAGTTATGATTAACTAAGAGAGGAAGACTCCTGACTGGAAGCGCCATCTGGGCCTGCGTGGAGTGGAAAGGGTTAAAAGAGCAAAGTCAGCCAGCCTGGATGTTCTCTCCCCTCTCTCTGCCCTTTCTCTCTCTCTCTCCTCCCTCTTCCCTCCCATTCTCTTCCTCCTTTCCTTCCTCCTCATCTTCTTCCTTCTCTCTGTCTCTGTCTCTCCCCTTCTTACTGCCACAGAGTGGCAGTCCACAGTGGACTGAGCTTCTGTAACCATGAACTATAACAAACCTTGTCTTTCTCAAATGATTTTTCTCAGATACTTGTCACACAGGTGGGCAGTCTCACTAACTCAGTACTCAGTAGGTTTCCTCTCCTGATTTCTTTGGCAGAATTTTGCAGGCTGGGATGGAAAGGTGACTGAAGAAATGGAGAGTGGGATGGCTAACACTGGGGATTGGCTCAGAAGTGTTGGCAGAACCAAGTGAGCAAGGAACTTTAGGAAGAGCCACCAGTAGTTCTGAAATGGTTGACAGGCAGGATTCATGCTGGCCAGGGGAATGCACCCGGCAGGCAGCTGGCTAGAACAGAGGGGAGAACGAAGCAGCAGTTCAGGGGGAATGAAGAGCAGATGAAGGAGCCAGGCATGGTGGAGCATCTTTTAATCCCAGCACTCAGGAGGCAGAGGCAGGTGGATCTCTGTGACACTGAGGTCAGCCTAGTTTACATAGCAAGTGCCAAGCCAGCTGGGGCTACAGGGAGACCATGTCCCAAAGACAAAACCAAGCCAAACCAAACACAAAACAAACAAGACAGATGAGTGACAGTAAGATCGACAGACAAATGGGAGGGGCACGTTTTTGTTCCAGCAGGATGCTCCGAGGGCAAACTCTGGAAAGTTGGGGTTCGTATGATAAAGATCCTAGCGGTGACAATATGAGTGGGTCCCGGGTAAGAGACGATCGGAGTCACTGAGGCTGAGATGATGGACACCCAGATGCTAAGTGACATGCTCTTCACCTGTGACAGCGGAGAAGGGAATGTGCATGCTGTGCTATGAGGCTGGCTGGTGTCAAGGAAGGCATAAAACTTGTTCTTTGGCTTCTAGAATGTAGTAAACTACTGGATATGCTTACTGAAATTCAGAAATACTTAGTTTTAAAACACACACAGAGATAGATGGAGACAGAGAGACAAGACAAAGACAGAAAGACAAAGAGATGAAACACTGTAAGCAGATTGGGGACAGGCAAGTTTAATTTAATTCAGGATTGAACTGGAGAAAAACAAAAACTACACTTCTGAACACTAGGAATAGAAACATCCTTCCAACCGCAAAAGACAGAGCAGGCACAGAAAAATAACAGAGGTCTTTCTTGCACGGGCTTGATGGAGATAAAATGAGAGTTTTAGACATTTCTGCTTTGAGGTAGATAAGGGGCCTGAAGAGGACATCCGCAAAGAAGAAGGCCGGGAAGGGTGAGAATTCTCTCCATAAAGTGGTGATTTTCTCTTTGAAGAGATTGACAAGATCTTGGGTAAAGATGGAGAAGAAGGAAGGCGTGGCTAGGGAAGACTTTAAAGGTCTAAAGTAGAAAGAATCACGTTGGGTTGTAGGCGGAGGATTCAGTAAGAGGCTATTTAGCAAGGAGAATGGTGGTATTAAAGAGAGAAATTCATTGAGGTTTAGTAATTATAGTACACACAGGAGAAGATAAATATCTTCTCCATATATTACATCATTGTTAAATCTCAATAATTTAAAATATAATTAACCTTTAATGATGCTTTAGATTTAATAATATAGCTATTGCATGGGAATTGTCTACAAGTCATTATAAATCTATTTGTTTAGGTTTACCAACCAGGTATTAAGAATATGTGTGAAGTTCAGGTGCGATGCTTCACAGTTCAGTGAGCTTATTAAATGTCTCACTCAATGTAATTGATTGTAAAATCCACCTCAAATCACACCAAATAAAGAATGTTTTATAACAAATTAAAATAATTTTTTTCTTTCAATTATTATCCTAATTTTTCTGTCTTCTCTTTAAATCTCTACCCCAGGGGACATGAGGAATTATAAAAATCTATTATGTTTTAATGGTCCTGTTTTATGTCTAGAAACTAAAATGCTGGTTTATAATCTAGGAGAGACAATGTTGCTCGTCTTAAGGGATAAAGCTTGTTTTTCTTGTATGTACCTTTTTCTTTAAAAAATTTTCTATTATGTGAGAATTGCAAATACGTGTCATTTCCACCCCCTTTTTCTAACTCCACCCCAACCCTCAGTTAGCACTTCTATCAACTTAATGTCCTTAAAAAAACATTCCATGTTGTCTAATTAGTGGCGCCTTCACATGCATGGGTCGAATGTGGGCTATCCACTGGATCATGGGAAACCTACCAGTGGCCACATCCCTAAAGAAAAATGACTATTCCCCCTGCGCCCCCCCACCCGCTGCCATCAGCTGCCATCTGGGGGTCCCTTTTCTATTTTTTAAGAAGGGGGTAGGGAGACTCCTGAAATATCAAAGTTTCTCTTCTTAAATATTTATTTGACCCAAATTCCTGCAAACTCAAAAAGCATAATTAGATGTGAACACAAATAGACCTGAACTCCTGGTCCCCTTAAATAATGAATCAAAATGTTTCTAAGTTCATTGCACAGGCAATATGCTTAAGCAAAGAGATTATAAAGATGAAAATTTGCAACAAAGGGCATATTTAAAGTGAATTAGTTTCTCTTTAGAAAACTTTGCCATTTAAATTTGATGGCTAAAAAAAGTAAGCCAAAGCTAAAACTAAATCTAAGTAAAAACTAAATATTTTCACAGTTTGCACAAAATTATGTTCTTAAAACAATGTTATGTCTGGAAGGCCAAAAAAAAAAAAAGAAAAAAGAAAGAAAAAAAGTCTATATCAACACCCAGTTTTAAAAATTATTTTAATTTTTTATTCACATCTAAGAGTTTGCATTTGCCTGGATTTCAGGAATGGCCTTCTTATAGGTTTCCTAGAAACTGTGGTGTAAATGTATATGTGTGTGTGCTAGTGAATTCTGGCATCTTCATCAGGTAGTGAGTTGCTAAAGTTGTATGATCTCAGTTCTGAGGGTGTGAGGTGGGCAGCCAGTGTGAGGTCACTGCTCGGTGACCCTTACTAAGTTTTGCATAGATTTGAGCAACTTGGAGGCCACCTGGTCCTTAAAACTTCTAGTCTGACTATGGACTCAGCTGAGCGTAGCTTTGGTTTAGTTCTTCTTATGTTCCAAGGCTAGCACAGTCCTCATTCTATGCATGCTGATGAATATTTCTTCTTATGTTCCGAGGCTAGCACAGTCCTCATTCTATGCATGCTGATGAACATGGGCTAATGACAGTATCCCTGTGATTTGCTTTGTAACTGTGTTGGTTGATTTTCACTGTCAGTTTGACTACGTTCAGAATGACCTATGAGACACACCTCTCTCTGAGTGTGTGTATAGAGTGTTTCCAGAGATGCAGGTGCGGAGGGAAGACCCACCCCGAGTGCGGGTGGCTCCATCCCTTGGACTGGTGTACCAGAGAATCAAAGGGAGAAAGCCAGTGAGCACCAGCACCCTTCCCCCTCTGCCTCCTAACTGTGGGTACAAGGCGACCAGCCAGGGCATACTCCCTCTGCCGTGCCTTCCCTGCAACAGTTGGCTTTAATCTCTGAAGCTGTGAGCTAGAGCACACTCTCTCTTCCGCAGATTGCTTTTGTCAGGTGTTTTGTTATAGCAGTGAGAAAAGAAACTGAGGCAGTGACTCACAGCTGCAGCTCACTGTCTCCTGGAGACACATTCCGGTCTGCAGCGCACTCCTACGAAGGGCAAATAGAACGTTTACTCGCTCTCCTTTTCTCTCTTATTCACAAGTATAATAGAACCTCAAAATAAACCAACCATAAGAACAAGTCACAAATGAAACAAAATTCAAAAATAAAAACCACCCCCAAATCTCAAACGCTTAGACAGTCATTAATCCCTTCCGACTTCTGCTTCCCATGTGAGCGGAGGTGAAACACGCACATGAAATTCTGCCGCGTCACAGGCTTCTCCATGGGGCAGGCCTGAGCGTCCTGCTACCCTCGAACATCTCGATCCTCCTGGCGCTGTTAGCACTGAGAATCTTCTAGACAACTCTGTATTTCTTCACGGGTGTTCATTTTGTGCTTGAGTGTGCTCCTTGAGGACTGAAATTTATGTAGACCTTAGGTTCATGGCTAGACTTCAGATTCACTGCTCTTCAAGTTCAGTGCGTATTTAAGTTGTCCAGAATTTATTTATTTATTTTCTTGAGATAAATTCACACTTATCCCAGGCTGATGATGAATTCAATACAAAACTGAGGATGATCTTGAACTTCTGATCTTGCCTCTACTTTCAGGGTGTTAGAGGTGAATGCCAAACACCTGGCTTTTTGTAGTGCTGGGGGCTGAACCCAGGACTCTGTTCACGCTGGACAAGCATTCTCCAAACTGAGTGACATGCTTCAGCTCCAGCTTTTAGCTTTTTGTTTCTCTTTGCTTTGGTTTTGAACAGTGACTCCCTGTATCCCCAGCTGGCCTGGAACTCGCTATGTAGACCAGCTGGCCTTGATCTCACAGAAATCCACCTGCCTCTCTGCCTCCTGAGTGCTGGGACTAAAGGTATGTGCTACCACTCCTGGCTCCTCCAAATGTGTGTTGATAAATGAATAGCCAACTTCTCCTGGACATATAATCAAATTCAATTATGATACTTCCTAAATATTGAGACCAGTTACTTTTTCTCCCTTGAGCTATGAGCAAACAAAAAAAATCTGTTGAGTATTTCAGCATTAATATTATACTGATATAATTAGTTCTAGGTACTGGTTCACTATGACATCAATAAATAGGCTTTGGAAGAATAAACACAAAAAGTCGAAACTGAGAGAGTTCTGTCATTTGTCTGAGTTCTTCATATTTACAAGCACAAAGGCATGTCAGTTCATATTGTCGTGTGAGCCAGTTTAGGTCAGGAATGAAGTGTACCTTGGACCTGTTCACCTTGCTCTTGAGGGCTGAACTGGGAATTCATATAGCTGCTCCTCTTTGATGGTTGTGTCATCAATTTTGAGAAACCTGCATTCAAGAAAATAGGAGAAATATGAGAACTAAGTAGGTTGTTTTTGTTTGCTTTTGTTTTCTTAATAGAACGTCTTGCCTAGACTTGCCTCAAACTCGGGATCCTCCTGCCTCAGCCTCCTGAGAGCTGAAACTACAAGTGGGTACCACCATGTCAGATTTAATAAGTAGCTTCGGAATGAAGCTGTTCTTTAATGGATACAGAGAAGTTGAAACTGAGAAATTCTTCATGTAGTAGAAAAAACTGTCTAGGAATTTATCAAGTATGAATCTATTTGATATTTAATATTTACACTGAATTTTAATATTTAACATCAAGTGCACTCTATTTAAAGGTTGTGGTAGCAGTGTGATTTGGGGTACTTATTACTTCAGGGTACTTATTGTATATATGATTTATTACATGTATGTGTGTTGTATATGTATCATAATTTGTTCCAAAAAAGAGCTAAGGTGCTACATTACTGCTGAATATCTTGCTTAGGGGTACCTTAGTACATAATACATTCACCAAGCGTGAACAATTCGTTTTCACTGCAGTTCTTGGGATTTAAGGTGTTAATGCGGGCTAGGGAGATGGCCCATCTAGTAAAGCACTTGCCACACATGAGTAGATCTGAGTTTGAATCCCTAGCATCTATGTAAAAAGCTGGGCATGTTGGACCGTGTTGGAAATCCCAGCTCTGGGGCAACAAAGAGAGAAATTCCTGGAATTCATAGGACAGCCAAGTTAGTCAAATCAGCCAGCTCTACCCTCAAAAGAGTAAGATGGAAAGCGATGGAGAAAGACATCCAAAGTTGACTTCTGGCTGCTCATGAGCATGTACGCACCCACACAGGAATACACTGCTAAAATGAGCTTTACTATTATTACTTTGTCCTGGGATAGATTTGAAAGCATCAGTCTTAACTAATTTTGTCTGTCCACCAGGCAATCTCTTTTCCGGTCGACTTGTCCAAGGAGGTTCTATGCCAAAGCCCACTGACTTCCTTATCTGTTCAGGCCTACCTGCTGGTTTTCATACCTGTGAAAGATCACGCTCTCCAAGGTTACCTACAAGTTTCTACTTACCGGTAAGCTTGTGCAAAAGAAGCAGATATGTCTGAATCACGATGAACAGAAAATAGTGAGAAAAAAACTGATCATTGTTGATATTCATGTTTTTGCTGAAGTGTTTCCTAGTTTTCGGTAGAATTGAACTTTCAGAAACCCATAATGCTTGTTGTATGTTCATGTCGTGACTCTGGGTTCCAGTACTTGTGTTAATGTAGTCAAGCCCAGGTTTCCCCATCACGGGTTTGTCATGTGAAAACCTATTTTGAAAGTACTTTTGATGTTATCTCCTGTTGTGAGCTGCTTTCCACAGGCCCTTAATATTCTTTCCCTGTGTGAAGCTTCCAAAAGCAGCAGGAACTGTAAAAGGAAAGTATCTGTAAATCAAAACAAATAATTACCGTCTTGGTCCTGGTCTCTAGGGAAGGAAGCTTGAAGAAGCATAAGCAGCAATTGTTATTTAGAGTAAACATAACAAACTCAACCACATGACACAGTGGAAAACCCCTGGGTTTAGAACCAAGCACCTTCCTTCCAGGTGAGCACAGGGACACTGGGTATCTTGTCTCCCTCTCTGGGCTTCCCTTTATAACCCAGATGCCTTTCTCTCTCTCTCTTTCTTTCTCTCTGTGTATATGGATGGAAGCCAGAAACCAATGTCTTATGTCTTCCTCAATCATTGTCCTTCTTTCTGAGACAGGGTCTCTCACTGAATGTGGAGCTTGCCCATTAGGCAAGACTGGCTGGTCAGCAAGCCCCTGGGACTGCATTCCCTCTGCCTCCCTGGAGCTGGAGCATGTTGCCAGTGCTGGAATTTTATTTTACATGAGTTTTGGGGATCCAATTCAGGCCCTCAGGCTCGTGCAGCAAGCACTTTACCCACTGAGTCATCTCTCCAGCGCCCCTAGATTTGTTTAAATTCCTTTTCATGTACACAAATTTTAAAATTTATATTTATTTTATTTTCATCCTTGATTCTCAGATGAAAACCTGCTGCAGAGTCTTCTCAGCCTCGTCTGGGGCAGAGTCCTCTCGGGCCCCTGGCGGTCCAGTCTGGAGTGCAGCTTCTGGGGACACCACTGCAGTCTTTCCTCCTCCTTCCGCATGACGCCTCACCTAGTCTTTTGTTTCTTTTCCTGGGAAGAGAGAATCTGACGTTCGTTTTGGGCAGATTCCCAGGCTGCTTCAGCTCGTCCGTTCTGTATTCAGAGATAAAGAGGAACTGACTTTGTCTGCATAAATTCCTCCATTCGTGGTCATGGTCTTCCTTGCCAGCTACAAAACGGGTTACTAAGTGCCAGGGGCTCTAACCACTTACTTAGCTTTCTGCATCAGCTCTAAGGTCTGAACTTCCCAGCAATGGGCCTGGACTGTCCTTGTCTCTTCTTCATTTGTCTCTCTTCCTCTCCCTCTAGGATTCCACTTAGGGCTCACCTCCTCAGGAAAGTCGTTTCCTACTTCTGTCTCACCCTTCAAGCTGGAAGGGTGACTTTTGAGAGTCTTTACTGTTTCTCTAATGTTTTTTCTTTGTACTTATGATCTCAACTTACTATACTATATTCTTTGGTTTTAGTGGTTTTTTTTGACACAGGATTTCAGGTCAGCCTTGAACTCATTGAGATTTCAGGCATGAGCCACCACATCTGGCCTACACCAAGTTCTTATCACACGCTCACATGTATCTAGTTCATTTATTCCTAGTGCTTGGCAAAGTACTTAGCACTTAATTTATCATAGCTGAGTAGTAATTATTTAATGCGGTCCAACGTTCAGTCCTTCAGTGACAAGATCACTCTTCTTCCTGAGGAAGCTCATTCCCCTCTAAGCCATAAAATCAGCCCATATGCTGGACTAAAATGTCCCTTCCCACTCAGGACCATAGAAAAACAAATATGATCCTTCCTCTAGAGGCTAGTCTGAAAGACATTTTAAAGCCTGGTTAGGACTTCCTGGAGTCAAGCCAAACAATCTCACTTCCCTGTTACTATACTCAGTCAAGTCTTAAAATTTTAACCTCTCAGTAACAAGGCACATGAGCCTACAGTCCCGGGGTCATTTAGGGCTGGGATGGAAGGACGTTTGATCGATTGCGGAAATGGGAATGAATTCCTTTGGTCCTGTTAACTCATCACCCTCCTAAGATACCAGTTTTATTGTGAGGATTAAATAATATGCACATACCCAGCACAAAGGGGGTGGTCCACAAATGTTAATCATGATTACATCATAATTCTCCTTGGTCTGTGTTTTATCATGAGAGATGACTGCATACATCAACTTTCAAGTTAGTGAGTAATTGCAAAGTCTTTTCACTTGCTATCTTTCCAGCGTTTGAATCAACTGGGTTTTAGATAACCCATGATAATTAGAGATACCGTGCTCCAAAGTAATTTGTTCTCTGAAGTAAGCTTTATGGGTGAACTTTCACTTATGAAAGGGTGTTTATGTAGAAGACACAGAAGGACATATGTCCTCAAAAGACCTTTCCTTCCTACAGGAATGGTAGTTGTAAGACCTCTGATGACCAGTCATCTTTAGATTCCTCCTCTGTTTGAAACTTAATGACATATGGCTTTATAATGGTTAGTAGAGGTACAAATTCTGCCTATGGGTGCAGAACAAAACATTTATATTAAAAACGATGGCCTCTGGTTCTGTTCCATTACGGTGGAAACAACCAACTCAATCTGAAACGCTTTTAGACACAGACTAACTTTGATTCTGTAGAAATATATTTCTGTATAATTTAAAAATACTCCATACTGATATAATAAATACTGTAAGAAAACTTTGGCGTTTAATGAGTTTATCTGGGATTTTGTGTGTGTATGTGCTCCTGTGTGAATGCATGTATGTAGAGGTTAGAAGTCAACCTTGGGTATCATTGCTTAGGTACTACCTATTTTGTCTTTTGAGATCTCTCAAAAACTCATTCACTGGCTTGGGACTGGAAGATTAGGCTAGGCTGGCCAGCCAGGGAGGTCCAGAGATTCATCTGTTCCTCTCTCCCCAGTGCTGGGATTGCAAGCTGTACCAGCATGAGTTCTGGGGATCAAACTCAGGTCCTTATGCTAGCAGGCAAACACTTGACCTGACTGAGCCAGCTTTTCCAATCCGTATTTGATTTTCGTTTTGTTTTGGTGGTAGTGTCTTGCTGTATAGTCTAGGCTGGCCTCAAACTTGATACTCCTGCCTCAGCCTCCCTAGTACAGAAATTACAGATATGAGTCATCACACTTGCTTAGTGAATGAGTTTATAGGGACCCTTGAGTAAAATGTTGTTGTACTGAAGGCAATATATTGAAATTGGTAATTCAGCTTATGAGCTCTTTAGCAATAGAACAATTAAAAGCACTCCAGGAAAGACATCTTTGAGGAAAGGACAACATCTCTTAAAAGAGAAACAGCCAAGGCAAGATTGGAATTGCAAGAGAGGTCAAAGTCTTGTGGTTCAGGGATGACACTTGTGAACCACTTATAGGGAACAAGAAAGGAAACCTAAGTGGTCAAATAGTTGCTGTATTTGCTGGGAAGAAAGAATAACCAGGATTCATTTTGATGCTTATCTCTTAAGGTCAGGAATGTAGTTCCTGTTCCTGAACTGTGTACCATCCTAGAAGGACATAGGAAGAACAGAACATACTTTAGTTGAAATGGAGGAGCAAAAAAATAAAACAAATACTGAACTTTAGTTAAATAGCGTACAGCAAAACTTGCTTGAGAGTTTCAGAAAATTCTTCCTTATGAAGAAACTGTCAGAAATGCCTTCAGTTTCCTGCAAGGATTTGTGACATTGCTGTAGGTAAGTGTGTAGAAACATTTACCGAAATGTTCAAGGCAGTAGAAATTGAATCTTGCATAATTCAATGAAAATGTGTATTTTAGTGATAACCACGTCAGAAACAAATAAAGAGAAAACACGAGAAAGGATTGGAGAATGAAGGACTGTATGATCAGGGTGGATGGACTTACTGGGTAAAAAAATACCTCAGGTTTTGGGGCTCAGAAATGGGTTAGTTGGTAAAGTACTTGCAACACAACCATGAGAACTTGAGTTCAGATTCCCAGGACCAACATACAAATCCAGGAGCTGCAGTGCATGTCTGTAACCCTAGTGCTCTCGTTGGGAGAGCCAGGCAAATCTCTGGAGCTCATTGGCCAGTTTCCCAATATAACTAATTAGATCCAAGTTCAAGGAGAAACCTTGCCTCAAAGAACAAGTTATAAAGCAATTGAGAAAGACATCTGGTGTTGATCTCTGGCCTACACACACACACACACACACACACACACACACACGTGCACGCCTACCTGTATAATACACATATACACTTGCCTACAAGAGCGGGTATATCTACACATACATAGACACACAAACTAGGGTGTTGTGGGCATTTGTTTCTGGAGAGCCGCTTCTGGCTTGGCATTTGCCACAAGCCTCACATTGTTACGAAGGACCTTTGATCTGTGGATGCACAAACATGTCATTCTCTCCTCACAAGTCCCAGAGGAAAGTAGTTCATTTCAGGGGACAGGTTTTGTTCCCAGTGATGACTGATGAAGAGTAAGTGTGTGTGAGGTGCAGTTCAGGTAGCCCTCAAAATGCATGGATTGTAATTCTCTTTCTAGATCATACCTTCCTTGGTCTTTTCTGGTTTCTTAGTTGTGTTAGCTATTCTTCTCAATGCTATAATGAAATATCAACACAAAGAATTTAAAGAAGGAAAGCTTTATTTTCATTCACTGTTTCAGAGGGTACAGCCCATTGTTTCTCGGTACTCATGTGTTTCAGGAGCATATCACAGCAGTGGGCTTATCAGAGACGACGTGGTTATTACCTGCCTTCCCAGGAGGCAAAGAAACAGGAGCCAGAGGTCAGGTGTGACCTCCAGAGGCTGCCCCTGTGCGTGTACTTGCTCCTAAAGGACAGCCCCACTTCCAAATTTTTCACCACACCCTCAAATGGCATCACCAATCGGGACACTAAGCATTCAAGCATGAGCCTGTGGGGGTATTTCACACCGAAACCATGATATCTGTGCCGTGCCCCTTCACCATAGCTTGATTAAAAAGCATATTTGGTCTATTTCTAGCGGCAAAGGTGCTATTCCCCCGAGAAACACTCGGCTCTGATGCACTGGATTTGGGGGTCATAGCTGCCTGCTAGGTAGTTTATCCTGGAAGCCATCAGAAAGATAATCTTGCACTTTATCTGGCAACTTAAGTCTTAAGAGAGTATTAACATAGTGAAATACTTTGAGAAATTCCTGTGATGAGCAACTTCCATGTTCAAATCCAGTCCAACGAAACTGACCCCATAGTTTCTCCTTATCCATCTTGAGACTGGGAGTTCTAATGGCATGGGACCTATGAAGTACTGTATTTGAGAAGCTCTTTGAAGATAAGGAAATTCTTTTAATTAAAATGAAGATACTATCACCTTCAATTATGCTTTTTTGATCTTTGTGGACCAATGCATGCTGGGACTTGTAGTTTCTGGCTTTTGTTTTTCTGTCTTTCAGAAATCAAGATGATGCCTTCAGTTTCTGTAGATGCTGAGGGGGAGAATGACAGCCCATTCCCCTGTGTGATGGCTTTCCATTGAGCCATTTTTTTTTGTTTCTAAGAAGGTTCTTCAATTCCTTGTTTATCTTGTTTTTATGCTGAGTGGGTGGATGGTGAGGGAACTGAAAATTAAGACTGTCATCAAAGATATTATTGACATTGTCGTAGGTGACAATTAGTTCCGGACAATTAGTTCCATGCTCCCGTCTGCCCAAGTCCAGTTTCCCAGAAGCAATCTCATTTTGACGTAGAAATGAATTCACAGGAGTGTTGAAGAAATTGATTCTTAAAGTCTATAATGATAAAGGATGACTGTTTTCATTATAAAGGAAGCATTGAAATGAGGAGAAGAAAGCAGGTGTTTCCTGTATCTGAAGGTAAAAAGAAAGCGCACTGTATAGGGTGGAGTAGAATCCTACCAAGTAGTTGAGATCTGAGGAAAAGACACTCCACCTGAACTCTTTCCTATTTAAGATAGTATTCAGGGTGCTAGAGTCATGGCTCAGTGGTTAAGAGTACTGGTTGTTCTTGCAGAAGACCTGGGTTTTAATCCCAGCACCCACAAAATCCCAGCACCCACAAGGTGGCTAACAACCATCCATAACTCCAGTTCCAGGGGATCCAACACCCTCTTCTGACCTCTGCAGGCACTGCATGACATGGGTGTGCTTACATACATGCGGACAATACACTCATACACATAAAATAAAAATAAAATTTTAAAAAGGTAAAATTCAGGGTTCTTTTTAGTTGAAGAATTTAGCTTGCTTTTTATTTCAAAGACTAAATAAATAAGCCATACAAGAATTAAAGCAAACTATTTCTTCTATTTTGTTGCTTGATGCATTAAAAAAAGATGAAATTGGGGCTTCTGAGATGTGTGCCTGGGAATCATCACCTGTACCAGAGAAGGGGAGAATTTCCACCTATGAAGGAGTCCTGGGAAGCCGGAGAACCATGTAGAAAAGAGCCAGAGCTTTGTTCTCAGTTTCCATTATCACCTGATGCTTGGACAATGTACTTTTTATGTCAGTGTATCTATTGGCCAAAAATTGTTCATCAAAAAAAATGGTACCAACTTGAGATACCACCTGAGCTGAATCTTTCCATGGAAATGCTGAATTCTCAAAGAGGCTTGAGAGGTTGGTCCTATGTTTTAACCACCTCACTTTAAAGGGAAGAAAACAATGCATGCTTTCAAACAATTTTTAAATGATACGTCGTTTTTGTTTCCGTGATCTTCCTATTTCTGCCTCCTGAATACCAGGACTTTAGTCATGTCATGCTGTGCCTCATCTGGCCTTACAAAGTCACAAGATCATATGTTTGGATAGTGTTCTTTTGTTTGTTTGGGATTTGGATTTCTGCTTCTGTTTTTATTTGGGGACAAGGCCTCCTCATCCAGTGTGTCAGCGATCCAGTGTGTCAGCGGGTAGCTACCTGTCTGTGGCTGTTGAAGACAAATACATGGGATATGCCTGGTGCGAAAGAAGAACTGGATTACTTTGTTTGGCTAAGCTAGATCCTTGCACCCCAGGCTGTAGGGAAAGATGACCTTGTACTCCTGATCCTCCTGCCTCTGTGTCCCATATTCTGGGTGCCACACCATACCTGACTTGGAATAATAAGACTTTTCAAATACCTTTAAATGTTAGTTCATTTAAATTTAAATATTTAAAAACTTACATGTGGCTAATAGACAGCACAGTTGCATATTTAGACGGCAGATGATTTTTATTTTTGATTTTTTGACTACATTAGCTCATGAGCTCAAAGACACTGAAGTTAAAGCAAAAACAAATGCAAAAGAGAAAAAGATAAGAACGGAAGACAGAGGAGGCGGGAGGCGAGGAGAGCACGAAGGAAGGAAACAGGGCAGGTGGAAGGGCAGGAAATCCTTATGCCCACAGAATAACTGGAGCCGTAGAGTTTTGAGACAAGTACCTGGGTTTGTGTTCTGCTGAATACTGTATCTGAACCTGTTCAAAGTTTCACTGTACAGCTGTACTGATGGGCATTATTCACAAACATTCTGGTTCACTTAAAATTCATCCAAATCCAGCCTAGTCTGAATGGGATCAAGAATATCATGTCCCATGTGATGGCTTACACCTCTAATCTCAGGACTCAGAGGCTGAGGCAGGAAGATTCCTGGGCTTTGTAGTGTGTTTCAGGCTAGTCATGGCTACACTGTGAAGCCTTGTCCCCCCAAATAAAAACAAAAGCAGAAACCCAAATCCCAAACAAACAAAAGAACACTATTCAAACGTATGATCTTGTGACTTTGTAAGGCCAGATGAGGCACAGCATGACATGACTAAAGTCCTGGTATTCAGGAGGCAGAGACAGGAAGATCACAGAAACAAAAACGACATATCATTTAAAAATTGTTTGAAAGCATGCATTTGTCCATGCCTGTATACTAGCAGGAACTCAAATTGATCTTAAATGTGTGACCCGTGACCCATTTAAGCATCTCTCATTCTGTATAAACTTGGTTTATAATTCAGACTATCTTAGAGTTGGAAAAGACCATTCACCCTCTTCAAAGCTTTATCAGTAAGGAAGGGAAAGTCCAGTGTGATTAAGAGACCTGCCTGAGGTGGTCCAGTGCTGTGATGGTGACGCCAGACTCTGACTGCTCCCAATAGCTAGCATTTTCCAGAGTTCTTGGGACAATCTTTGAATTCTAGTGTTGATGACCTGACATTGGAGGTTTTGTAATAATTATCCTGTGGAGTCTTCCTTAGAAGTCTTCTGATCGGCCCTCGTCCCACATAGCTGATGTTCTTGTCCTCTGTCCCTGTCCGTTTTGCCTCATCTGAGCTCTGATAAGCCCAAGATCAGAAAAGAAAGTAGAGATTTCCAGATAGGATGGAAAATGTTTTTCTGAAATCTCTGCAGAGATTTGGCCATAGTTCTTTGTAGTCTTCAATTCAGTTCTGAGAAACTACAAAATTAAACTTTTTGTGGGGCTCAGGCGGCACCTGGTATTACTATGGACATACATTACTGAGCTGCCTAAAATAAACCTTGTTTTTAGAGGAGAAAAAGAAAAACCCTCTAACAACACTCACTTAAATGGAAACGAATTGTGATATTTACCAGGAAAAATCGCATTGCTGTCATGGGACATTACCTTGACAAATTCTGGGAAATAGAATGCACAGAGGAGAAATGTAAAATTAGAGCAATTTAAGGAGATAAAACCCAAATGAAAACAAAAGCCAGGGATCACACAATTTAAGAATTTTAAACTGCTTTAGCAACGTTTCCTCATTAGTGTTCAAATTTCTCTGTGAGGAAGGTTCCCAACTTGATTGTGTGGTGAAATGAGGATTATTAGAGATTTCAGATACATTATGCAAGGGGGGGTGAATCAGAGGGAATCAGACTCCTATGATTGACAGGTGGTCCTGGAGGCCTGAAGTTAGCACAAACTGAGGATGTTAGATTATGAGAAACTTTGGGGATGCTCCATGCTGTGCTTTAACAGGGTTCAATTTGAAAGACCGACCAGAAGCAATTAGAGCAAGGATTGGAGCTATCTAGGGCCCAGGAAGCTCTGACATGCTCTTCTTCTAAAATTCCAGTTGCTTTTTTATGTGTTTTATCTCTACAACTAAATTCTTCAAGGGCCGTCGCCTTTCCTTGATTCCCTCTAGCCCAACCGCCAGGATTACACAATGCGCATTGTTGGGCAACTGATCATTTTAGAAACTGGAATTATAGAACTTTTACGTTGTGGCTTACTAAGGTAATGTGAAGGTTGAGATGAGAACATAAGTTTCAAGAAACTATGAGAGAGAGAGAAAGAGAGAGAGAGAGATAGAGAGAGAGAGAGAGAGAAAGAACAAGAATAAAAGAAATTAGGGACGGAGGACGTCGGGGAGTGGAGTGCTGAAGAGGCCAAGGATTATTGAATGGGGAGAGGGTTATCCAAAGTTCAAAATAAGCAGTGTATAAATTCAGACTTATAATATGCCCATCATAAGTCAAGAGCCAGAAATTGTGGTATGAGAGATGTGGACAGATCTGGTAACATCTGGTCTGGGGAATGGTGAGTGGGGAGGAGGCTGGTCCTGGTGCAGGACCCAGTGGGCAGAAAGAAGTGCTGCGTTCAGAACAGAAGACTGTAAGCGGCTTCCAGCTGAGGCAGCATGCCCTTACTCTCTCTGGGTAGTTCCTCTGCCCATCCAGACGTGCAGCCCTCAGCCCTGCTTACCTCTGAAGGAGCTCACTAGAACCCTGGTCTTTGACTTCTACTTTCTTTTTGCTTCTTATCCTTTTCTTTCACCCTTGGATTAAATCACACTCTCCTGGAAGGAGTGATTTGCTCTTGACCTTCTGCCCATCAATCCTCCAGGAGTCACCGTATTTCTGGGGGTTGTTTTCCTCTAGAGATGGAAGTTATAGAGAATTATTTTTCACCAAACTAAATGTACCAGTGCATCCTTTTTTCTTTTTCTCTTATCTTGAATTATTTTATTTCTGCATAAATGTTTGCTCACACATGAATAAAGAGACCAGCTGTTGGAATCAGTGTTAGGTTTGGAGCCTGGCTCTGCTTCCCCACCTCTCTGCCTTTGCCTTCTATGGAGGAGTGTAAATAATATTATTTTCCACCTGTGATAGTTTTTGTTTATTTTTTTGAGGCAGGATCTACTGTATTCCAGACTGGCTTTGAACTCTGTGTAGCTGAGGATGAACTTGAACTTCTGGTCCTCCTGGCACTGCTTCAGAGTGCTATAGGTGTGCACTACCACACTGATTTATTTATGTGGTGCTGGGACTGAATTAGGACCACATACATTCTAGGCAAGGATTCTACCAAAAGAGCTACATTCCCAGCCCCTCTTATGACAGTTTTGATAGTTAAAGGGGATAAGGTGTAGAAAGCAGTCACTCACTACTTGCATTGTTATTGCTATTATGATTATTATTATTTTAATATTATTTATCCTACAGCCTTGGGCTCAGTGGTATGGAAAGGAAACTTCAGTGCTAAGCCTCTGTAATTTTTTTCTATCTCTGAAATAGAAAAAGACTACCCCATCTCTTGTCTACGTTTCAGGGATGCTGAAGGAATGTCTGGTATTGGGATTGCTTATCTTTGGAAGGAATGCTACCGTTCACTTGACTTCTAATATTCTTGATATTTTAGGACTCACAGCACGCTAATGTGAAGGAGAGAGACCCTTTCCATTACATCTTAGTTGGAAAAAGGCAAAAATGTAACCCTTGATATCATATAGCCGAGGGGATTGTCGAGAGCCGAGGTGAGCCCTGGGGGAAGGCTCCCATTTCTAGTTGCTTCATGCCTGGAGCTGCCTGTCTGTCCAGGGAAGCTAAAAGATTAGGAGGAGTGAGAAAGAGAGTTTCTTACTCATTGGAGTCGACTGAGAGCAGTTTATTTTAGTGGACAATAAGAAAAGAGTTTTAGAGACAAGCAATGCTATTCTATTACTAATTGGAACAATTGACTTATCACCAATAAGAAAGTGTAGACAGAATTTCTACACTTGAGAGTCCTACTTAAACCTTCAGTCATCTGCCTTAAGGATGCCTTCTGCACTCTATGGCAAGGCAGTGATCCCCACTGTTAACTACAGGCTGTTGCCAATGACACCAGAGCATGGTGGTGTGGTGTATATACAGCTTAATCCTGATCTATATGGTCTATATAATGAGTTCCAGGCAAGCTGGGCCTACAGAAGACCTGGTCTCAAAGAGACCCCTCCCTCCCAAAAAAGAAAAATAAAACCACTCTCTAGCTTCTTTTCCTCACTTGATTTCCTGTCCATCAGTCTTCTAGTTGTCATTATATTTCTGGGTGTCAGAATATAGTCTGATAAAGAAGGAAAAAATATCTCAGGAACTCATGGGGTGATGGTAGTTTTTCTGACCTGTATTTCTCTCCTTTCTTGTCTGTTCTCTCTCTATCTCTGTCTCTGCTTTCTTTTGAGAATTTTTGTTTGTTGTTTGTTTGAGGGGTAGTATCTCACACTGTAGCCCAGATTAGCCTTAAGTTCTGGTGATCCTCCTGTCTATGCTGCTAAGTTCGAACCATGCATGCACCATCATGCTAGGCCTCCCTCCACACAAAGGGTGCTCTTAAAATCCAGTCTTCAACAACTGGGTCTTTGAAAAGAAAGATGACTTTATTCTTCCTTCTCTCCCCATAAGGTCTGAAAAATGTTTCATATCCTTTCTTTCTCACCGCTCTTTTACCTTCCCCCACTTTCTCCATAACAGACTCAGGCAGACACTTATTAAGCATTTAATGGGAGAAACATCTGTATCAAATCTAACAGCAGGGTCACAAACCAGAAGTTTAGTAAGTGAAGACACTGTGTCGACTCTCTAAGTCAGGTAGCTGGCTCCTTTGACCTAATCCTGGGATTCCAGGTCATTCCTTGCTTATCAGTCTCTACTCCACCCTCCCGGGAAATCAGACTCCAGCTAGAAAGAGTCACCTGAGCCAAGAATTAGTAGTTGCATCTTCCCTGGAATTCTTGCCCAACATTTCTTTATCAAATCTTTCTTAGGCAGAAATTCTTTTGGGTCGCTGGGAAAAAATTCTCCTTCAGGCGCTCTTGTTTCTCACAGACTTGTGAGTTTCACATTCCTCACTCAGCTGCTCTCACAAACTACTGTTATCTTCTGTCTTCTACACAGTTAGGGTAGCTGCTCATCTAGTATTTCTTCTTCATTGCTTCTAGTTATTTTTTTTTAAATCTCCCTTTCTTTCTTTCTTTCTTTCTTTTTTTCTTTCTTTCTTTCTTTCTTTCTTTCTTTTTCTTTCTTTCTTTCTTTCTTTCCTTCCTTCTTTCTTCGTTTTTTCCCTCTCTCCCTCCCTTCCTCCCTCTTTCCCTCCCTCCCTTCCTCCCTCTTTCCCTCCCCCCCTCCCCCCCTTCCTTCCTTCCTTCCCTCCCCCCTTCCTTCCTTCCTTTCTTTCTTTCTTCCTTCCTTCCTTTCTTCTTCCTTTCTTCCTTCCCACCCATTCTCTTTCCTTCTCCTCTCCCTTTCTCTCTGGGATACTCAGTATTTGTTGCATGAATATGTGAATAATGTGTCTTGGGTCACTCCTCCATTCACATGTCTGTCCCCTCTCTCAATCTCCCTCTCAGGAATATTAGCATCTGTAAGACCCAACCTTGCTTCTTCACATGTTCATCTACTTTCAGGAAGACTGCCATGGGGAGATTGGAATTATTACTTTCTCCACCAAGGTCCATCCAGGAAACTCTTTGGCTCTCATCTTCCTTGTGTACAGTTGATATCCCAGATAATGCTGAAGCCAGGCAGTTGAGAAACCCTGAGGGAGGTGGGACTGAATTCCCGAGGATGATAAACGACCCAACAGACGCTGCCTGCTACACATTCCCTGTGGCGAATTGTGTTGGTTGTTGGACAGCAAGTAATCACAGTTTTGCTATGGTATCATGGGACCCCTCTTCTGTGTCCCTGAAAAGGGCCTCACTGGTCCCATGTAAGCTCTTATGAGACTCACTATACTTCTGTTCTTAATGAGTAGCTACTCATTGGAACGGAAGAGGAAGGATGCCCTAGCCTCATTGCTTGTTGTTGGCTCACTGGTCCAATTGTATGAGACTTTAATTATTTTTTCTTACATGCTTCTGACTTAGTCTTATTCTTCACCTCTAAGAAGAGGCGGTTCCACTGGAGTGACAGGATTCTGGCCTATAATTAGTAATGAAGTATATGATATTTATAATAGCTCTTTGGAATCCTTCGGGATGAAAGGTGCTCCATATATGTAAGCCATGATTATTTCTTGACAAATGAATATAAAATTTCCACTAAATACTACTTAACAATGTTGCTTTTAAGGATATTAATTGGGTCTTTCAACTATACAATGCAATTATCAGTCTAATTGAAAATAATTGGTCAACACTGAAGGAAGAAAAATACCTAAAACAACTTGGTAAGCCAAATATTAAGAACATTAAGACTCCACTAAGTTAAAAGTTTACTTTTGTTGGAAAAGGCAATCAACTTGCTTTGTCTTGGTGGGTAAACACTCTGGTGAAGGGTGAGATTCAAGCAAACCTATAATTAATTCTCAAAACAATGGTTGATAAGAAACAGAAACATGTAGAATGAGTTTACACAGCCCTTCTGGAGCTTTCCACCAAAACTCTTTTCTCCAGCTTTGCACATGACATTTTAACATTATTTCCACGGAATAAATCAAATCCGTCAGCCACTGGACCTCCTTGTGGAGGGTGAGGGGGGAGGGCTTCCAGCTTTAGACAACGCTTTTTTGTTATTGTTATTGTTGTTGTAAGCTCTCAGTACTAACAAAGCTCAGAGGGGGGGGTGGCAGCACAAGCTGCAGATTGTGGCAAGCTTTACAAATTGGCACAGCCTTATCAACAGCATTTCATGGTTTTCTGGAATCCTTTCAGAAGAGACTTTCCTTTGTAAGAGACGATTTAAGCTTTATGTTATTTCAAGCTATATTTGAGAGTTTATGAAAATTGCTTTTTAGTTTTCAGGATGCTGAACGCATTGATACTGATGTTTACTTCTTGCAAATTTATCGGGCCAGTGTGACCAGCTGTGGGGTCCGGCTTTCTATTTTCTTTCCCTGCCCTCTTGCTCAGATCTTATCTCTCCAGTGTCCTCCAGTGTCCTCAGGTCATTCAGTAGGAACCCAGAGTCAACCCCTCTGGCCTGGGACAGATTTCTGTTTGGTAAGGCGACTGTCAATTTTACTCATTAGAAGCAAAAGATTCTTTTGGGTTTCCCAGATGCCCCCCAAAATCTCCCCAATTTCTGTTCTTTCCTATACACTCTTAGAGGGCAACAGTCATGTTACCTTTCTTTAAAAAAATCATTCAGCTTTGTTTGGAGAGGTGACAGCAGCAATAACAAGAAGCCCATAGCTTTCAGCTCTGGGTGCTCTGGGAGCCACGCTGTTATTTGAACACCCACATGAACTATCCTGCAAAAGAATGTAATTAAAGTCAACAGTCTAATTAAACAAAACAAACTGTTTCAAGCCCCAGCCAATGAGTCATTTAGTAAAATAATACTTGACAATGCAGAATTCTCTGATTAAGAAAGTTTGAAAAATTTGAGCTATTAATATATTGGATTCTATCTTTGAATCATGGATTATGTACCCTTGTTCCAAAAGATAAGAAGCTATTAGCAGGAAAACTAAGTTTTAAAATGTTTGTTTGTTATTAAGGGCTATTGTGATGGTAAATGAGTTGTAAAAAAGTGAATGGGTTCCCATTACTGAAATATTTATTATTCATTTATTCATTTATACAGAGTCTTTGTGTGTACCTCTGGCTGGCCTAGTACTCACCATATAGTCAAGACTGGTTTTCAGCTCATGGCAATTTTCCCACCTCACCCTCCTGAGAACTGAGATTACAGGTGTACACAATCATACCAGACTTCATTGAAATTGTTTCAGAAAACACAGTAGGGAGTAGAAAATGTGTTATTTTCTTATGGTATTTCTGCTATGAATGGGTGGAGAGATTTGGGGTGAATGGAGTGACTCTGAGATTCAATTCCTCCTAGTCTGTAACATAGTATCCTGAATGAGCTATGACATACCCTATCTATGTGTTATTGTACTAGTCTACTTACCCACCCATTTATCTGTGTACCTATGTGTCTGTTATCTGTGTAGCATCTATCCATGCATCTACTATCTGTGTATCTACAGTTTATCAAAGTGACATGTTTTGAGCCCTTGTACAATAACATTCTAGCTACAAGATAATAGGTGAAAGGAAAATTGTTTAAGGATCTACTGAAAGGTAGGGACTTAAGGAGTGGGACTGTAGCTCAGTGATTAGAATGCTTGCCTAGAATGTGCGAGGCCCTAAGTTCAATTCCAGTACCTCTGAAAACAGCACTTAAACAAACTAACAAAAAACACCAAATAAATAGCAAGAATAGCAACCAGAACTCAGAATAAAAGGATGAGAACATAAATTGTGCCTTTCCTACTAACGGAGGGTCTGGTGCATTGGATGTGTGTGTGTGTGTGTGTGTGTGTGTGTGTGTGTGTGTGTGTGTTTAATGAAAGTGTTCACTAAATATGGCATCAGGATGGATGTGTGTGCCTATGAGCAAACTTTTTTAATTATGAGAGAAATTAGTTACTGTTTTAATTACTTAGAAAGTGATTATATTGAAGCGTCGCCCTACCCCCTTGCCTCTTAGGTTGCTTGAGCAATTTATGGTGTTTAAGAAGAGAGTTGGCGAATAGCTTCTTTAAAAACAATACTGGGTTTCGGGAAACTGAAATTCCTGCTCCTCTCTTGCATGACAACCATTTCAGTCAAGGAGAGTCCTGCCGGAGCCTCATCTTCAGTGTGATGAAAAGTGAATTTCAATATCTGGGGATGGCTCTGGGAAAAGCTAGGAAAAATGGTCAATAATAGCTCTGCCTTGTTTTGGCTACTGTTTGAACTTCTAAGCATGGGCATTTCAAATGTCTACTGACTTAATTAAAATCCCAGATGCTGGAAAGAACTGGTGAGCATTACAGAGCATAATCTACAAAGCCTTGCTCCTGTGATTTTCAAATGAGGACAGGAAAGTCACCCTTGTAGATACTGATGCATGCATCATCTAGGCAGATTATCTCAAACACTTAGTAGCTTATGCTCTGCTCACTTTCATTGCCTGGAATGGCTCTTCGCATGTCTTTACTGCATATCTATTTTTAACTCTTCATAGTCACACTTGTGACTTAAATCATCCTAAAAAATCTAGATCCACCTATCAGGCCCAGAGTTGCCTGGGAGGCCTTCATTGTAAGATAATGAGGTTGTAAACAGCACAGGTGATTCCTTGAAAATTCCAAGGACGCTTCCTCCTTCTGATGAAATGGAAATGTAAGTCTTTCGTGGAAGCCAGTAATCACCCAATGAGCTCATCAACTATTTGGGGACTAAGCCTTGGACCCTCTGAGAGGCGCCAACTACAATGGAGCTTTTCGGTCATTTGATATTCATGAGATGGGAAGGTTTAAGATGCACTAAGGACTAAATACAAGAGGTTTGACTTTCTAATGTAAACACCATTATCATTTGGGAATCAATTAGCTCCTTGCTTGGAGAAGACCTGGGTCTTCTGCACATCTATTGTGAGCCTGGCTATTTACTTTAATTAAGAGGAGACAGAGTGGATTATTGTCTCCAGCTAAGGGGTTGGGAAGAGTCAGAAAATTACACTTTAGCCCGGTGAGCAACAAAGCCTATGCAATAGGCATGCTCTGCATCAGACAGGTCTAAAGAAATTAACTTTTAAACTAGAAACTGTCTGAACAGGGATACCTGCATTAAGCAATTAGAAGAATGCAATGGCTTTTCTGAGGCTGTGGGCTTCTCCTGATAGTTCATCCTGTCAGGAAGATCTGTGTGATAAGCTCTTCTCTCATCTCCTTGTCAGAAAGTAAGAATTTAAGGTGAGAAAAAAATTTTTTTTTCTAATGAAATCTTTACTGCAGAAAAGCCTTTTCAGTGCATTAATTTGGGTCATTTCACTAAAAATGTAATGCAATTTTAATTTCCTGATTGGTTAAAAAATGTTTGGTAAACTTGCAGTCTACAACAGTCATCTGACTTGGTGTTCATAGTCCTTTCTCCTGATGGGACTTGCTTATGTTAACTCTAGTCACTGACAAGTGTTACATTTGACTTTAGTTTTCATTCATTAATCCACCCATTTAATAATAAGCAAACATTAAGGGCCAACTAAGTGTCATGGCCCCAGGGGAGGTAACTGGGAGTGAGAAGTAGATGAAGGTTGCTCTGAGCTTATGGGAGAAGAACCTATATTGTATTGGGGAATCAGGGTAGGTGTCTGGAAGGTGACATTGAACTTCTAATTCTCCGCCTCCACCTCAAGAGTGCTGAGGTTACAGATAACACCCCAGCAAGCCTAGTTTAGAGGGTGCTGGGGAACTGAACCCAGAGCTATGTGCTTGCTAGACAAACTACATCCCCAGCCCAACAGAATGCCTTTTAAGTGCATTGACAGCAGAGCATATGCATGCATGTAGGAGGGTTAGTTCAGCAAGTAGACAGAATGAGAGAAACTCCAAGGGAATAGAGCAAAGTGAATCACCCCAATAGCACCACAACCACATGTAGGTCTTCGCTTTCCAGTGTTTGTAATTTTACACGCCTATATTACCATTTAGAATTAGTTAAGACAGTAAAAGTAGTCTGAAAGACTGGGTAGTTCAGGAAGCAGTAAAGAAAATATTTCCCAAATGAACCAAAATGATTCTTAAACAGTTTGGCTTAATGGGCAGCAGGCCCCAACCCTAACCCTAGTCAAGAAACTATTGGCAAATGATTACTGTGGGTTGAGGGAAAGTAGATCTTTAAGGGAGTGACTCTAGACAGGCTGACTAGACTCCAGTGGATGAACTTGTACTGAGGGACATCCAAATATAAATACTTGACTGGATAGCACTTAGCATATAAGACAGAGCACCTGAAATCTAACGGAGGAGGGTAGAGAGGGTGGGAAGGAGGGAGGGGTCTAAATTTGATTAAGATGTATTATATGAAATGCACAAAAACTCAAAAAATTTGTCAGTCAAAAAAAAGGAATGCTTTTAGATGTTTTAAATTTTGCCCCACATATTTCCTTAGTATTTTTTATTGTAGTAAAATACACATAACATGAAATGTACCATCTTGGTTTTATCTCAATGTTTTAGTGGCATCATAATGTGCAATCATCACCACTGTTCACTCCCATAGCTTGTAAAGTTGAAACTGTATCCCCATTAAATAAGACAGTTTTTGGCTCACGTGGTGGCCTGTTCTTGTAATCCCAGCTCTTTGGGAAGCTGAGACAGGAGGATTTCTTGAGGGCAGAAGTTAGAGATCATCCTGGTCAACATAGTGAGACCTCATCTTAAACAAAAAATAGAAAGGAGCCAGGGAAATGACCTAGCAGGTGAAGAGCTTGCCTTGTAAGTGTGAGGGCCAGAGTTCATATCCCAAGCATCCATGTAAAAGCTGGGTGACTGTGGTGGTCTGCTTGTACTCCCAGCACTTGGAAAGAAAGACGGACAGGGGGTCCCTGGAGCAAGCCGACTAGCTAGACTGGTAGAATTGGTGAGCCCTGGGTTCAAGTAAGAGATGAGTCTCAACTTACAAGGTGGAGAGCAATTGAGGAGATACCTGATATCAATCTCTGCACCTGCACACACATGTGCACTGACATAAATATATACACACCTAGGAATAGCTCCTTCCCTTGGCCCCTGCAACCACTGTTCTGCATTCTGCCTATTATTTGACCATCTTTAGCACACGAAGGTGGAATTGTACAAAATTTGTTGGTTTTGAGATTGGCTTATTTCACATAACACAGTCTTCTCAAAATTCCTTCATGCTAAGCCAGTGTTAGAATTCCCTTTTTAAAAGGCTCAACAGTATCCTGTGGTAACACAGACCACATTTTTGCTCAGCTTTCCAGATCGGCTATTGGTGGATGATTTTGCTATTGTGAATAGTGCAGCCATGAGCAGGATGTCCAGGGACCTTGGACTCCTGCATTCCCATCTTCTGAATGCACACCCAGCCAAGAATACTATCCTGGTCTTCTGCAGTGGCTGTATCTTTTCCTTTTCCAATGGCCATACACAAGTACTTTAGGTTTCTCTCCGTCTTTGCTAACATTTGTCATTTTTGTGGTTTTTAAAAATACAGTTATCTACTGAATAAAAACGTTTTGATAACTTTACTTTTAATTTATGTATATGAGTGTTTTGCTTGCATGCATGTAAGTGTGCTTGTGTGTACAATTCCCTCGGAAGCTAGATGAGGACCCTGGATCCCCTGCGACTAGAGTTGCAGACAGTTGTTAGCTGTCACATGGGTAAACCTGGGTCCCCTGGAGGAACAGCCAGTGCTCTTTACCAGACTTTTAAGCCATCTCTCCAGCCCCTGTTTTTCTTTTTTGAGGCAGGGTCTCAGAAGCCCCGACCAGCCTTGAACTTATGTTCTCATGTCTCGGGTGTGACACATTACTGGTGTGTGCTACCATCCCTGGTGTATATTGGATCCATAATATTTTATATAGATAAAACATGGTAAGTCATTACTCTGACTGGATAGACAATATTCCTTTAGTTTTAATAGTGAGTATTAAAAAATTTTTGGTAATCTATGAGTTTGATAGAAATCGCTCGCCCCTGGATGGTTTCATAAATATTAATTCAATTGCATCTTCTAATTTTTGCCAAGATGACAAAAATTCCAGAAAATTGTGCAAGTTGTTTCAGAGGCTGAAGAGATGGCTCAGTTAGTACACTGTGTGCTTAGCAAACACAAAGACCTGAGTTCATATTCTTAGAACTCACATAAAAGCTGGACATGCTCACACAAGCTGGTAATCACAGCACTGGGATATGGAGAAAGAGCCCCAGAGCTTTCTGGCCAGTGAGTCCAGCAAATTCGTGAGTTCTTGGTTCAGTGAGAAGGCCCTGTCTCAAAAGATAAGGTGAATGGAGATAGTGAAAAATGATGACCTCTGACCTCTACGCAATTTAGCAGACGTGCACACATACACGAACCTTGCTCCCAATATCAGTGACTTGCAGAATGAAAGAAATACACATTTAAGTTATCATTTGGTAATCTTTATGTGGGCCATAGTTTCATTAAAATGAATTGCTTATTCAATAATGATTGTGGATAGCCAAGCCTGGTGGTGCACATTTGTAATGCTAGCACTTTGGAGGTTGGGTCAGGTCTGAACTGGGCAATACAACAAGAAATAAATGTCTAAAAGAAATAAAAATAAAAGAAGCAAGAAAAAAATCCTGCTTCAACTCAAAATTCAGTGTTGAGATGAGAATCATTTGACTGGACAATTTTTAATCTCTCTCTGCATCTTTTTGACAGGGTCTCATATAGTCAGGCTTACCTCAAACCACTCTATAGCTGAGGATGACCTTCAGCTTTTGATCCTCTTAGCCATTACCTCCTAGGTGCTGGGATTATATGCATGAACCACTATGTCCAATTTTCTGTGATAGTGGAGGGGGGAATTGAACCCAAGGCTTCATGTATGCTAACCCAGCACTCTTCCATTGGAACGACATCATCAGGCCCTCTGGCTATATTAACTTAAACTTCATTTTTTAGGAAAGGTAATTAACTTCAGCCAACAGGTCTATAGACAATTTTTTGTTGCATAGTCTAGGGTCCTTTGAGTCAGTCACTGTTTCTTGTTGTCTCTTTTGAGATATATCCATTACAGGACTGAGTGTGCTTGAGCCTTTGCTGGCAGCTGTGGACTGAACTCAGTCCCATCTTCTGTTCTCACCTAGCTTATTGTATGGTCTTGCTCTTTGTAACACACTGTATGCCACAGAGATGCCCTAAGCCATCAGTGTCTTACTGCTGCATGTCCTCTGTGAAGCTAGCTGTCCTGGTCGGAATCCTCCAAGGTCACTGCCCTGGATATGACAGGGTGATGATGCATCTCGACTCATCCCAGCCTCACTTCTCCGGCTCAGTCACTTTCTGGATTTATGCTTTGGGAGCCTCATGCCATTTTCCCTTTAACATTTACATTTCTACTCTACGAAGCTGTAATTCTTCATCATAAATTTTTAATTTCATTTTCTAGTCATATCAACAGTTCTTATACTCTACTAGCTAATAGATTCCATTTACTGTAGTTTATATTTCTATCTCTTCTTGATAAGGTTATAAATACTTTAAGAATACGGATTAATTCTCTTAATTTCCTCCTACGTCTCTAACACTCTTCTTGTTTCTTTCTTTCTTTGTGTGTGTGCATGGGTATATACATGTGCATGTACGTTATGTGTGTAGGTTTGTGTGTCTGGGGGGCATATGCATGTTTGTACCTGCTTATAGAAGCCAGACAACAACCTTGGCTGGAGCTAACCTCAGTAATTGCCAACTTTTTGGGAGTATCTTTCACTGGAGCTTATGAGTAGGCTGTGATGGTTGGTGAGTGAACCCCGAGGGTCTACCTGAGTCGATCACCTCCCTAGTGCTGGGATTAAAAGTCCATGATGCTACCACTATGCCCAGCTTTGGAAAACAACATATTCTAGGGATTAAATGTAGGTCCTTCTGCTTCTGCTTTAGCAGCTGAACTATCTCCCCTGCCTCTGTATTTTTCTTCTTTCCCTTTGCTTCCTTCCTTTCTTTCTTTTCTGTGGCAGTGTTTCACTATGTAGCCCAGGTTACCTGTGCTGTCTGATCTTCCTGCCTCAGCCTCGAAAGTGCTGGGTTTACGTGCAAATGACACCACCATATTCAGCTCTCAGATTCTCTTATTCTCACAGAATGGTAAAGTCCAGGTAGGAAAGAGTCAAGTCTTTATCAATGAGAACCATAGCCTGGTTGAACCTAAGGCAGAGATGACTAAGTACTGAAGCACTTGCTCTCGTCTAGACAGTACATTGGCTCATTTTATCTTCATACTAATTCTGCAGTTAGGGCTGTAGATGTCATCGGCCCCATCGTGGAACTGAGGAAGTTGCAGCACACAAAAGATAAGTACTTTGCCCAAGGTCACCCAGGTAGCAAATGCTACAGCTGGAACTAAAACATAGCTAGGGCTGACTTAAAACTGGGCTGTTATTTTTTTTAACCATCTGCATTATGCTACATGTGAGATGTGGTTTAGACTAGCTTGTGAGTGTGGATTTCCATGTGTGATCTGAAAAAAAAAATCAGATCTTACAGTTGGGTCTGGTAATGTTATTTACGTATCCTGTGTAGAAATACAAGTTACCTCATATCAAAATTAGAGCATCATTGGGAGTGACTGGATTTGCCTATTTGCTATTAATTTGTAGCATATCTTAATCTTGGTATTTTTGATCCAAATGAACTCCTAATACAAAGCTCCAAGCATGGGCTCCCTAGATGTCAGCCATTCTACATTAAAATGTGCATTGTTGTCTCTCTCTGAATAGTCCAGCTACCCCATTGGCCAGCTTTCATACTCTTGTCTTGAAAACCTGGAACTGATTTGGTCCTTAACCCATTTTGGGATTAAATGAAGAGATTTTAGTCACTTTTACAACATCAAAATATGTATTATCGCAGGGCATAGTGGCACATGACTTTGATCCCAGCACTCAGAAAGCAGATGGGGGAGGAGCTCTGTGAGACTGAGGCCAGCCTGGTCTAAATGGCAAGTAGGCCAGCTGGGGCTACAGGGGAGACCTTGTATCATAAACAAAAGAAAACAAAACATGTTATCTAAAGAACATAACCTTCCATTGTGGTTTGAGTCTGAAATGTCCCCCACAGGTTCATGTCTTGAACACCTAGTCCCCAGCCATTCACGCTGTCTGAGGAGGCTGTGAAACGCACGGTCCTAGCTGAGGGAGTTTGGTGGGAGTCGGCTAGCATTAACGGTTCTACCTGCTTCTGGCTGTAGCCGGCCTGCTCTGCTTCCTTGTCTGGCTGGAACATGAGCTTTGACTTAGGCTCTGTCACCAGAATGGGGCTTCTCTGGCTGCTGTTCTGTCCCCTCCATTAGCCTAACTCTGGAGGCCAAAATTAGCCTCCTTTTTAAGTTACACAGCAATGAGAAACTGACTAACACATGCTCTTAATTGGTTAAGGCAAATCTCCCTATATTTATATTTGTGGATGTTTATTAAAGAATCTCAGGGAGACTTCACTTGCTACAGCATATTGATTGGTGTAGACAATCACTCAGATGAACATTGTTCATTGTTCCTGGCCTAGCATTTCCAATTCTTGATAGTGATTATAATCAGTGAACACAGTTAAAAGTACTTCAAAGTCTGTCCAATCGGACTTGATAGACCAAGAATATTTCTATACCTGTCCTTAGTGAAAGATTTTATGTTTTCTCAATTCTCTATAAACTATAATAAAAATGTTGCTGGAGGCTGAGGCTGTAGCTTCGTTGGGAGAGTGCTTGCCTAATGTGCACAAAGCCTGGGAATCGCTCCCCTGCAGTTCATAGACCAGGCATGGTGCTGTGCTCCCATAATTCCAGAGCTCTGGGAGACGGAGCAGGAGGATCATAAGTTCAAAGTCACTCCCAGCTTTATTAGAGTAGCACAGACTATGTGAGAACCTTTTCTCAAAATCAAACAAATAAAAAATCAAATTTCTACAAAGTTTCTACGCATTTGCTACCAGTTTTGGCTCTCCTTGGTGTTCACTGGTGACAAAAAGTTCATGCATGGGCCACACTTAGAGACACCCTTCTTGAAAGGTCACTTTAAGTCATGTGTGTGGGCCTTTTGGCTGTTGTCTTGAGAGTGATAATGACCCTTTTATCATAAATCTTTCTCTAGACCTGGGTATTTTGAGATCTCTAAGGAGTATTGCAGTCCAGGAATAGGGCACTGACTCCTACAAGGTGCTCCTGACTTCAAAAACTTCCAGTTCTTTATTGTTTCCAAGAAAAAATAAGGTTTCATTTTTCCTTTAAGACAGACACGAGAGTCAAAATTATTCTAGTCATATCCAACAGAAATCACTCACCCTTTGCAAAGTTAATCACTGCCTTCCCCCAGGGTCTCATAGCTCTCTGGAAAGATTTTGCCACTGCTGTGGTTACAATATCAAAATATAGATTTTTTTATAAAAAGACTGAGATGCCTCTTATTCTTGGAAATACGGACTCAGGTCTTTGTGAGACTTCACTGTTAACTTTCTGTTTGCATTACTACCCAGAAGGGGTATAGACTAGCAACAGGATCAGACCATCAGTTTGTGTGTGCATGTGTGGATGTGTGTGGTGTGTGTGCACATGTGTGCATGCTGAGATCAAAGGAGGATGTCGAGTGTCTCGCTCTGTCACTCTCTGCCGTATTTCCTTGAGACAGGGTCTCTCATTGGACCTGGAGCTAGCCTGGCAGCTAGCAAGCCTCAGAAATACTTCTGTCTCATCCCCCACCCACAGTGCTGGGGTTGCAGGCATGCACACCATGCCCAGTGTATGTGGTGCTTGGGGTGGAACCCAGGGCTGGCTGCCTCTATATTAGGCAAGTATTCTACCAATTTAACTCCATCCCCAGCCCAGAAGAAACATTTAGAGTTATGGGTTCTCCATTCCATTGGTAAAGAACAAATGGGAGACTGATGTGAAGCGAGAGCCCTGATCCGGGATCTTCCGGCTGGTGCATTTGTAGATTGTACATCGTCTGTGTGTGGTAGCCAGCTCCTGAGGTGACTGCTGCTTGTGCCCTGACATGAATTCTCCTGTAGTAGATAGGGCCTGCTTGTTACCTGGGGGATGAGGTGGGAATGCCAGTGTGTGATTCTGAGGTGAGGCATTAAAGGTGTGGTGACTTCCATCTTGGATCCCACGCTTCAGGAAAAGCATCATAAGGATTTCCAAGTTGCCTTGTGCACATATCCAGGCAATGATAGATCTGTCAACACACACAGAATCAGCGGACCACCGTGAGAATGGATGCTGTGACCCAATGGGACCTTCAGATGCCCACAACAGCTTGAGGTAGTTTCACGAGAGAATCAGAGCCTGGCTCAGCTGTGCCTAAATTCCCACTCTGAGAATTACTCAAAGGTTAATAAATATTCACGGTAATCATGGCTGTTTTCAGCAGTTAACTTTTGGGGCAACCGATTAAACATCGATAGATGGGTAAATATGTGTCCCCTGTATTTGTCACAGTTGCCTAGCAATTCAGGCTTTGCCATTCAGGTTTCAACACAAGCACTGGGTTTTATATGCTCTTCCCAGAGTGACTTGTGCAGCTTTTTCTGCAGGTTGACTTTTTGCTGTGGAGTTTCAGTTCCACAGTGTCTTAGGAGGGAGCTCCTTTCTTGTCTGCAAATTTCCTCCTCCAAGGCAAATCACAAGCATAGCAATAATCTGAACCTCTTCAAGATCTGTTCAAAACTTCTAGGCATTTGTACCTTTTAACCTTTCTCCAGCCAGAGGAAGTTTAAACTAGTCTTTAGCCTTTTCAAAGCTGTTAGTGATTTGCCCTGGCTACTAAATGCTTGAATTTCTATCTTCACATCATTTTGACTCCAGTCAAGCAGAGCTGATTTTGAGGCAAGAAGCAACCCTGCATTGACAAAGGCCATTCGAGAGTTTGGGAAAGGCTGCTGGGGGCTGACAGGCAAGCGTCTGCTTTTGCCTCCTCGATGCTGATGCTGTGGCTCTTTTGATTCACAGGGCCATCTCCTCTTACTCCCAGGGAGTCTCCCTTCCCACCTCTCCTGCAGTCTCCATCCGAGAACCCACAGCCACTACCTTTCCCAGCCTGCAGTCTGCCTCTGGAGACCCAGGGAAGCCACGGGGACCATTGTTCATTTGGCAACTGCGCTGCCTTTGCGGGTACGAGAGCTTGGTGGGCGTCTTTGGCTTTGGGAACCGGGGAGCAGAGGAAGCCCTAGGTATTGTGACTAATGCCAAAGGTTAGCGGCTGTCTCTCCCTGGGGAGGCTTAAAGCCAGGATCATTTCTGTTTACAGACTATGGGTAACCCTGGCATGCAATCAACGGAGAAAATATTCATTATTGCCTGACTGTCTGCCGAAGACAATTTCAATTATTCTGGCATTTCAATGGATGAGAAGCCCTTTAGGCTGGCCCAGGAGATTAGCCTTAAAGGCTCTGTAAATTAGGAAAGTTACAATCGGTATATTATCGGGCAGGCAGCTGCGGAATACACCACAGCAGGCAAAGAGAGACAAATTGCTATATTCCGCTTGTGGTTTTGATATATCAATTTACAAGTTTAACATACGCATTTGTGAAAGAGTGATTTTTTTTTTTTTTGCCTTTCTTAAATCACTTTTAACTGCCTCTACTCGAAGTTTCTGAACCTGTAACTTGAATCGTTGGTTTGCCTTGCTGACGTTTTTGTTTTAAAGCCCAATTTCAGCCAGGAAAAAATATTGCCAGGGACAGAGCTCCAGAATTAATCTTTCCTAAAGTTATTCAAATAATATAATATATGGCAGTTAATCAAAAAATTCCATTTGCAGAAATGTGAATAAGGTCTCATGTAAAGGCTTTTCCTTTAATTGGACACTTTTCATGTCTTATTTGTCACTCTGGATTCATCCTGTAGTGATTTTGTACTATGGACTTAAAACACATTTCATCAAACTTGTCTGATGTAAATAATAAATATGAAAATTAAAATAATAACATGTTCCAATATTTGGCAAACTGTTCTATAATGAGGTCTATCAATAAAGTTTTCATGATTCTTCAAGTTTTTTCTAAATATTTCTGATATCTTAGAACTCAGGATCATGTAAACAATAGATATGTATATTTTTAAGCACTGGGCGTTGTACATGGCGTGCATTCTACCTGTGACTTTCAACCCCAGCTCCAAGGAGAGACTTTTTAAACTTTAAAAATATTTTTATACTGATTAGTATTTGTATCTATGCTTGAAATAAATTTCATGTTTCTTGGGTGAATTCAAGTTGTTTTTACTTTTCCGATTTTAAGCAAATTGTTTAGGTTTTGATGAATACAAAAATATTTTGGTTCTGTGTTAGACACTTCAATGAAGAAAGTTTAAAGTTTATAATTGGCATGTGTGCTTTAGGAAAAAGGTCAAGAGGCGTCAATAGATATTAAAATATAGACATTTCCAGGGAAATCTTGTAGACAGCATAGGCTTTGTTCTCTCTCAAATATCCAAGATGCCTTTCTATGGCTTGCCTTTGAAATTCAAAACAAGCATATAGAATTCCAGAGGCACTGCTTTGCTTTGGAAATATCATCATTTATTGGATTAAAAGTCGATGAACTAGTTTTGGATATATTCTTCTCTGTTTATTTAACCAATTTTAGAGTCTTAACTTTAAAAAAATGATAAAATGACATTGGGAACTGGAGATTCAGCTCAGTGGTAGAGTGCTTGCCTTGAATGCACAAGGCCCTGATTTCAGTCCCCAGCACAGCAGAACTGTTGAGTATCCACGTGAAGGTCATGAAGTCTATTCAAGTAGGATGTGTCCACACAGGCGCCAGCTCTGAAGTGTTGACTTTATATCAGTTCTTTCACAAGTCCCCATAGACCTTGTCAGAAAGGTGTTTATCAATCAATAACACAGAATCCATTTTTTTTTTTCCTTTCTTGTTTACAGAACTGGATTACCCCCGAGGGACAGTTTCTTGTCACTTACAATGCCCAGAAGTGCCCTTCCTCTCATTCCTTGGTTTGACTGTGGGCCATACCCTGTGTATTGTGCTGACATACTTTCTCATGGGAACTGCCGGGCTAGTTCAGGCAAGCATCTGCAATTCTTAAACAGTTTCGGACTGGAAAATTTAAGAGACAACCAAATAGAGTTTTAATGCCTTGCAAGATAATAATGAAAGACATTTATGAAACAGAAAAAAAAAATCCAGTTTGTTTGAAAGCTGAGGCCCACACTCCTTATTGTGACAGCAGATGGATGGCCAGCTCACCAATCCTAGTCTAGTTGCTGACCTGGATTTGTCTTCTTGGTCCAGTGAGATTGCAAAGGCTCCCTCCGATCTGGTTAATGTTCAGAACCAATGTTTGAGTTTTAGACTAATTATGGGCCCACCACTGACATTTTTCCTATAATGTGAAGACTGGTGCCAGCCATAACTCAGTGAGATTTAACATAAAAGCAAGATAAAACAATTAAAGTGGAAGAATATTTGATTAAGTGGATTGCTGATTTATAGTGAGGTAAATTGAAATTGAAAGGAGAGTGAACGTTTTATGACAATCATATATTATGTTCATTATCAGAGACTCTGGGTCCTTTTGTGCTTTTTTTTTTTCTTAAAGAAATAAACCAGTTTAAGGAGAGTCACCCTGACAGGCATCATTTTCATCTTCACTTGAGTTATAGTTTCTTTTCATGACGAAGGTTAAATAAATCATGTTTGAGAAAACTCACCGCAAAACTCATAATCAACGTTTTGAACAGTGCTTTGGAAATGCACGTGAAAACACTTCTGTTTTGGTGATATAGAACACCATATACATGTTTATCATCATTTATTTGGCATTTGCAGAAATTGTGGCCATGGTAACATGCCTTAAGGGGTCTTGGATCTGTTGTCTGCAAGTGCCATGAAATTTGGTATCGGACCCAGGAAATTATGTAACAGCTATTTTCCACATGTCTCCTCTTGCTCCTGAACTTGAAGTTAGATCACTTCTGAAGCTGGCTTTAGCAGGGGCTTGCTGAGTCCTCCTGAGATCCCCACCCCCAAGTATCTGATACTTTTTTTGTGTGTAAACCAAATCAGCTTCTGTAGCAGTGGGACTAGCCTAGTCTAACAGCCACATAGAGGAGCAAGTTTAGCAGAGATCAGAGATGGATGATTTGCAAATTCAAAGAGCTATTTAAAGAGGAGATAAAGGACTGGGGAGAAAGTCCCGTTGGTAAAACCCTTGTTTTGCAAGGGAGAGAACATGAGTTCAATCTCTGTAATCCACATAAGAAAACAAAACCAAAACTGAAAACTGGAGGTAGGGGCCACACTTGCACGAGGAGATGGAGACAATCAGATCCCTGTGTCTCTGGGTCTTGATGGCTACCTAGTCTAGCCTACTTGGTCAGCTCAAGACCAATCAGAGACCCTGTCTTAAAATAGAAGATGAATGGTCCTGAGGAACGACACCTGGCCGCCACGTACACACGCACGCATGTGCATATGCACCTGTATATACATACGAACATGTACACATATACAAACACAAAAAGAAAAACTTTAAACAGGGAATAGTACTTTTTAAATTTTGTGTTCTTCCTTGGGGCTGTTGAGAAGATTGGGATTGGGGAGATGCCAAAAGCATGGAACAACCTTCAGAAGCACAGACGGTCTGTGTGAGGGCCTCACTGTCCACCCCACTTCTCCACAGATGCACTCATGTACCACTGAAAGAACAGAGGAATCAGGAGGAATAACTGCGAACACTTAGACTAAACATGATTTGCCCAGATTGTTCAAGGACAGTCTTGATTCTTTGATGGGGTATCTAAGCAGCATTCATTAATTCTTACTCAAATGTTATTTTATTTCTATACTGGATGCGTTTTTCTTCCTCCCTCCCTCCCTCCCTCCCTCCCTCCCTCCCTCCCTCCCTCCCTCCTTCCCTTCCTTCCCTTCCCTTCCTTCCTTCCTTCCTTCCTTCCTTCCTTCCTTCCTTCCTTCCTTCCTTCCTTCCTTCCTTCCTTCCTTTCCTTCTTTCTTATTAGGGAGGAGCCACCAACACAACTAATGACTCAAAGAAGCAATTCCAAGCCCAGTTCAGCCCCAATGCCATCCCCTCCCGGTGCATGGCCCTGGGTCAGTTTTGAATTTCTCTCTGCTTCCTGGCTTTCCGTGTGCAAAAGGTGGGTTTGCATGGCAGGTGGGATGATCATGTTGTTTCAAGGAAGGGAAAAATCGGTGTGCCACCAACTTACTCCTTTACAGAAGTTAGGCAGCAATGCTGGCTCATTGGGCGCTGATGGACAATTAGTCTAAGTTGGGGAAGGTATTTTCCACTTTTCAAAGGAAGCAGGTGTTGAAATTCATGTTTCCAAGGCATACGGAAATGCACAATGGGGATCTTGTTCTGGCTGTCATTTGAGTGGGGAAGACACGGGCCCTAGTTTTGTTCTCTTGCTTTTCGCTGCCAAGCCTTCACCATGGTATTGAGGCTCCTGCCATCTGCTCACCCTTTCAGGACTCTGACATTTCTCCTCTTTGGTACCTTTTCTCAGAACACCTGCCTCAAAGTCATTCTAAACCAAAGCATTGATTATAAGAAGAGAAACAGAAAAGAGTGGGAGACGGGAGCCGGAGTCCTCGGCAGAGTCGTGGACACCCGTTGTCCTGCTATCCTCGGCTCCCAAAGTTAATTTTCTTCATTCTGAGACAAGGTCTCACTCTGTAGGCCAGCCTTGCCTGACACTCACTATGTAGCCCAGGCTGGCCTTAAACTTATAGTAGTTCTACATGAGCCTCCCAGCTTTGGGATTACAGGTATGAGACACCATGCCTAGTTGAAATTGCCTTTTTTTTTTTTGAGAGAGAGAGTTTGGCCTTATTATTGTATCATAATTATGTTTGGCTATTAGTAACATCCTCAAATCCCTCTAAAGAAATACGTTGGGGTTGGAGAAGTGACTCAGCGATCAAGAGAACTTACTGTTCCTGCAGAGGACCCAGTTTCAGTTCCCTAAGATCATAAGGTGGCTCTGGAATTCCAGTTGAGAGGGTCATCAGATGTCCTTTTCTGTTCTCCTTAGGTATTAGGTATACAGATGGTGCAGATGATGTATCTTTTCAGTGATGTCTTCAAGTGCAGCATGTGAGTGTTTTGGTCTTCCTTCTACCATTTGACTTTCTCTGCGTAGTTTACAGAGGTAGCAGCAGAGACAAATTGCCCACGGGTCCCGAGAGAAATGAGAGGCCATGCGCTAATCACTTCACTTCCTATAATAGGTAAAACTGGATGGAAACTCTGGTGATGGACAGGAGACTTTCTACGTTGTAAACTGTAATGTACAAACAGTACAAAGACATTTTTCAAACAGGCAAGTTTTCAAAACAGGCAAGTTTTCAAAACAGACAAGTTTTAAAAAATGCTACCTTCTGAGGAGCTATTAGAAAGAGGTGACGTGGCAGACAAAATAGGCCTAGAGAGGATACCCAGGAAGTGCTAATAATTTTATATCTACAAAATTGGGATAAATGGAACAGTCTTTAAAGTGAAACTTCATTAGGTTGAAGTTGTGCTTGATTTTATTCACAGGCCTCATAAAATACTTGGCATGTGGTCAGTGCTTAGCAAAAATATGCAGCACGAAGGAATCAAGGGTCGTAGTTAACAGCAAAGATCTCTTTAAATGCCCGATGCCTTCCGTCACCTCTTCATCTTTTCTGTGTTGGAACCAGAACAGTCCTCAGACTACTCTGGTTAGAGTGCCGGTGGCTTCCTTTCAGTCTTCTGTAAAGGACAGGCTTCTGTGGAGTCTCTCCATCCCGCAGTCTGTGTCTGTCTGCCTCCCCACGAGCAACCCGAATCACTTTGCCTCTTTCCTCTGTGCGTTGATTCCACAGCATGCTCCAGGCTGGAGTCTTAGAAGTGGTCTTCGCTGGGCTTGGACCATCCTTCCTTGTCCCTCATTTGACTCTCTCCATTCTTCAGATGGCCACCACATCCTCAGGGAGCCTCTCTCTCCCTCCTTCGCTGGAGCTGGCTCTATATCTCCATAGCAACACTTTTCTCTTCTCTGCTTGGTGTCTCTTGATTACCAGATCACCATCTCTCTCCCTTAGCAACAGGTGAGCACCTTGAAGGTGAGGACCAGGTTAGTTTTCTGATAAAGAAAGGACAGGTGAACAAAGGGCAGTGTGCCTCTTTAGTGATGATGTTCAATGAGATGAACGGTCTGATAATGGTGGGGATGGTGGCTTTGTGCACAAACATGTATATGCATGCACACACATAACACACATCTATATACTCAGAAGTTCCAGGCTCCAGCAGTTCCATCAAGAGGTTGGTGACGCGGTCTTGAGTACTGTTGTCAGAATCAGTTTTCTGTGAACACTGACAAGAAGAAATGTGGCCGGGTGGTAGCACGGGACAACTGATGGTGGGGGGTTGTCGGGGGGAGAGCAGGGCTGTAGCACAGGACGGCTGATGGTGGGGAGGGGCAGAGGTGGCTCAGAGACCCAGTAGAAAACACATCCGAAGCTTCATATGCTCACATATGGAACTACTTAGCTCAAACTCTTGAGACAATGTGCCAAATGCTTCCAAAGGGGGTTCATCTTGAAGTCTGGGTGCAGGACTACTTAGTTTTGGCTGTTTCTTGGAATCTGCCTGCTACTTTTGAAATGTGGCTACTGTGGGTAAAAAACTGACTCATACTTTTAACATGACAAAGAGCCGTTCCATCTGAGCTGCTGTGGGCACAACAACTGACTTCCGCTTAAGAAGGAGCACATCCTTCTTAACAATGAAAATCTATGAAAAATCAAATTGTTGAGTAGGCTTCTCTATAAATACAGACCTTTCCTATTCCTTGCTATAGGGCAGAGCCCCCCCCCCCCGCCCACCTTTTACCAGACTCAAAGTGAAATGATTTTCTTTGGCATGGCTTCAATACTGTTTGCAGATGAGAGGCATGATTAAATATTAACCAGCTTGGTGGGTTGATATGGACATTGTGTCATTTCTCCCTAGTGAAAATGGGTGACTATGTTTTTCTCAAAGGTATAGGTAAAAATCTGGAGTTTTAAATGGTTAGGATTCAATATAGAACAAGAGAATGTATTAACAACCTCTTCCTGCTCTTGACTCCATTACAAAACTAACTCTGAGAGGCTTCTTCTCAGAAGGATTTGAAAATCATATTTTCTCTAATGAGGAAGGAGGCTCTCTCTGCAGTTTTGGGGTTATTATTTCTCTACTGTCAAAAGTCAAATAAAGAGATGCTCCTTTACCTCTGGTAATTCTGTGTGTTTCTTTTGGGCGCAATGGAATTTGGGGTGTTTCCTTCTGGATCTTTCTATAATTATAATAATATTGATAATGACATTATCAATGACTGTCTGCTTCCTGTTGTTGTGATAAAGCACTCTGATCAAAAGCAGCTTAGGAGAAGAATGAATTTATTTCAGATCCAGGTAACAGTTGTCATTGAGCGAGATCAGAGCAAGAACTCAGGACAAGAATCTTGAGTCAGGAGCCATGGGGGAACAACGGCTGCTGGTTGTCTCTCTGGCTTACTCACAGGCTCATGCTTTGACTTATTTTTAAAATTTTATTTTGGTCTTTTTGAGGGTCTTCCTGTAGCCCCAGCGGACCCAGAACTCACTATGTAGACCAGGCTGGCCTTGAACTCACAGAGATCCGCCTGCCTCTGCCTCCCAGGTGCTGGGACTAAAGGCATGTGCCACCACACCCAGTTTAGCTAGCTTTCTTATATAACCCAGGACCACCTGCCTGAGGATGTTGCCACCCACATTAAGCTGAGCCTCTGCATCAACTAATAATCAAAACAATCCCTCACACACAGGCCCACAGATTAACCCAAAGACAATTACTTGATTGGGGCTCTTCTTTTTCAGGTGATTCTAGACTGTGTCAAGTGACAGTTAATGCTAACCAAGGTGATGACAATCATAAACATGACCAATTAAGGTTAAGTTCTTGGGCCAGCAAGATGGCCCAGCCGGTAAAGGTGCTTGCTGCCAAGACCGAGGACCTAAGTTTGATCCCTGGGATCATGGTGGAAGGAGAGAATTGATTCTTGAGACTTGTCCTCTGACTTACACATACATGGTACACAAATATATATAAACACACAAGAAATAGACAAATAAATGTAGTTTTTAAAAGATTTTTTTTATCCCAATAAACACACATACACATATGTCTATCTGTCTATCTATCTATCTATCTATCTATCTATCTATCTATCATCTATCTAATTTTTTAAGTGGGATATGAAACAGGGTCTCACGTAGCTCAGACTGTATATAGGCAAGAATGACTTTGTACTTCTGATCCTCCTGCTTGTACCTTCAAAGGGCTGGGATTTCAGGAGGCTGGGATATCATGCCTGGTTTTATGCTGTACTGGGGACTGAACCCAGGGCTTCCAGTCACTCTTCTTCAGATCACGAGGGTGAAGATGCCTTGTTTGACTCTTTATGGGGGCTCGCATAGACCTCGATTAGATGATCTTCTTGAGGGCAGGAAGTGTGTCTGATGTATTTTTTTCTATTGTTACATTTATTATTTTTTGCATGTTTGTATGTGTGTGTGTTTGTGTGATACCCAGTTATAATCTCAGCATTTGGGAAGCTGAGGCAGGAAGAATGTAAGATCAAGGTCAACCTTAGCTACAAACCAAGTTGGAGGCCAACCTGAGCTACGTGAGACTTTGTCTCAAAAGAAAAAACAAAAAGAAACAAACAAAGAAAGAAACAAAACAAAAGAAAACTAACACAGAAACGATGTCAACATGGTTCTGGAAATTTGCTGACATCCCCTAGCTCCTATTTTCTATTCAACCTTGTCTGGCTGCTTCTCATTTTACCACTGCTAACCTTCCTGGACCCTTGCTTCCCAGGTTCTGTAGCCTGGATTCCTGACTGTCCTAGGAACACTTCATCTAGCCTTGTCATCTAGTACTCACATGTTCTCCTAGTCAAACACATATTTCCATTTTATAGACATATGATTCAAGACCAGATATGCTGAATGACTTGTTCAAAGCCACAGAAGCAGGGCCAAGGTTCGGCCTCAGGTCTGACTCGGGCCCACAATCCTTTCATTACTAAACCCACCACATTAATTACTAAGTCTGCCTCCCATTTTATTTTATATTGGCATTCTCTTCTGATTACTCTTAACTGTTAATACAAAGCACGTAAGGGGTTGGAGGTGTAGCTCAGATGATACAGCGCCCGAGTAGGATGTGTGAATCTCTGGGTTCAGTCCTAAGCACTGAATAAAAATAAGGTTCATGTTTGTAATCCCAGTCCTTGCGGGGGTGAAGGCAGGATGATCAGAAGTTCAAGGTTACCAGTAGCTTCATAGGGAATCTGAGGCCAGTCTGGGCTACAGGAGGCCTTGTTTTAACAACATCAGCAGCAACAATAACAAAAGACACAGTACAAAATCATGAATTTTATGTGAATTTAAATCTGTATCTACAATAATTAGATAAATAAGAATATGCCAAAATAAGCTAATTTGCTTACATATTCCTATTTATTATTTCTATAGGCATATTATTTACACATTCATATTATCTAAATCTTATTTTTCCCTGGCTTACCTTTACAATAAACATACTTTTACTCTTTCAAGGAAACAAAAACCAAAGGCTTAAGTATTAACTTTTTGTCAACTTGCTGTCACTGGCAGAGAGAGCACTTGTGTATTTTAAAATTTCTTTTCTTAATTCCCCAAATCAGAACGCTTAGTTTTAGTGGTCCATCCAGTATAAAGATCACATGTTCCAGTCTTCCTTACAACATGGTGCAGTTCTGTGTCCAAGATCTAACTAATCAATCTTGGCAGGAAGTCTCAGCAGCTCTACTTTCTCATTCTTTCTGGCTGGAATGCAGAGATAAAGGCCAGTGCTTAGCAGTCATTTCTAGACCATTTGACAACATTTTAAAGGCATGCTAAAGTAGGCAGATTGCAGGTTGTGGTGTTGGTGATGGAGAGCCATTTATCAGTTTGGGTCGGCCCACATCTCTCCTCATTCCTATGTGAGAGAAAAATCCGTTTGTGTCTTGTCAAAGCTCCTACCACCAGGGTAGGTGAGTGGGTAAAAGTGCTGGCTGAATAAGCCTGACGACCTGAGTCCAGATTCTCAGAACCTAAATAAAAACTGGCTGAGGGGTGCAGATCTGTAACGCAATACTCCAATGAAACTCGGGGGGTAAGGAGGCTCATGGCCAGCTAGCCGGGGGACATGGCAAAGTGGCAGAAACAAGACCTCTTGCTACCAAGAAGTCTTCATTGACCTCTACAGGCACTCACATAAACATCATACATACACCAGACAGACAGACACGCACAGCATGTACACACATTATTAACTAACCCAAATTATTACTATTTATTTAATAACACCCCCCACACACACATCCTAGCCAATTCTAATTGATACAGTATTTTATAAGACTTTAGAATCAGATCATGGACTTAGAATTTCAAAGTACTAGAGAAGCCATTAACAAACTGTTTTACAGATGAGAACCTGATCACACAAACCGTTGAGTATCTGGACTTTATTTGTTTCTGAAATTCCAACTAGATAATTTAAGGGTTTTATATACTAAGTAAATACCAACCATTTAAACAGAAACAAAAAACGTGAACGGATTTTGCATGAGCTGAAGAGAATAACAACCTCCCCCCCCCCATGCCTCAGTCGAATATCAGCAAGTCTTCTTATTTACTTTCATTTATTTCCCAAAGGAAGTCTCCCTTATAGGAAACAAAAACTATACCCTGGTTCGGGAAGGGACTGTTGTCTGTCGATTTCTTTCTTCTTTCTTTTGTGACTTCTCTCTCCTTCTCTCTTTTTTAAAGGTGTCTAACTATATAGTTCAGGTTGGCCTCAAGCCCACTGTCTTCCTGCCTCAGCATCTCAGGGGCTGGGGTTAGAGTTGTGCACCATCAAGGCCATCATCTTGGAGTTTGAATTAAGACGGGAACTATAAATATCGAGAGTCAAAGAGGGCAGCTTCATTTCCTTGTCACAGAACCCATGTGAACATTGTTTGGGATAGTATCATGCACAGCCAGCCTCTTTATCTACATAATGAGTCAGAGAGTGCCATTAATGATTGTGTGTCCTGCCTCGGTTAGTCGTAGTGTCACATTTTGCTTCTTTATGTTACACTTCTTTACACATGGCAGGCAGGAACGAAAGCCCTCAGTGCTTCCTCAGGTGGCTTCTCAGCCACAGACATTCTGCTCACCAAACATCAAATCATAAAGGCACCATTATGCTCTGGGGGACAGCCTCTAATTGTGGCACTTGCTAGGGGAGATCGCTTCAGTTGCACCCATGAAATCTCCTTAATTGCATTGCACTGAGGCAATGAAAGTGGGTCTTATGCAATGGCAGCAATAATAATATCCCTGTGGTGTTGTGCAAGACCAGGGACTCTGCAGGCTGCCCTGCAAGATTGAGCCAGGGGCAGTGTGCTCTTGGAAAAGATCAAGGGCCGGAATAAGCCAAAGGGTGGGACTGCAGAGCCCCTCAAGCACCAGCCACTTCACTTCTTACATGGGTGTGGTGGTGACTGGAACTTCTAGACAAATCCCATCTCACTAGACGAGTGACTTAGTTGTCCGGGTCTGTTTTATGAATTATTTAGAAGCCGGTGAACTCTGAGTTGATGCTCTGACCAGATCGATCGAATCAAATTCTTCCTCTGAATGACCTATGTATTAAACTCTTATAGGGTGTTCTCTCTCTCTCTTTCTTTTTCTTGAATGAGAATCACAGAGTCTTGAGTCTCTTAAAAAAAACTGAAAACGTTCAAATAATTCACTAATTTTTGACTGCTTTTACCTTTAACAGTTACATATTGAAGGTCGGCTTTATGTAGACCTCATTAGAAAGACATTAACCCCAGAGCTGACGTGGAAATTTACTTCCTCTTTTGGACTAGAGTAGTTTTAGTTTAATTGACCTCAGAGTCCAGGTAGAATGCCCACTTCCTTTCCTGGCTTATCAAAATGGAAAACCAATATGTTTTTCTGGGAATTTTTCATGAAGCACACTCTGCATACCTGCTGCTGCTTTTGGTCACCGGAAGGACTAGAAGGGGAAGGTTGCACTGAATGTTTTACATTCTCTCAATTTTTTCAGGGAGGAAAATGAAGCAATCAGCAACCATTATTTTGACCCAGTATGTTATTTTAACACTCACCATGGTCTGCTTTCAAGGCTGCACAGAAAATCAATTCTTTGCTCAACAGAACAATCTTTGCTCAACAACTGAAGCCACATCAGGGTCCATGCTTTCTAGTTAGCCATTCTGGACTGGCAGAGTATAACATTTCCCCTGTTGCAATTAAGTCCAACATGGCCCCCAAGTGACTGGATAGCCATGGGCACTAACTCTTGCAAATCGAAATCTTCCACGTTACTGCTCGACTGTTTACAGCAGTTAAGCTATTTTTGTGGAAGGGTTATAAAGATTGACATCTTCAGCATTCTTCTTTGTGCTGGAGGAGATTTTGACTTTAGTTTTCCTGGACTCCCTTGATTTAACAATCAGCTACCTTCAATGGGATTGCCAGCTGGTCAAAATACTAGTTGCAAGGGATGAGTACAATGCCCGCACCCAGGCTCTGATGAGTCCTGAGCAGCTGTGGCTGAATGGGTGGGATCCCATTTGTTCTCTGGGAGGCAGGGCAAGGGTGCCCTTTACCCTCCTTGTCTCCACATCAAAGGGCAGGCTTGTCATGTGCTTGCAATCTGGTTATAATGGTCAGTCCCCTGAATGCAGCTTCATGTGGTGGTGCAGGCCTTCCAGAGGGTTGAGCTATCAGCTGCTCTCACATAAAGTGTGTGGGAGGCTGGCAGCCAGGCACCAAGGCAGTTTCTATGTCGTTGCTAGGGATGCCACATTAAATATCCAATGCTCTATGCTGGAAATGAGGAAAAAGTGACATTCTGACTTCCCATACGAGAGTGGAATACGTGATTCACAGGCCCTCTGCAGCATTAATCAGGCCTTGTTTACATGGAAGGGAGCCAAACAGCGAGAGCCAAGGAGGTGTGTTTGGAAAGCCAAGTGGTGATGTCATCCGTGCAGAGCAGCCCAGCAAGCCACTTGCTGTCTTAGATGCCTTGTACTGAGCCACGGAGCAAATCCCAGTTAAGTGTCTTGAGAACACCAAGGTGGTTGGCCCTGTGCTTGGGATTTACGTGGCTTTTACTATCGTTTGTTTGCTAAATAGTGAAACATTGTCATTTGTGACTATCCCAAGTGAGAAACAGCCTCATCTACTGGTAAAGTGACAATAAGAGAGTCTTAAACATTTGCAGGGAGAAAGGGAATGCACACACACACACACACACACACACATACACACACGAGCGTGCATGCATAGCAAAACATGAAGCAGTGCTTATTGGTCGTGGCAAGAAGATCCTTGCTCAGTTACATCAGTCATCTTCCCTCTTTGGGGAAGACACATACCTGCCCTAAGCTAGAATTATTTGAATCTCTGTTGGAATTCAGACATTACAAACAGACTGCTAACGTCAACTGCATCTTATCAAGGATTTTAGCCAGATACGGTTACAGAATACTGTTTTATTTGAGACAAAATATTAAGGATCTTAGTGCTGTCTCAAAGTTGCAATGTAGTGGAGGATGACCTTGATCTCCCGATCCTCCTGCTTCTATTGCTCAAATTCCATAATTACAGGCATGGACTGCCATGCCAGGTTTGTGCAGTACTGAGGATTGAACCCAGGGCTTTGTGAATGTTAGGCGAGCATACTACAAGGTGAGCTACATCCCCAGTCCTCATATTTTTTGTTACTTGACTTCATTATTCAAAACAACTCAGAAATAAGTAATCACTTCCTTTCTAATAGAGAGACAGAGCTGATATCTGTAAAAACCAAGAGAGCTTTGGATTTAGATGCTAATGGAATTCAACAAATATTTCTGTTTGAAGTGCTGATGTGTTTGGTACTTTAGCCTGTCCCTTGGGTGTTGTTAGATATCCATTCTGAGTCTCAATGCTGGCACTGTACAATCAGTCCTCAGGTTCATGTGTCAGGTCCTGGACTGTTAGGTGTTGAGCCCACTGTTGTGAATGGACATTCTCTTTCTCATGATAGAGTCCAGTTATACAAATGAGTCATCATGGAAGAATTTTTGTGAGATGCCAAGTGAGACTTGGGCATCTCAGTATAATCACATCAATACCTGACCTAGCGACATGTGTTTTGTGGGGAAGGCTACATTCGTTTTTCTGTGTAAAATTCAAATGTTCCCAAGTTAGAGTTCCTTTCCATTCTAAAGGAATCTTAAGATGATTCTGATGAAAGGTGCTTTTAAACAACAGCAACAATAAAAAGCAAACACTGGGGGCTAGAATGCAGCTCTGTGTTAAGATCATTTGCCTAGCTATGTATCCTCAGCGAGAGAAAAGAAAAAAGGCTTTGAATAATTAGCCTTTCTTTTTCTATTTTTCATACAAAGACCTAGAATATTTTATGTAAAATGAGCAAAGGGAAGGACTTAGGTTTATTTAGTCCATAATTTAATCCAAAGGAAGAACTGCATTGCTTTTCTCTTGAGTTTATTTCTGTAAGTTGGTAGCAGGTTCTCTTTGGTTCTGTTGGACTAGGCTAGGGTAGTCAGTGGGGTTAGGACTTAAACACAATAATAAAATGGTCTATTGGGAATAACAGAAGTACAAGAGTCCTTATAGAAGATTTCTTGGGGAAAAGTTTGCTTTCAGGGTTAGATAAATGACAAGGCCAAGGCAGCAGGCTTGAAATAACCTGGCTTCTTGGAAGCAGAGATTCTCTTTCTGATAGGAACTGACACAACACTTAATCTTCTGAGACGGAAGAAAAATGGAGTTTCATGCAGGTTAGGAGATTTTTAGAACACTTCTTCAAAACTAAGGCCCTTTTGCTTTTCTTTAAATTTTTTTTTTTTCCAAATTGAGGCTGGAGAGATGGTCAGCATTTAAGAACACTGGCTGTTCTTGCAGAAGACCTGGGTTCGAATCCCAGCATCCACACCGTGGCTAACAACCATTTGTAACTCCAGTTCCAGGGGATCCGACACCTTCTTCTTCTGTCCTCTGTGGGCATTGCACGACACGGCTGCACTTACACGTACAGGCCTAACACTCATACACATGATAATAAAAGCAAAATAAAAAAAATTTTTTTGGTGTTGTGTGTGTGTATGTCTTGTTGTTGTTGTTTCTGTTTGGTCATGAGCATGCCACGGGTGTGTGTGTGGAGACCAGAGGGCAAATTTTGGTGGTTAGTTCTCTCCTTCCACCTTTGGGTCTTCAGGCTGGTGGTAAGCATCTTTACCCACTATCCATCTCGCCCAGCCCCACCTCGATTTAGCTTAGGCTCTGTTTTAGTCTCTTCAGGGCAGAATCTACCCTTAATGTATTCCTGCGTGGATTCATAATATTTCCTGCTTACTGAATTCCCTGGGGACATGGCGTGGGAATTTAGCCCTATCCCATTAAGAAGAAAGTAGGCCATTTTCTCATCTCTTGAAAAATAAGTTTCTCAACTACATGCCCAAGTGATGTCTGGCATTTTGACAGGAAAAGAGTGATTGGTTCAAGAACCTTACCAATAAGCCTGTTTCATAAGTAACCATATCATTGCATGATGACATACTTTTATAACTTCTTTTGGCAGATACTGTCAGTTGTAAATCAGTATAGATTGAAAAAAAGGCATAAACCGTGTTTGCCAACCACTCAAGCCTCAGACACAGTTTTATTTTGTTGTTGTTTCAAGTACTATAGACTTCATTCTTCCTTTGTTGATGTTAAAAATTCAAACATTGTGAAACTGAAGAGGAAATTTGCTAATTAGCCACGTAACAGGGATGCAGATATAACTAAGTTGGCAGAGCACTTGTATTTGAAGCACTGATTCAATATCCAGAAAAATCCACCCCCTTCCCTGAAGTGGAACTAAAAAAAATTAGCAGTCATACACCTTTGATCACAGCATTTGGGTGGCAGAAACAGGTGAATCTCTGTGAGATCCAAGACATCCTGGTCTACACAGGGAGTCCCAAGCCAGCTGGGGCTACAGGGAGACCCTGTCCTTCACCCACCTCCAAGCATTACAGTTTATCTTAATCACCAAAGAGGTAGAATTATAATCATCAAATGCAAAAAGAAACAATTTGGTCTCTGTATGCATAAATTTAAAAGGAAAATGGCTAAGTATTTTCACTTGGACTATACTAGGCATGGCTTAGGCATGTGGCCTTTTAAGGAAAATGCTCTTTTTCATTTACAGAGTGTCTAATATTATTCGTATGATCGGGAGTCATAAATGACAAATTCATTGGTATAATTGTAAGTGAAGGAAAAAGTCTTTCTCTTAGACATAATTACAGAGCAGACAGTTTACTTAAGTTGGAAATCTTTTTAATGTCACCAGGGAAATATTTGAGTGACTGCTATGGAGTCTTTTAAACTGAGCCACGTGACTTCTTCAAAGAGCTGCATGAATAGTGTATGCGCTCAGCCACACACCCTTAAAGTCCTGCTCCTGTAGTTGGGTAAAAGCATTGGTTTTCGTGATTGCTTACATACAAGTTGCTCATTTTGGTGAGCAAGGAAAGACTTACAGATTCAAAACAAAACTGAGGCCCAGACTCCCCCAGAGTCTGCCTACCTCTTGGTGTAAACAGACCTGGGCTGCTCTCAGCCTTCGTCAGAAAAGCTTCTTTTTGCAGTGGAAAGATGTATAACTGGTCAAAGTGCTGAGAATGAGACTCAGTACTCAGCCCTAAACAGGACCTCCGTATTAATGCTCACAGCACTGAGGCTCAGGAAGCATCACGGAGAAGGAGCTAGAAAGAACAGAATATCCAGAGGATGGGAGGAGGGCTGTGACAGGCTGACTTCTGTACATGCCGTGGCTGACACACACGGTCTCATGGCAGCTGTGATTACCTGCACAGGACCTGGGTCTTATGTAGACCAAGCCAGAAAAATCTCAGCTCCAAATTGCCATGACAACTTGATCCAAATTTTTGTTTACATCTAGACGTTGCTGAAGAATCTCTCCCTCTCCCGCCCAGGTTCTCACTGGCTCATTTAGGTTAGCTCACAAGTGCCAGGGTGAGGGATGCCAGACCGTGTCGGAGCAACTCTTGTGACCCCATTGTTCTGTGAGTTGAGGTCCATGATGTTATGAAAGAAGGAGGTTAACAAACACAAAATCCTTAATAGTGCTAAGCTCAGGCATAGCAAATACTTGGGATCTGAAGTGTCAAGGGAAAAGTGGTCTTTTTGGACTTCTGGGTTTGTTCAGGGGTAGGTCATGTTACTTCTGTAAGAAACTATTGTTGGGGTTGGGGGTTGCTCTGAAAGTGCTTGCTCTGCAAGTTTATGAGGACCAGAGTTCTATTCTCAGCAAGCACATAAAAATACAGGGGTGGTGGCACATGCTTGTAATATTGGTGCCAGGAGGGCAGAGGCAAGCGGGTTCCTGTGGCTCACTGGCCAGCCAACTTAGCCTACTTCATGAGACCTAGGCCTCAGGGAGTGCTCCTGCTTCCAAATTCTGGGTGGGCAGTTCCCAAGGAATAACACCTCTGGCCTCCATGCACATACACACATGGGTAACCATACATACACATGCATGTGAACACTCACCACCCCCATGTATGTGATCACATACAAAAAAGAAATTATGGTCAATTCATGAAGTGTTAAGTCCAGTTCTTTTTTTCTTCTTTAGAGGCTGGGAGACAAGATGATAGAATGAGGCTTGACCCAGGCAGTAGGTCTCTGTTCCTGGCCTCACGCAAACCAGTTCTCTAGAGGCTGAGTGTGTGTGCTAGACGTGCGAGGAACCTTACCACACAGGACAAGTGCTTCCTGAGCGTAGGCGCTTCTGTACTCATCTCAGACACTGGAACTCAGAACTTGTCAAAATAAACCAAGGAGTGAAGATGGCGGTGGGGCAGCTGCAGATACTGGAGCAGCGGTGATGGGGGCCGAGGGCGGGGCAGACCTAAAACGTGACTGCGTGGGGCGGGGCTGGAGAGATGGCTCAGGGGTTAAGAATGCTTGACTGCTCTTGCAGAGGACGAGGGTTCGAATCCCATCACCCACATGGCAACTACAGGTCTGTAATTCCAGTTTCGGGGATTCAGTGCCCTCTTCTGACTTCCGTGGGCACTGCACGACGTGGCTGCCCTTACATACACATAAAATAATAAATAAAATACTTTAAAAAAGTGACCCCAGTAAGAAGAAGTTTCTTCACTTGCCCCCTGTGGACAAACTACGATGTGGAAACAACAAACACCAAAACATGCCATTCAGATCCTTGTCCAAGAACAAGAAAGTACTCAACCCATCCGTCTCCTTGACCAAAAGTGAAAAGTGTTTTCCTCCAGCCTAGTGAGAAACTCAAGCCAGCAAGCAATCGTTGCCGCTATTTGCCGCATAGAAGCCAAAATACTCTTTCTTAAACACAAGTATAATCAGAGTGATGGAGATAAGAAAATAGGAGCCAGTGTCACTGAATTTATGACCTCCCTCATGAGCCTGGAACTGTGGTCACCGACCTTCCATGAAGCTGTGGTCCTCCATCCCCAACAGCTCGAGTTGTGGTTCCTCCCATAAACCTGGAACTGTGGTTTCCTCCAGTGAGTCTGGAGCAGTGACTTTCCAGCTTGTGAGCTGGAGCTGTGTGGTACCCAACTGTGGGCCATGGTTCCACAGCCCACTGGTAGTGGGCTGATGATGGAGCAGATTGGAGGATGTTGGGCAGCAGTTTCAGTCTTCTCTGGATGGCTCCATTCCTGACACTCCCTCCCCCAGGGCCCCTGGGCTTTGCCTCTGTGATGAACTTATGCAGGAGTTGGGGGACATTTCTGTTATTTGCAGTTTCTAGTCTTAAGAGGACTGATTCTCAAGAATGGACTTCATCCTTCCCTTGATGGTCAGCTATAGTCTTGACTCCACATGTGGTCCTGGGCACCCAGGCCTTGACACTGGACTGCTCCCATTCCCAGGCACCAACAAGAGGTTTTCCATCAGTTCCTATTACTCTGCTGTAGTCCCACTGTACCTTTACCGTGTTCTGCAGAAAATGTAAATGTGAACTTCTAGAGATAAAAATTACAGTCTGGGAAATTAATAAGGAGATAAAAAATCTTAAAACAATTATTTTATTTTATATGTGTATGAGTGTTTTGCCTGCACATATGTAAGCACACCACATGTATGAAATGCCTGTAAAGGTCAAAAGAGGGTATCAGGTCCCCTTGAACTGGAGTATTGGGTGACTGTCTTCTTGTAAGAGCAGCTTGTGCTCTCAACCACTGAGCCTCCTCTCCAGCCCCACCAAATACCTTTTGTCTGTGTGAAATTCTAGTAATGGTTCAGAGAAAGGAAAGGAACCACATTATTTTGATTGCTCTAGCTCTGCAATACAGTTTGAAATTGAGGAGTGTGATACTTCCTTTTTTTTCCCTTTCCTGACTAGTCAAGCTCCATATGAATTTTAGGATTTTAAAAATGTGTATGAAAAATATAATTTAACTTCAATATTTTTTCCAATTCTCCCTTCTGCTACTTTAAAAACTTTACTGAATTTTAATATATTTCACATAGTATATCTTGATCATATTTAGACCTCCCCTGCCCCTGTATGCATGACCATCCTCCCCCGCTGCCAGATTTCATGCATTCTGTCATATGTTAAGGCCTAGTGAGTCAAGTTTGTGTCCCCAAATGTCCCTTTGTGTGAGTCCATCCACTGGAGCCTGATCACTCTCATTCCCTTAAAGAAGACCAGCTTTCCCTCATCCAGCAGTGATCAGTTGCCAATAGTTCCTTAACTAAGGTTGGGGTTATGTTCCCTGAGAGTATACATGTTAAAAAGAATATATATATATAAATGTATATATAGAGGACAATTTATATGACACACCTACAAAATATACTTTTTTACTTTTCTTTTGGCACATATGGAACTCTTATCACAACTCACAGTATTTTGAAAAGTGAAGAAAGTCTAATGAATTTCAATATAAATTCAAATGTATAGGGTATATTTTCTGACCATAATATAGATAGACTAGAAATCAATAACCCCAAACCAGAAAATCCTTGACATTAATTAGAAATGCATGTTACTGGATATCAAGATATATGTCTATAAATAGTGTGGTTAAGACAGAAATCAGGGCTGGGGAGATGGCTCCAATGGTAAAGTTGTTGGTAAAATAGATGTTGGTAAAATAAACAGTGTACACTGCGGTGGCCTTTAAGTGTAAATACACACTGGGACCTGAAAGATGGCTCAGTGGGTAAAGATATTTGCTGCCAAGCTTGACAGTCTGAGTTTAATCCACAGGACCCATGTGGTAGAGAGAACCAACTTCTGAGAGCTGTTCTCTGACCTCCACATTCACACTACAGATAAATAAATAACAAGCAAAGAAATAAATAAACAAATGTAACTTTAAACACACACACAAGATTCTGAAGACTTAATACAAAGACTGTAAAATACATCATTCATAATTTTTATGTCGGGAACACAATCTTACCATGAAGTCAGTGCCAGACCGTGGCTTGAATAACTTCTGATATTAGACTGCTTTAAAGGTTCTCAGTCATTCCAAATGGCAATTTTTTTGAGACAGTGCCTCTCTCTCTCTCTTTCTCTGAAGCCATGCTGGCTTTGAATTTGCAATCCTGTGACTTTAACATCCTTCGTTCTGTGGTTACAGGCCACTACCATTGCACCTGGCTCTCTGAATGTTTTTCTCTGAACATATTGACTCTCTCAACTGCTTTGCTTTGTACATGCTAGTCCCTGTTCATATGATGTCTAGTTTGCCCAGTGAATCTTTTTCTCTCTGGGGTCACTTCCACAAAGCTTTCCCTAATGCCTTCCATTATGAGGAATTAGCCCCTTCCGTAACATCGTATATCAGTTACTCCTCATACTACGTCATAATGTTAAAAATGTCCTTTTTCCACCTTTACCATTAAATTGCTATCTCAAGCACATGTTTTGGTATTTTTGTATCTTCTGTAGGAGTCTGGTGTATTATAAGTGGTCAATACTCATTCTTGAATGAAGAAAGACTATGTCTTCTTTTGTTTTTCTTGAGATAGGGTATCATATAGCCCAGTCTGGCTTCAAACTCACTATGAAGTCCATGCTGGCCTTGAACTTCTGACCCTTCTACCTCAGCCTCTTAAATGCTGTGATTATTATAGGTGTGAGTCACCACTCTTGGCATTCACAATATGTCTTAAATAAGCTCTGTCAGTTCATAGAGTTAGCACCGGATTGTAGAGTCCAGTGATTGGATGGAGGTCAGGCCTGATTTGACTTCTGTCTAGATCTATAACTTTAAATCTATTTGCCTCAGCCTTGAAATCTACTATAGGTGCTGTTCATTTCACATGTTATTATGAGGGCTACATAACACAGTTCAGAGAAAGCATTTAGCACAGTGCCCAACACTCAAAAGTCATTATTGCTTTTAATGATGAAGCCAGTTCTTTATGTGATGTTGTCTTGATGTTCTATTTCCTTACCTCAAGTTTCCCCATTAGAGTTGTTTAATATAGAGTGGGATTATAATAGATGCCACAAAAGTGCAGTATTGCTTCCTTTTTCTTTAGATAGAGTCTCATATAGATGAAGATGACTTTGAACTTCTGATCGTCCTGCCTCCAACTCACCAGTGCTGGGATTACAGGCATGTGTTATCGCATCCAGTTTATTTGGTATTGGGGATCCAATCCAGGATCTGATGCTTGTATGTAAACACACTACCCACGTAGACACCGCCCCCCCCCAGCTTTTTGCTTTTCATTCTCCTTTTCAAGTATACAGACCCTGTTCTTCCTAGCTCCTGGCCCATGTCAAACATCTCCCTGAAGCGTCTAAGACTTCCTTCCCCAGCACTGTTGGCTCTGCTCCTTTTCTTTAATTTTAAACTTATTTTGATGAACATCATTATTTGGCAGTTTCATATACCACATGTTACCTTTGCATTAAAAAAATATCACTTCATGGGCATCTTATATTTTATAACGAAGACTCCTTGTGAGTTCTAGATTTGCATTATGTATACCATTCTATCCCCAACAGCATTTTCTAGTGAAATCAATAAATACTTGTTGGCTGATTAATTATGTAGGTGAAAATATACTATAGTCTTATGAAGACTCCTTAAAATATTCTCTTTAAGTATACCCATAACTTCAAATGCTTATGTTTTCACTTTAAGTGGTTAATCAATTTTCATTTATTTAATTGGTATGTAACAGGAAGTCTGTGTGGATTTAAATATGCAAGTGGGAGTTTGCAAGGAACATCTTTTCTAGATCATTCCCTTGTATACATACCCAGTGACAACACAATGTTCATTTGGGTTAAAGGTAGGACCTTCGATTTTAGAAATGTAATTCAAAAGTCTGCAGTTGATCAGATTAAGGTTTGCTGTGCTCTACATGACTGGTACCACTGAGCCCATTGCTCACGTTCGAAGATGACACCATTGTGTGTTGGGTCTTTTATGCTGGTGAGACTGAAGAGCCCTGTGTCCTTCCCAGATGCCATCTCTATCCTGTGTCCATGTGAGGAATTTCCGTTGGTTTGTGGTCACAACAAAGGAGCTGAGAGCGTGCTTGTGATGCTTCGCCTTGTGGTTTTTGTAGATCCGTGAGTCCTGAAGAGGCCCTGTCCTCTGACTGTTGCTTGTCCATGTGGCCTGGTAGCTGCTTGTGCTTCCTAGCATTCTAGGGGGCAACTTCCGGCTTTCAGTTTGTGAAAACCTGCCCTTGCCCTCCTTTTAAAGATATTTAAACCAAACTACATGTTTGGTTCAGCTAAGCTCTAACATGAAGAAAACAGCATCACACCCAAGCTTGTTGGCTCCCATCATCTATGAACTTCCCAGGGAGCATCACTGACTCAAGAGCTGGTATTTCCTCCATGTTGAAAATGAACGTAACAGTAAAAACGTTCACATAAGGAGCTCGGGAAATAGATGCTCAGTTATTAAAGTGCTTACTGTGAAAACATGAAGGCCTGAGTTCAGATCTCTAGAACCTATGTAAAAATTTGGGCATGACTCAAGAGCATGTTGGAGTCATGGAGCCAGGTGGGTCCCAGGGACTCACTCTCCAGTCAGCCTACCCAGTTTGTGAACTCCAGGTTCAATGGGGACACTGTCTCAAAAATAAGGTGAAAATGCAGCTGAGGAAGATATCCATCATTGACCTTTGGCTTGCACGTATACATGCATGTGTATCTGTACATGTACACACACACTAACAATGTACACACAGAAATACATCACACACTTTCAGATACACACACAAATAAGGTGAAGAAATAATTGAGAAAGACACCTGATGCTGGCCTCTGACCTCCAAACATACAACATATACATGTGTACACACACATACCTCACACAAACACATGTACCTTTCTCACTCACAAGACTCACAGTTCAATTTTACACAGATGGCTTTTATTTGGTGGCATGGAATTAGTGACCAATTCCAAAATTCTGCAGCTCAGTAGCTTTTTTCAATCTCTCATTACTTGTTACCTGGTCCATTGTCACAATTTTAAACAGGCTGTACCAGCAGCTTTATAATTCTCCAACTTAAAGTTCTGTGAGGACTTTCCATTGATGGCTGGAGAGGGCTCCTTAGTGGAGCAGATTCTTTACGATACCCCCACCCTAGCCCGCTTTCTTTCACAGTCTCTTTTAAATCCAAACTACCACTAAAACCCACTGTTCTAGTTGCCTTCCAATCTCTGTGACAAAACACTTGACCAATACCAACTTGGGGAGGAAATGGTTTATTCGGTTTACATCTCCGGATTACAACTCATCACTGAGGAAGCTCAAGGTAGAAACTCAGGGCAGGAACCTGGAGGCAGGAGCTGAAACACAGGCTTCGAAGCACAGGCTTGCTCCCCTGGTCCAGCTTCATCCTGCTTTCTTACACAATACAGAACAACCTGCCCAGGGGTGGCAAAGCTCACAGTGGGCTGAGCCCTCCCACATTACTCAACAATCAAGAAAATGCCCCAAAGGCCATTCCAATGGAGGTAATTCCCCAATTGAGGCTCCTTCAACTCAGGTGTGTCAAGTTGACACTAAAGCTACCCAGCACACCTCTTATGCAACTTTCTAACTCTGAGTCTTTGCTGATCTTTCCACTCCACTTTGTGGTTCCTGGTCAGCCCTCCAGATCCATCATGTGTCCCCAATTGGAACTATGCTTCCAACACTGTTCTGAGGATATATTCTTCTCTTTTCTATGGCTCTATTCCATTCGGTGCGGAATGGCATTCAAGGATGCTATTATTTATTTATTTTATTATTTTCACTCTCTGCAGAAATCAAAGAGTGTCTTCTGTCTTTGTTTCTTTGGCTTTAAGCTTCTTGAGAGCACAGCTGGGGCTATAACTGTCTTTGTGTGATTAGCATATAACAGAGAACTTGTATGTTAACTTTTAATAAATATTAAAAGTATCTAATTAACTTCCTCAAAAGTCTTTACAAAGATGGAAAAAAATTCTTTGCATCTTAAAAAAATGCTGTTTTGCTGTAGTCAAAGAAAGCCAAGGCAAAAATAAAATTATTATGTATTTCACATTTTAAAGTTTCCAGTCAGAAGAGAAGATGGAGAGAGAATGAAGTGGAATCACAGAAGGGTGGGGAGGGGCTGAGACTTGAGGCGGGAGAGAAAGTGTTGGAAATGAGGGGATTCAATGTGACAACCACGCTTGATTTAATATACAGATTATGTCATTATAAACCAGTTATTTTTTGTGTGTGTGTTTGATTGTTTCTACTCTACAACAAGGACAAAGCTCTCAACCTTAATCTAGGTGTGGGAAGTCTCAGGAGGGTGTGTGGGGAAGAATGGGGTTGGGGTGGGGGGCTAAGAGAAGATTATAGAGTTAGGAAAATCATCTTAAAATTAATTCTGGAATATTATATATCAAGATTATCCAGGAGATCATTCCTTTCCAGGTAGAGGTTTAAAGAAAGTAAAGAGAAGATAAATCAACAACACTTTCAGTACCTTCATTTTCTGCTGTAGATAATGATTCTGCTAATTTACTAATCACTTGCTGCCTAGGACGTCCGCCACCTCTATTTCTTTTGGACTTCTAGGCGCTGCATTCGGCTTTCGTGAAATATTCTACAAATTCACTGTAATTAACTTAATTAATTGTATTTTATGACTTTGGGTTGGAATGCCAGAACCTCTGTGCCAAATTTATTGTATTCATTGAAGTTTCTAGAGTATATTTCAGATATTGGCTGTCAGACCTTTCTTTTTGAGTATGTTGCTATTTGCTTACTGTGTGCCAAGGCCTCCATGTCAATGTAATTGAAAACAAGCAAGAAGGAGACTGGATGACTCCGATGAATGGAAATGTGATCTAGACCCTTCCACCCACAACCCACTGGCTTGAGTCCAGGTGAGGCTGATGGGGACAAAAAGTAATTACCATCTGATGGCCAGACAATGGTCTGTGAGAAGTGAGCTTGTTATCTCCAGTCTGGCCGCTCACGGACAGGTGTTCATATTGCAGCTTCCACCAGTGGCTCTAGCCCAGGAACCCAACGAGTCAGGGAGACTAAACCTGTCTTCTTTCTCATTGCAGATGGACGCCTATTAATGACTTGAGGGAACATGGGTCTCTGCTCTAAACTTTAAAACAAGAATGCAGGGAATAGGAGTGTTCATGTCTAATCAGGCTTTACATTGCTAAATTCTATGAGTGTTGAAATTATAGGTACAACCACGAATTGTGGACATGTTCAGCTGCCTCACCAAAGTACATCCTATGTTACCAAAGGAAAAAGGCAATACTGAACAAATGAGAACAACGTGGCTATGTTTTATCACTATAATAATGTGAACTCTTGAAACTCCGGTCTTGCCTTTAAAAAAACACACTAAAGAATAATTTAGAACTCACTCCCCACATCTGTCATTAAAATCGTAGCAAACAACCAAATTCAATATCAATATTATTATCCCTCCAGCCAAAGTCGAAGATTATTTTCACTATTCATTTAGTGAAAGATCTTTTCCAAACTTTATAAATATTGTTTTGTCTTTCCAATGCATTACCTCACAGGTCTCTGCTGAAAGGTATCCAAATTCTACATTAAGGCACTTGTGGGAAAAGGAGAAAAAATAAATGGTTTACGTTAAGTGGGATTTGGAAAGGGTATGATTACGGTCTGAAATGTATCTCACTGACATAGTAAAACTGAACTTCCTAATGGATTCTTCAATTTTGCGTAAGCATTAAATCCATTTATTGAGCTCCTTTCTGTGTGTCTAAAAGTTACAATACATACATATTTTCCCTGGTGGAGTTTCCACCGGGAAGGGCGTCGTACGTCAGTCCTACACGCTGCGCTCAAGAAGTGCTGAGGGTATATGGTTGTGCGTTAGGAGAGAGTCAAAATGTTTTTTTCTGAGCAAACAATTAGGTATGTGGGGGGGGGATCTCATTACCTGGTCACATGAAAACTCAGTCGGTAGGGACAACATCTACTTAGGCCATTCTGGCTTTGTGTATTTTAGCAATTCTTTCTTAAGTTGCCAAGCAAATCCCTCTCCCTCTCCCTCTCCCTTTCCCTCTCCCTCTCCCTCTCCCTCTCCCTCTTCTTCTCCCTCTCCCTCTCCCTCTCCCTCTCCCTCTCCCTCTCCCTCTCCCTCTCCCTCTCCCTCTCCCTCTCCCTCTCCCTCTCTTTCCATTGTGTCACATGAGATCTGGCACTTTGGTGGTGCCAGGCAGATAAATATACAGAGTGACACACAATGGTAAAATTCAAACTTGAAGAGAGAGCTGGATCTCCATTGCTCATTTCCAATACCTTCTGGGTGGAAGGAAGGACACAGGCTGCATTGCCTAACAACTTGACGTCCCAGAGAAAGAAAACCAGACAGATTCTCATTTTGGTGGCACACTTGCTGGAGGGGGCAGCAGTTCTTGGTGCTAAGTTTGTGGAGGGTATTGTTTGCAAATCCCGCTCAAAGTCTGAAGTCATAAACCATCTGTGTTGTCAGTGAGTCTGTCTAGCTGTGATGTACCCAAAGATTTACACCCTGCCAGGCAGACATCTCCAAGGGGAATTTGGCTAATAAGCTGGGCACAGAAGGCAGATGACGGAAGAAGAGTGGTGGCCGGCTACTGTTTCTCTCTTTTAGGAGTTGAATAGAACAAAATGTATTTTTTTGGAGCTTGTGAAAGTTCTGTGTATGTTCCTGGCACCAATTCTGGTAGGGATAAATTTACATTCTGGCACTTAGTCAATAAGAGTAAATAAAACCAGAGCTTTATGATAAAGCAGAGTGAGAAGAAGTCATGCATCCTAAAAGCACACAGACAAGCAGGTAGAGGCTAACTGACACTGAGAAAACAAAGCCTTCCTTCGCAGGCTTCTCCCTGGACTCGATGACAAATGGAAACAGGGCCAGGTATGGAGATCTGTCAGCAGTCCTTCCAACTTTCTTAAACTCCGGTGATAGCGAGACATTTTTATCTGCACAGTCAAATGACATAGTCAAGGAATCACACCAGTTTGAATCTTTACAGGTTTGGCTTCGGATCTGCAACCAGGGTTCTGCATGACCTCTATGCGGCATCAGTACTTTAAAGGACAGATGATTCTAGGCAGCATGAAGAAGAACGCTCCTGCTTTTCTAACTGGTCTTTAAATTAGTCGCCTGAAAAGAGAAATTGGTTATTAGTACTGTTTCTGTGTTCTGCTTGTGTATACTGTTATGCTTTGTGCATTAGTACTGTTTATATTGTTCAGAAGCAACATAGTTTTTGTTTATATGTCTGTTTGGTGGTTATTACGCGTGTAGTATATGTATGTGTTTTATTCTGGGCATGTGCACATGTAGATGTGGGAGGCAGAGGTCAATGTGCAGTTTTCCTTCAGCTTATGTGAGATGGAATGACCAGTAAAGCTTCAGTGATCCACCTGTCTCTCCTCCGCACAGCAGTAGAGTTACAGACACATGCCACTGTGTCTGTTTTTTTTAAAATGTAGATTTTGGTGATCTGAACTCAGGTTCTCTTGCTTGTGCTGCATGCACTTTAACAGCTGAGCCAACTCCCCAGCTCTAAGCAATACAGTTTTTGAGTAAATAATATATGAAGTGAAACATATATTAAAAAATGTAATACATATGCAAAAGATATAATACATGCATAAGATCTGTAAATTTCTGGTTCCAATTTCAATATTACCTTCTTATCTTTTGAAAGATAGGAAGGAAAGAAGCAACATATCCTTGGATGAGTACCTTGGCTGTAGCTCTTTCTAGTATGAGTACTGACTCTTGTTTTTGTTGGTGGTGTTTTGTTTTAATATATGTATGGCGTGCGTGCATGTGTGCATACATACTGTCACGTGTGTGGGCACTGTATATGTGCACGTGCAGGTACACAAGTGGGCTTTTACACACTGAGGCCAGATTAATGTCAGGCATCTTCCTCAGCCATGTGCATCTTATATACTGAAGTGCAGTCTCTTGCTGAACCCAGAGCTCCCTGAATCGGCTGGCCTAGCTAGCCAGGTTAGCCTGGAGATACTCTTCTCTGCCTCCCAGACACTGGGATCACAGGTGGGCTGCCAAACCCACTATGGTTTACTGAATGCTGGGGATTCTCAACTCAAATCCTCATGCCTGCATGGCACTTTGCCCACTGAGACATCCCCCCAGTTCCCTTTTTAATTATTTATTTTTAAATGTACTGATTGATGTAGGGTCTCTTTATGTGGCCTAGACTGGCCTCAGATTCATGATTCTCCTAATTCAGTTGTGGGATCCCAAGATAGTAAAGAGAACCGCCATGCTGACCTCAAGGTCTTGTTTTGAAACTAATACAGGCGTTAGTTTGTTAATGTGTGATATTTCATTCATCCTCACATCAGACACAAGAACAACAGCTCAAATACTGTTTTTGGTGAGTCATCTGAAAAACTGTTGTCATTTGTAGACTCTTCATCTGACTTAACTCTTTTCTAAGTGCTCAAGTGCTGTGAGAGTATCATTTCTATCAATGTGTGTGTGGAAGTCAGAAGAGAACTTGCAGGAGTTAGTTCTCTCCTTCCACCATGTGGGTCCCAAGGATCAAACTCAGGTTATCGGACTTGGCAGCGTGCATCCTTAAACGGCTGAACCGTTTTACCAGTTCAGGAATCTTGCTTAGAAAAATTGTTTTTCTGGCTTGAGCCTGATAGTTTGAATGGGAAAAACCAGTAATTCAAAACTGCAACCTTTTGGGGAGGAAGTCACATTGAGTCCTTCTGAGGAAGAACGCCGAAATGTTTTAAGAGTTTTGAGTCCCTCATTTAAATGAACTCTTGATATGTTACCTCAAAAAACACCTCTTTCTCTGTTCCTCTCCCGCTCACCCACACACTCCCACCTTAAATTTGATTTCTTTACTTAATGAACATTTATTATTCTTTTAAAATATTTTATTTATTATTTTTATTTTATGTGTATGAGTACAAACCTACATGTTTGTAAGTGCACGTGTATTGTACAAAGCCCAATGAGGCCAGAAGCGGGGGTTGGATCGCCTGGAACTGGAGTTACGGACTATTGTTAGCTGCCGTGTGTGTAAACCTATCTTCTCTGCAAGAGCAGTCAGTGCTCTCAACCACTGAGCCATCTCTCCAATAAATTTTTATAAAAGTTACAAATCACCCTAGAATGAAAGAAACCAAAAGCTCATAGCATCTTTCATCTCTCTCAAATCCTGAATGGGAAGCAGTAACTTCAGTTTACCTTGAAAATTTGAAGGGTTCCCGCCCTCAGAAGCAACCCTAAAACTTTTGCACAGTTGATGAATCATCTTGATCATATCTTACTGCTTGTGGAGAAGCACACTGATATAAAATAAAGAAAATGGGCCAAAGAAATTCACACAAGGTCAAACACCATTGACTTATGCTCTGTGTTGCAAATACGCAAACTCAGATTGGAAAAACTTCCAGTACTGTATGTTTTAGAAAAGTAATGCAGCAGGCAACATAGTATTGCTAGACAGAGTGTTTCCATGAAGTTCTAACACCTTTTTGATGTAATCAAGAAAGGAAGTATAGACCTGTCAAAAAAAAATGCTGACCTTTCCATAACCCCACTAACAGTGATCTGTTTTTTGTGTATAATCTTTTATTTATTCTTTGAGAATTTTCTACATGCATACAATGTATTTTGATCATATTCATCCCAGTTCCTCTCCTAACTCCTCCCAGATCCATCCCTACTCCCTGACCCTTCCCAAGGTCATATCATTTTTTTTTTTTTTTTAGCCCATTGAATTAAATTAGTGCTGACCACATTCTCATGGTGTGGGGCCATCCACTGGAGTGTGCAAACTACCAGGGCTTAACAAAAATGGATGCTCCCTCTCCCAGCATCAACTGCCCATAGCTCCTCAGGCAAGGCTGGCTGCTCACGAGTCCCTTCCCCTCCGTGCTGGAGTGTTGACTGGCTTGGTCTCTTTTGGGTTTGTACGGGCAACTCCAGCTGTGAGTTCATAAGTGCAGGGGTCCTGTCATGTCTAGAAGACACCAATTTGGTCCTGTCCTCCCTGACCTCTGGCTCTTATAATCTTTCTGCCCACTCTTCTAAGATGCTCCATGAGCCTTGATGTGGCAGGGTGTGATATAGATGTCCCATTTATGGCTGAGCACTTCATAGATACTTACTCTCTACACTTTGACCAGTTATGAGTTGCTATGTTAACTGCCATCAAGTGGGCTGTTTTTACCCAGAAATAAAGTTACAGTGGTGAGCTGGGTGTGGTGATGCATGTGTTGGAAGATGATGACTGGAGGGTCATAAGGTCAAGGTTATCCTTAGTTACATAGCAATTTGAGGCCACCTGGGCTACAAGAGGCCCTGTCACAAGCAAGCAAACAACAAACAACCCCGGGGAAATGGTTCCATCAGTGAAGTACTTATCGTGTAAGTATGAAGATTGGAGCTTGGATCATAAACACTATGTAAAAGTTGGTGTAGTGGCCTATGTCTCTAAACCCAGTGCTGGGGAAGTGGAGAGGACCTGGTCCTTGAAGCTCTTTGCCTAGCCAGTTTAGCCAAATAGAAGAACTCCAAGTTCAGCTCCTGGAGAGCCATCAAGGAAGGTATCTGATAACTTTTGACCTTCTGGTACACATATAAACATACATATGCACATATACCCAAAGCTCCCAAACTCCAGATAAAAAGAAAATAAAACAAAGACGTTATAAAGGGATAGCTTCTCATGCTTTAAAAAAAATTACTCTTTTTTTTTAAATTTCCCCAGATTTTTTCTCCTGAACCTACTCTGTGACCTTCATTCACTGTCCATTTGACCTCATTGCTCGTAAATGAGACAGAGCAAGTTTATTGAAAGCCCTGGTTTCTGCTTGGAAGAATATGAAGGGTGCTCAAGGGATGATGAGGCAGATAGATCATAGGGCCAGTAAAGACAGGTACTCACAGTGGCAATTAGCTCTTCAGAGTCATTTCTGGGGTCACAGAAACGACTTGAGGTAGGGGTGGTACTACTTGCTAAAATTAGGGAGTGCGTCTTCAGTCTTCAGTTGTACCTCAGTCACTCCTGAACGTGGGCTGCTATGAAATCCACTGCTGAAGAGTCAAAGTCATGATTTCCAGAGCAAGTGGACCACCTTCCCTCCCAGCTACAGCCAAGAGCATATACACTCTATTTCTTTTTAAATTATTACATTTTTATACTCTGTGTTTGAGTGCCCATGCATGTACTCAAATGCCTACACATATGCATGTGGAGGTCAGAGGACAACTTGTGAGAGTCAGCTCTCTCCTTCCACCATGGAGGTCTCAGGGATCTAATTCAAGTCATCACACTTGGCCTCAAGCTCCTGAACTTGCTGAGCCACCTTGCTAGCCTCTCTCTTTTCTTACAGTTCTGATTTCGTGACTGATGAGATCCTGATTGACTCATTGTATCTAGCTCCTCCTTTGTTCTCCACTCCTGACCCTCATCCAAACCCCATTCAAAGGAAACACGCAAGAATAGGTAAGCATCTGGCCTGGGGTTCATAAACTCTTAGTCCATTCGAGTCAATCAATCTTGAAGAATGGCAATGAGATGGAACCCAGAGTAAGGAAAGGTGAGGGAGAGGGAGGGGGGCCCTATGAAATCCACACCACTCAGAGGTTTTCCACCTCACTTTCCCACGTTCCAGAGGGAACCCATGAAGTTTTGATTAGAACAACATAGGTAATACCTTTCTGGGAGCAGCTTTTTTCTTTGGTGTAATTCAAAGAATATTTTATGATTTTTATTTTGTTTGTATGAGTGTATTGCCTGCATGTATGTAAGTGCACCTGTGTGGGGCAATGCCCTCAGAGGCCAGAATTGGGTGTCAGATCCCCTGGAACTGGAGTTACAGATGGTTGTTAGCCACCATGTTGGTGCTGGGAATCCAACCCCAGGTCCTCTACCAGAGTAGTCAGTGCTCTTTACCTCTGAGCCATCTCTCCAGTCCCCTGGTGTAATTTAAAAACAACAACAACAACAACAAAAACCAATCAAACAATGAATTTGCAGTGGAATTTTTTTTCCACCTTTCACTTTGTTTGGCTAGATCAGGGGATGTAAAGCGGGTTCCAGGCTGCAGTGAACAGGGCCATGTTACAATGAAAGGTGGTCACAGGATCACATAAAAATATAATAGGAGCCAGAAAAAAATAATAAGAAATGTAATCACTGGCTTCATCAGAAGTTACATAATCAGCAGATAGGAAGTGATTAAAGGATGTATCACCCAAGTATAACCCTCTACCCTCTGTCATATAAAAAACAAACATCCTATAAAAGTTACAGAGTTTATAATTACAATGATTTATTATAAAAGCAATATGTAGTGCTTCCTATACCATCGGTCAGGTCACTATAAACTTGTTTACACACAATGATCTCTACCGACTAGCAGCTGTTGTAAAGACAGTCACTCCACTCCTGCTGGGGGTGCACACATGTGAGTATGCAGATGAGCTTACAGGAGTATGGACACACCCGTGAGAGCAGGACATCAGGTTCCTTCTTCTCCACCTTATTGCCTTGAGACAAGGTCTCCCATTGAACTGGAAGCTGGCTATTTCAGGTAGGCTGGCTGGCAGCTGGCTGTAGAGGTTCACCTATCTCCATCCCTCAATGCTAAGGTTAAAGGCACTTGCAACCACTGTCTTTGTAAGTGGGTGCTGAAGATTCAAACTCAGGTCCTCATGCTTGCGAAGCAAATACTTTTACCCACTGAACCATCACTCCAACCCCTCCATTCCTTTTTTGATAGTGTATCACTATATAGCCCAGACTGGCCTCAAACTTGTGATCCTCCTGCCTCAGCAGCCCCGTGCTGGAATGACAGGTGAACGGCGTGAGAGCTGGCAGTTCTCACTTTATTCTTGTGTGCATATGTGTGGAGGTCAGGGCATCACCTCAGGAGCTATCCGCCTTGTTTTTTGAGTCGGGGTCTCTCAGTTATAGGCTCACCAAGTATACTAGGCTTGGCTGACTAGTGAATCCCAAAGACCCACCTGTCTGTCTCCCTAATGCTGGGTTTGCAAGTGTAAACTACCCACCTGACTTTTTAAATGTGGGTTCTTGGGACCAAACTCAATTCCCATGCTTGTAAAACAAGTACTTTACTTTTCCCCAAGTCTTTGTTTTATTCTTACGGAGTCTACTTAAGTTGATTGTAAAAGAAACAAAGTCAGTTGCCCATGAAACTAGCAATATTTTCAAAACCCAATTAGACACCTCTGAGAGGGGCTATTACTCCTCCGCTCTGAATCTGTGCAACATCATTCAGAAAGGCCATAAACGGAGACAATGGAATCAAGAACACTTAACTTTCTATGCTAGATCTAGAAAACATGCTTCCATATCCTATTTCTGAATGTTTAACAAGTACTAAAAAATTATATAACAATGACAAATTAAAAAATCGCGTGCGCGCGTGTGTGTGTGTGTGTGTGTGTGTGGACAACCTCCAGTGTCTTTCCTCAGGAATTCCATTCCCCTTATTTTTGAGACTGGGTTTCTCATTGGCCTGGAGACTTCTCATTAGGTTAGGCTGGCTGGCCAGCGAGCCCCAGGAATTCGCCAGTCTCTGCTTCCCCAACACTTGGATTAAAAGCGTATGCCCTCATGCCTGACTCTTTTTGAATGAGGAGGAGTTTTGAGATAGGGGGGGGTCTCTCTATTACCTCAGGTGGCCCGGAGCTCTCTACATAGATTAGACTGCCCTTGATTTCACAGAGGTTCACCTGCCTCTGCCTCTCAAGTGTTAAGATTAAAGGTGTGCACCACCTTGCCCAGGCATGCCTGACTTTTTAAATGCAGGTGCTAGGGACCAATCTTAGCCATCTCATCCTGCACTGAAAGAACTTTTTTTTTTTTTTTGACTTTTTATGACCCAGATATTTGATTGCCTTGGGTTTTAGTTTTTGTGGTAGTCTCTTCTTATGTTGATGGAGCTTCAGGAAATAATGCTGTCGGTACAGCTGCAGCTGATACTTGGAACAATGTTGCCTTTTAAAGCCTAAGTTGACTCAGTTATCAAAATTTAATAATGTGTACATGTACTAAGTGTGCATATGGAAGTCAGAGAGCAACTCTTGGGATACAGTTGTCTCATCTACCATGGGTCCCTGGGGAATGAACTCAGGTCATCAGAGTATCGCAACGAGCAGCCTCACCTATGGAGCCATCGCACTGACTCCAAAGTTACTCTCTTGCACATTGAAAAAAAAGCCATAGCTCTTCTTCTAGCACTGAGGTGATGCTCACTGCAGTGACTTCATAAGAACATGTGGTAGTAAATGACTTCTGAAAAAATAAAAAGCTCCTCTACAAAATTTTTAAGGTGACATGATATTCAGTTCCAAATTATAGGCAAGAATATAATGCACTGGCCTCCTGGAGCAATTATGGATTCTGTTTGTGTCGAGATAGATGAATGAGCCCTTATTCTTGGCTCTCCATTTGGGAGGACATTTCATATGTAGGAGATTAGTACAGTGTCTACAAGTGACATCACCTGGGGTAGCTAAGCAGAGTCACACATAATTGAACAATGCATTGTTTTACCTGACAGGTATCTTTCTAGATTGTATTAATCAGTAATTTGTTTGGTATTGTTACCTGAGAGCAAATAGTAACTATGTTGTACCCAAGGAGGCATCTGGAATAGGTCTGTACTTCAACTTTGTGTGAGGAATGCCAGAGTAAGCAGAATTTGGGAATGATACAGAAAAGACTGAAAATAGAAATACAAGATACAAAAAGACAGGAAGCCAGACATCATCACAGTTAACATTATGACGTGATGGTCTAGCAGGAACTTCCAAAGTGGTGTAAGGTGCAGCTGAAAATACTGCAAGAGCTTGAACCTATTGAACCTAGAACCTGCTGTCCCCACCCCCAGTCCTGAATGGCCTATGAACATACTGGCCTTTGTTTTTATAAGTCTTTGTTGTCCTCTGACAGTACCAGGAACCTAAAATTTTCCTACTCAGTGTATTTCTATAGTTATTGTCCTGCAACTTCAGGTTATGCTGACTGGTTGACAAGTTGGCTGTGTAAAGGAGAGTTTCTTATTGACCATCTTCCTTGAACTTTTTTCTCTGCCTTTTACATTGAATTCAATTCTATTTTTATTTTCTTCTAGCCACCTCTGTGCAAGGGTACTGCCTTCAGGAAGTCAGTAGAGTGAGCTTGAGCTGGACAAGGAGACTAGACTTTGAATGACTCAGGAATCCTGATTCCCCTGTGAATGAGAGTCAAAGGGGTTTGGAAGGAGACAGAGTTCCTTGGTAGCAAGAAAAGCTTGCTGTGTGACTTTTTGGGTAAGTCGTAACCTTTCTGTTTTTAGTTTCCTGAGAAATGGAGATAAAGCCACAATGCTTTTCATCCATCTACCTCAGAGGAGTTGTTGAAGGTTAGTTAATTAATTGTCAAGACTGCTGCATATGGGGTGTGTTAAGGAAATGTCAAAAAGAAATAAAAATCCCAACAAATCGAATAGGGGAGAGAAAGGAAATGATTGTGGACTAATTGCTAATTTTTCAACGTCTTTACATTTCTGGGGCAGCTGTCAGGATAGGTTTCCAAATTTGATCATTCTAAAATTATTTAGATGTCAGGTTGGCTATTTTTAGCTTCCTTTCTTTCTATAGGGTTCTCTGCAGGAGTCTGTTGGTGTAATTATTGTATTTAAACCTCTGTTTAATAAGTGGTGGGACTTTGCGCTTGTAAGTGTGAAATTCTTTTAACTGTATCTTCTGTTTTGTTTGGAGACAGGGTCTCATTCTGTAGTCCAGATTGGTCTAGAATTACTATGTAGCCCAGGCTGCTTTTGAACCCAGTGCAGTTCTCCTGTCTCACCCTCTCATGTACTGAGATTCCAGGCATACATCACCATACTCAATTTTAATTTTACTCTGTTTAAGGATGCATTTAGCCAATGTTCATACAAAGGAAAAGATGCAGAACAACCCCTAGTTAGACTATTAAAGGTTGGCAAAGAAGTGTAGAAGCTGGAACCTTCAATGCTACCAGTGCCTAGCAGTAAACAGACTCACTGCTGTCATTCACTGTGTCAAACGGCAACCCAGTGAGGGGAGGATGACTTCAGCACCAAATTCCTTCTTGGTTTATTTCCTTGGCAATGAACTTATGCTTCTCCAAGAACATAGCTAGGGACAAGTGTGATCATGGGCTAGACAGGCATGAACTGGCCCTTAGGGACACAGACCTATGAACAATTTTGACCACATTAGGATCAGGCTTTGTTTAACTGCAGAAACGGAAAATGAACCTGCAAAATATCATTCGAGTCAAATGAGTGACTCAGAGATCAGCTGAGCTCATGATCCTGGAGTCTCATCATTCGAAGAGAGCACAGGTTAGACTGTATCATTTTGTGCTAAGCATATGAATATTGATTGAACGAGATAGGTATTGGGGATGGGGCTGGAGGAATAGCACAACACAGCTAGAGCAACTGCCTTTTCATGTTTAGACAAGTTTGGTAGAACTAGAAAAATTATAGAAGGAAAATTGGAGTGTTGTGTGTGTGTGTGTGTGTGTGTGTGTGTGTGTGTGTGTGTGTATGTGTACAGGCCTGCTTAGCTGCTTAGTTTGCTGACATTTTAGGGTAGATACTAGAAAGCTGCGTGCTAGTTCTAGTGCATTAAAGAAATAAAAGCTGGGTGTGGTGGCACATGTCTATAATCTCAGAACTTTGGCAGCTGAGACAGGAGGATCCCAAGTTCAAGACCAGTCTAGGCCATATATTGAGAGACTTTCTTTCCTTCCTTTCTTCCTTCAGTCAGTCAAAGAACTAAAGACTCTCTCTGGTTTATTGTTACTAAGTTGTCCAACACCCAGAGAACTAGACTGAAGGGATAATTTCTTCCCCTGGCAAGGAGATGTAGGATTCCCAAGGAGCATCACCTGTGATACCATGAGTTAGTAGCTTAGCTACAAAATAAATGCCCACTTCTCTGACTCTTGGTATCTAGAGTATCATTTACTAAAAGTGAAAACACGGTTTGGGGAAATGACTTGGTCTTGTAAAGTCTTTGCCATGGAAGTATGAGAACCGGTGTTTGGCTTCTCAGCAACTACCTGGAAAATCCTCACTAAGTGTGAGTGTGTGTAACCCCTGGGGAGCAGGGCAGGCAGGGGAGGGGAAGGGGAATGGGAGGGGGCAGAGCCCTGTCCAGCTAATCTAGGTGAGAACACACGGTGGAGAGCGAACACACGGTCGAGAGCGGCTGAGGAGGGCAACTGATGTCAGCCTACCTGCCCTCTACACACATGCACCTGTGTGCACACACAGAAAAGAAAACGTGAGAACAACTTTCCTTACCGAAGCGGTGGCGGGCAGGAAAGGCATTGTGCCGAAAACGTAGCTTCCTAGAGAGCTACCTACCACGGTGTCTAGACTCTCACCTCTCACGGAGCATAGAAGTTGGTGTATTTTTGGACACATTGGGAGAAAAACAAGAGTAGTTTGCTTCCTTCTGTTAATACCTGGTATCTCTTTGGGGCTTTGTAGAGGCCCCGAATCCCGGGCTGAAAGTGTGGGCGTTGTATATCTAGAACTCAAAGTTAAAACAAAAATAACAACACATCCACAACACACACAACCACTCCGAGAAGCATTTCTTGTCACATATGTGTTGTGGAAAATGTCTGCGGGGGTGGCAACCTGCAAATGTTTACGTGGGAGTCACCACTGAGGCCTGGATCCTGAGCTACCAGGCAAGTGCAGATAAAGAGGCCAGGACGCCCCACACGCTGGGCTATTTATAGCTCCCCCGTGGTGAAAAAATAAAACCAGAGTGCAGTTTCTACCTGCTGTTCCCAACCGAAGCTCACAGGACGGATAAGACCTCCTTTTGATTGCTTCTGTAGTTTTAACTGACACACATTCAAAAGTGATAGCTTAGCTGCTCCTCCACCCCCTCGAACAGGTGAGAGGCTCGGCTCTCTCTCCTCTTCCTCCACAGGAGAGCCGCGGTTCAGTCCTTACCATTTTTTTATTTTTTTAAATAAAGGAAACTTTATACCTTGCCCTCTGGCAAAGGTCTGTAAAAGTCGCTGGGGAGGCAGAAGCAGGATCACAAGCTCAAGGCCTGTCTGGGCTGCAGGGTAAGTTCAAGGCTAGCCCAAGCAACTCTGCCTCAAAATAAAAAGTTCGAAGTAGACATGGGATGTAGCCCAGTAGTGGAAGCTTGGCTAGGCTCAATCTCTAGTACTACAAATAAAATAAAATGTAAACAACAAAAAAGTATGTCCTTTTGGGAGAAAGCTTGTGGTTTATGTTTTAAGCGCTTTCTCTTTTAAAACAATCTCTATTAATACCTGAATAATAAGCATTTCTCTTTCAGATCTTTTTTTTTTTCCCCTCCACAAGCTTATGTGCAAGAGCGCGGGTGTGTGTTGCGGGGGGAGGGTGAACTGCAAAACCTTCACCAAAGAACCACAAACAAAACATATTAGCCTCAGGGCAGAGCCATGCCTTATAAAGATCTGATTGTTTGCAAATCTAAGCCAGCCCCTTTCTGAAATTCACCTGCAGGTGGCATGGTCGCTTTCTGGGGTCCGCGTTCACTGGACTCACTGGGGTCTGTTGGAAACAAGGCTTCTGACTCTCTTTCTTAAGATTGTCTGCAAGGAGAAACTTCTTGCTGTCATGAACTCATGGACTCTTTTGACGAGAGTTTATGATGTTTGTAAAAGGAAAAGCTCTTCATAGCCAGGACTCTGGGTGGTGGAGGTGGAGGGTGTGCCGGGTGGGGGCCCGGCCCGCAGAGCGCGGCCCCCCGCGGCCAGGGCTGGCAGCGCCCCAGGCAGCGCCCGCGGTAAGCAGGAAGCTGCGGCCAGGCTGACTCGCTGAAAAGCTACTGGAGCTAATAGATTGTGGTCATCAGGAGAGCGGCAGCATCTCGGTAGTGATGGGAACACTCAAAAGTATCGTCAAAACAGTTGCAGAAACATGCTGAGCGCTGCACTCCTGCCCCGGGGCCTCTGCAGCTGGGTTGGAGTTTGCTTCCAGTAAACTGCAACTCTGTATGGGATTCCAGTCTCATCCAGCCTCACCAAGCCTGGGGAAGTCAGAGGCTCTATCAGCGGGGTGCAAAAGGTCGCGTGCCTGCTTGGTCTGAATTCCCTAGCCCCCTCTGAGATGGTCAATGATGTTTGCTTTTCGCCCTGCAACCCACCCACCGTCTTTCATCTCCACAGAAGATGATGTTTTTGCCCCATGCAAAGGGCTTGAATGATACTCCAGGCATCCGAAAACATTCATGAGTTGTCTTCTGGGGACATGCTCTCTGCCAGATGAAATCTGGCAGGTGCCACTGAACCCTGAGACTGTTCCAGAGGGAGGGGCGCTCTTATTTCAAGGCCACCTCCCCCCTCCCCCCTCCCCCCGACTTGGCATTTGTACTTTATTACAGGAGGTGTTAGAATTACTCTCCTAACCAAAGCAACCGGCCAAGCAGTAACTGAAAAGTGATGTTTGGGATGTGACACTGAGTCCTGGAATAAGATCACCAGCTCTGACCTCAGATATGGTTCTTTGCCTACGGGAAAGTGCTCTTCAGGCATACTCAGGAGCTGCCCCCCACCTCCCACTCTCTTGAGAAGGCAAACCCAGGCTAGCTTGTCAGAGGGGGAGATGGAATGATTAGAAGTTAAAGGGTATCCTCAGTTACATAGTGAGTTCTAGGCTAGCCTAGGCTACACGAGGCCCTTTCTCAAATCACATACACACACACACACACACACACACACACACATTCCTTTACTGTATTTTAAAATGATTGATTGTATTCTTTTATCTTTTAATTGTGCTGAAATAAATCTATTGCCTGAACTCATTTTTACATAAATAGTGGTTCAAACTGCATTCACTTGCTGGGCTGGAGGGTCTTTTCTGTCCTCACTCCCTTTCCCGTCCTTCTTCCCCTCCCTCTCCTCCTTCCTGAATTCCCCTCCTTCTCCTTTCCTTCTTCTTTCTTCATTTTTGAGAGGAGGACTCGGGTAACTCAGGCTGGCTGTAAACTTACTATGTAGATTATGTAGCTGAGGCTGACCTTGAACTCCTTCTACCACCTCTCAGGGTTGAGTGCCGCACTCAGAGGCATGCACTACCATTCCTGGTTATGGAGGTGTCTTTGAATAGCACTTTCTGAAAGTGTTGAGTTTTATCTCAAAGCCCATAATCCCACTCCAGAATAACTATTGTGTAGACTGAGACTCTGTCGGTGTGTATTCTTCGGGGCTTCTTCTGTGCCTTCCACCTCCTGCCCATCCAAACTGGGATCTTTTAGTTTTGCAGTAAGCTTCTCTCTTTTCAGCCAGCCTATTCACTTTTTGTGATGGTCAGTTCAGCTTCGAACTTTCTCTCCCCTGCTTGGCACATGGGAAAGTGAATTGGCCCGTGGGAGGGAGTGCTGCCGCGCAGTCTGCCCTGCTCTCACCTTGAACACCGCCTGGAAGATCCACCTGCAGAACATCCACTACGCCACTGACAGCCTTGCGCTCCACCTGAATGTCAGCATGGAGGGAGAAGGGAGGTGACGCTGCCTGGTGCTGGGCCTGTCTTGTGACAAAGAAGACATCAGCATCCTTTGGAAGGTATATGAATTTGACATTTTAGAAGGAGATTCCTGAGTGAGGTTAAAATGACTTGGACATTCTAGGTTTGAGGAGGCAGACGTGATCAAAACTCATCTATCTATCTATCTATCTATCTATCTATCTATCTATCTATCATCTATCAATCAATCTATCTATCTACCATCTATTACCTATCATCTAGCTATCATTTATCTCTATCTCTGTCTATCTGTCTATATATCTATTTATCTATCATCTAGCTCTCTATCTAGCTATGATCTAGCTATCATTTATCTCTATCTCTATCTATCTATCTATCTATCTATCTATCTATCTATCTATCATCTATCATCTATCTATCATCTATGGTAGTGGAGATCCCAGGAGATTACAGGAACCCAAGACAGATTGAGCTGGGCTCCCTGCTCCTGCAAAGCAGTCTCCTCCTTCTCCTTGCTTCCCTCCCTCCCCTCTCCCTCCCTCTCCATTCCTCCCTTTCTCTAACCTTCCTTCTTTTGGTGAATGTTTATTTTACTTTTATTTTGATCTTTACAAAAAGACCCTTTTTTTGAGACAGGGTCTCGGGGGAGCCACAGCTTATTCTGGAACTCACTATGTAGACCATGCTGGCCTCTATCACACAGAGATCCACTTGTCTCTGCCTCCCAAGTGCTGAGATTAAAGGTGTGTGCCACCATGCTCAGCCTGTGAGTGCTTATTGAGCACTTAGTATGTACCAGGCATTATTCTTTCCAGTTGTGGAAAAACAAAGATGTCTACCTTCCTTTAGTTTATTGTGTGCCAGGCACTGTTCTAAGTATTTTATATGCGTTAACACATTTCAGCTTTGTGGTAGTTAATGTAAACTGATGATATCTAGACTCCTCAGGAAGATGAGCCCTCTGGGCTTACCTGTGGGCAATTGAGGATGGAAGATTTGCTCACTGTGGGTAGCACTGTTCCCTGGGATGGGATCCTGGACTATAAAAAATGAGGAAGTGAACTGAACACAAACATTCTTTGCTTTCTTCTTCTTTTTTTCAGGTTCTTTTTCTTTTTAATTGAATTTTTACACTTTTCACACAATACAATTTGATGAATTTAGATCTCCCCCCATCTGCATTGGTTACCAAAATTCCCTTAGGTTAGGATTGGATTTATCACCCACTTTCCCATGTCCATGCTGGGGTTTGTCTGGTGTGAGCTTACATGACACCTGTGCATGCTGTCACTGTTGCTGGGAGTTCATATGAGTAACTGACCAGCTTTCTAGAAAATTCTGTTTCCTTGTGGCCATCCACCTCCTCTTGTTCTTATAATCTTTCCACCTTTCTTCTGCAATGATTCCCGAGCCTTCGGAGGGAGAAGTTCGATATAGATGTGCTATTCAGGGATGAGCACTCTGCGGACTCTTGTTCTCTGCACACTGGGCAGTTGTGGTTTCTGTGTTAGTTGATATAAGGTAACTTCTCTGGTGAGGGTCGAGAGATGCATTAATCTATGGGTATAACAATAAGTCATTAGGAGTCAGTTTAATATGATAACTAGTAGAAAGGTAATATTAATAATTCTAATAATTATTACTTAATATTATTAATAATAATTAATAATAAATCTGTGAGCTGTCTAGCCTCAGGCTCCTAAGCCTGATAGCAATGTTGGATATGGGCTCCATCCCATGAAGTGGACTTTAAATCCATTTAGAGAGTAGTTGGTCACTCCTAATATTTGTGCCTCTGTTACATTGGGCAGATCTTGCCAGACCAGTTGTTGTAGCTCACAGGATTCACAGCTCAGTAAAGTTGATGATTGCTTTTGCCTTCCAGTAGCATGTATAGCACTTTCCAACACCATGAAAGCTAGCCAGTAGAGATGAGGCTCTGAGGTCAGCACCAGCTTGATTTCTCCTTTCTTATTTTACAGCTCATGTATGTAGTGTCTTCAGCAATATGGTTTTACCATCAAGTTCTGATGGGTAACCAAGAGCAGGGACAACGGCCAGTATTGTTTGAAGGTCTATTGGACCTGCGGTCAACAGCTTCTAGAGTCCATTTCTGGCACTGAGGGTTTTTTTTTTGTGATAGTTTATGATATCTAGAAGGGGCAGTATCCCCCTGATACAGGGTAAATCCTTTCAATACATATACATAATGTATATGTATATACTTTAAGAAGGTTTGGCAGTTGTAGGCTTCCACATGACTTTTCTAAAGGGCCTTAGTGTGCCCCTGCTCACCCTCTCCTCTATCCTGCTCTCTGTTCATTTCTCACCCCCTTTAGCCTTCCTACTCTGCTGTTCCTCTTTCCCCTTTCAGCTTCCTGGATGTGGATGCAATGCGAACTGTTGCCCCAAGCTCCTGCTGCTGTGGATTCCCCTCCATGTCGGACTTTAACTACCACCTGTAAGCCAAAATAAATCATTTTTTTCTTAAGTTGATTTTTGAAATCATTTAAAATTGAATGTACACTACATACATTTTAAATTGACATTTAAAAAATTATTATTATCACAGTAACCAGAAAAGTAACTAAGACAAGCTCTCAAGAACTTTCTAAGGAATACGATACATATCTTACACAATACACATCTTACACAGAGAAGCTTCGGGTGCAAGAAGGAGCTGGTAAAATTTTACAGTCTAGCGCAAGAGCTCACATTCTCAGTGACTATCATTTATATGTGTATATAGAGCTCTATATTTATTCATTCTTATGAATATGGTCAAACACAGGCTCCTTAAACCTTTTTTCTTTTGAGACAGGGTATTGCCATATAGTAATATAGCTGGCCTCAGTAATGTGTATCTCAGGCTGGCCTCAAACTTCTGATCCTTCTCCCTTGACCTCTTGAGTGCTGGGATCACAGGCATGTGACATTATGCCAGGTTATAAACTCTTCATATTCTATTGCACCCCCTCATTTGTCTGTACATGTGCACGTGCATGTGCAGGTGCCCACGTATGTGAGTGCGTGTGTATGCTTCTGTGTCTGCATGTGGAGACCAGAGAACACCCTCAAGTGTTGTTCCTCAAGCATCATGCACTTTACTTTTGAGGCAGGTCTCTCATTGGTTAGGAGCTCACCAAGTAGTCTGTGCTGGCTGTGTGTTTTAGCTCTTAGTTATGTCTGTTGAGTTTTACAAGGCACTTTCCTGCAGTCTTTTTGAGCCTTGGCGTGGGCCTTTAAAGTTGATGTCATCACCTCTGCTTGCAGAAGCACATAATGAGGTGGCTCAGACAAGCTAGGTGACATTCCCCAAGTCGCTCAGCAAAACAGGGACCCAGGCCCAACTTCCATGTCTATAAGCTTATCTGCTATTGACAGAGGCTCAGTTAACCCAGAGAGAAATAAACCAGGCTTTGCTGGGTGCAGGTGGATTGTTACTGACCCGGATGGAGGTGCTCAGAGGTTTAACTAGAAATAACAGTAGATCGCCAAAGCTTGTTCGTGTTTTCATTCTCTGCATTTTCTCGTTCTGCAAGGTGTTTCCCCACATTGACATTCAGTTATGAGTAGAAATAGTTCCACCTATGACCTCACGGCAGAAAAGCATACTTGTCTGAGAACCATCTAGAACCCTTTACAACAATAAGAACTTTGACATTAACTAAACAGGACTAAGCAAAGCTCTCCTCAAGTGACAGGACTCAGATTACACTCTGGATCCTTCAACTAAGCTGAACTTAGTTCTCAAAGCACAAAGGCCCCAGGCACTTCAAGTGGGTGTCAGGGTATTGTTGTACTAGATTTATTGCCAGCACAAATAATTCATTGTTTCACTTTAAAAAAAAAATAAAAAGGAAGGCTGGGTGTTGTGGCACAGTCTTGTAATCTCAGCCCTGGAAAGGCTGAAACAGGAGAATTACTATGAGTTCAAGTCTAGACTGAGCTAAAGAGCAAATTCAGGGCTAGCCTGGGCTACAGAGTGAGATCTTGTCTCAGAAAAACCACAATCAAAATAATAATGATAATAATAATATTAAAAATTGGAGAAAACTCCTGTATTATATGAGATCTATCCTCCTAACATATTAAGTTTACAGGATTGTTCACTAAAGGTACTGTGCTATAAGCAGACGTTTAGAATGTCCTTACCATGCCTTAATTGAAATTCTGGACGTTTAAACAACTTTCTCTTTGGCTTCTTCCAGCCCTGGAAACCATCATTCTTCTTTGTGTTTCTGTTGTTTTGAGTGCTTTAGATTCCTCATGGAAAACAATATTGAGGTTCTTCTTAAGCTAAATAAATTAAAAGTGGATAAATACCTAAACTAGAACTAGGAAACCCTCCAACAGTCCCAGTTGTGGGAATTTGCCTGTCTGGAAATTGAACCCCTCATTCTGAACTATTTTCTACATAATCCTAGTTACTTTGATGGTCTGGGGTGGCTTAGGAGCAGGGCTAAGGGGCTCAGCTTCATGGAGAGGAGCAGCTTCCTGGTGTGGACTCTGAGAAGTGAAACTCCCTTTACTTCATCTCACAAAGGTTTTCTCTTTATGGAAAGAGAAAGTGGTGCTTCAGCACAATCACATTTACACACAACAAACTAGCAAGTGGGGTACCATGAGATGGGCTTGTACTACTTCATCTCACAAAGGTTTTCTCTTTATGGAAAGAGAAAGTGGTGCTTCAGCACAATCACATTTACACACAACAAACTAGCAAGTGGGGTACCATGAGATGGGCTTGTACTGACGAAACTGGAAATCAAATTTTGTAAATGTATCATGAGTACCGTCCTTTAGAAGACCATATATGGGCTTATAAAGGGCATTTGCTGAGATTATATTTCTAAACTGAAGGTCATATCTAGCAGATCTATGTTTAGGGTGAATTGGCCAGTGACTAGATGGTTGTGTGGTATATCCCTGTTCCTGCTTTCAAACTGTGTGCTGAGAGGAAGCCTGTCCTCATGCCCTTTCTCTGCATGAAAAGGACACACGTTCCATTTGCAAAAGTACGAGACAAAGGTCTTTGCTTTCCATCCTTTGACCATTTCCCCCTGATGACTATGGAGCATGTGCTATAACCCAAACACCTGTTCTCCTGACCTCTTTAGCAGCAAGCTTACATCTTTGCTCCTTTGGGGGTACTGAATCAGGAAGACATGCTTGACTTTTACTGGTGCTTTCCATGTGTACGTTTTCTCTTTAATTTCCTTATAGTCATTTTCAGAGTCCTAAATTACTCTTCGGTCCTTTCATGTTCATCTTTATCACCCCCTGTTTAGAACATAGATCTTCTCAGCAGCATACTATGGTTTCTAGTCCATACCTCCTTTGAACTGGCTTTGAGGCTTTGGACGAGTGACTTTGGCTTCTGTGTCTCTTTTTTTTTTTTCTCATCTCTGGGCTATGGGTGTTACGTGAGAAAGGCCGGATCCAAGTTCTTGGGAAATCGTAAACTGTTGTGATGTTGTGGGGACTAGGGCTGGTCAGCGGCTTTCACCTAGTATCAAGGACACACGCATCCCAAGATTTTATGTGAACAACTGTAACTCACAGGTAAGCCTATAGGGAAAAGTCTTAGAGAAAAAAATGAGAGTAATGGATTTCTTGAGCGAATTCCATTCTAACTCTTAGTGTTTCAGACAGTGTTTTAATACCATCATGTTAAACAAGTTTTTGTTTGTTTTTGTGTTCTTGTTTTCTATAGTTTCTTAGAAGGAGCTGCCTATCATGTTCAAATCTAGATGTGTCTGAATGAAAATGTGTTGAGTGGAAATGGCTCGGTGTTAGTGATCCTTTGAAATTCCTTTCCTCAGTTAAGATGCTGCTGGCTTACACCTTTAATCCCAGCACTCAAAAAGCAGATGCAGGCTTATCTCTGTGAGTTCGAGGCCAGCCTGGTCTACATAGTGAGTTCCAGGAGTGCTGGGGCTACATAGTGAGATTCTGTCTCAAAAAAATAGACAAACAAAAAACCAAGCAAACAGAAGCTGCTCACAAATCTGAACTATAAACATTTAGCTGGAGTCTCTGGTCTACTGCTTCTGAGTGCTGTGGAGGCCATAGTGGGTCTAGAAAAGATTGTCAATGTTTTCTGATTCAATATAGGTTCACTTCATTCCTTAGAAAACCAACACAAACAAGGGTTAGCCTCCTACCTTATGATGAGGATGACATGTGGCTACCATTCTTAAGCTCTGGTTTATTAAAATATAACTATTATTTGCTCCTCTGTAAAAGTGATTGCATTGTTTTCAATATTGATGGATTAGTTCTAGAAACATGATGACTGGGGACAATTCAGTTCATCAACAGCTGAAAAAAATGGGTAATATTAAGAAAGGCGATGAAGTCTGTTTAATCCTTTGGTCTTAAGCCAAGCAAGCCAGCTACCACATCATTAAAGTGGAAGCTTCAAGAACCTCTGAAGGCAGCTGTTTGATATTTTGAGGGCACCTTCAGGTATGATTGGCTCCACACAGTTCAGTTCTGTTTTAAAAGGAGAAATTATGAGAATGAAATATTAATTTATGTAATTGCTCAAAATATGCCATATAGTTCAATTTCTTCTTAGTAGGGACAATGGATTGGTTAAAATGTGTTTTAGATATCTGCTACCTGGATGTTTCAGTTGTGGGAATCAATGTATTTAAAAACCTGCTCTCCAGTGTTTCAGTCAAAAGTCAAGTATCAGGGAACTTTAGTCTTGCTATAAATTACTGTCACTGGTCTCAAGTGGGGTGCATAACTCGGCCCCCCAATGTGTTTCCTGGGCCAGCTAGTTCTCCCACTTTCTGCAACTATCTCACATGTTCTCTACCCTTCAAACCTCTGACCTTGTTCTTCCCACTATCCTGCCCCTTATTGCTTTCTCTACCTCAATTTGGCTCCTATATCATAAATAAAATAAAATTTACCAAATGAGATAGCCTGGTATTCAAACACTAATGTTATTTGTCTGCAGCTGTTATTTCTTCCTTCTGTCTGTTAAAATAAAGCTGTCCCCTCTTCTAGCTAAAATCCCTCTCTTCCCACCCTTTTGGGAAACTGACATTATTGATAACCCCTTCTTGTGTCTTGTTATATATTCATCTCCCTCTGTAAAAGGACCTTTCTATTGGTGTAGTCACTTCTTCCAGGGTTTCAGAATCTTTCCCTTGAGTTTCTCTCCTTTCCATGCTGTTTTCTTTAAAAGGTTATTTATGCTCAATGTCACCATTTCCTCTTACTCACTAAGTCACTGTCTTTGTGTCACTGAGTCAGCTCGCCTTGCAGTTTCCCACAGTTCCATGCACTTAAAGACAATGGTTATCATTTTCAATTTTTGGTCTTCTCCACCTGAGCATCTCAAAGGTACTTCCAATCTAACATGTCTAAAATTGAACCCTGGTTCCTCTAATGTTCTTTTGTCCAAACTGGCTTCTCTTCCAACTTACTTGTTCTCTTATCTCTCATCCTGACTCTTCTCATATGACCTGCATTATCACATCCTGTTGATTTAATCTTCTGTGTATCTCTTGGATCTGTCCCTGCTTTCCAAGTCTACAGCCTCCTTTCGTCTCGTCTTCTCTGTCATAGGCCATTGCATTGTCCCGACTGGCCGCCACCTCTGTAAGCTCTTCTTAGTAGTTAGAAACAAAAGGGTCTTTCTGCACATAAATTTCTCTCTGATTGCTCTTGCTTAGAACACAAGAGTTTTTAATTGCTCTTAGATGACAAGAGCATGCTGTCCCCTCTGCCTGGGATTCTCTTGTCCTTTCATGCTTTTTTCAATTGTTTTTTAAAACCATCACTTCATGTATGACTTAGCTGTCTTTCTGAACTCCACGAACCCAAACTGGCAACAACTTCTCTAGTCACTGTGGTGAATTCACACTTGTGTGATTATTGGTGTTATCTAGACAGACATTGTATCTTGAAAGGTAGTTCATGTGTCTTTGACTCATCAGTGACTCCTCCACAAAAGAAAGAAAGAAACAAATGAATAATGTATTTCATGAAAACTCTATACACTCTGAGGATCTTGACAGAAGAAAGAGAACAGAAACATCAACTTAAGACTGTTTGTATTAAAATGGAACAGTTTATCTTCTACACTAGAGACAACTAGCTGCTCAACAGGAATTCATGTTACTGATGATTTGGACAGATTTCCAAAGGGCCACTGCTTTGCCAGAGGCCAGTTCCTTCATACTGATATGTGCATGTGTAATCGGTTGCTGTTAACAGGATGTTAATGGAGGATACACATTTAATTTCTAGGACATAACAGCTGTGTCTTTTTCCTTGGTAAGACATAGAGCTAGACATTTTGAGATTCCAAGATTAGGCAGAATAAAGATGGAAGCAATCCAAACCTCTGAATCCCTGAAAGGAGGAAAGATGCCCCCTAACAATGAATCAGAGTTAACAATTTAGGGGGAAGGAAGAAATCTGGCCCTCCATCTCCTTTTTTAAATAAAGTTTTATTGGGACACAGTAATGTCTGTTTGTTTACAATTTGTTTACATTGTTACACAATTAGCATATGGCTACTTTTATACTACAACAGCAGAGCTGAGTCATTGCAACAGATTGTATGACCTACAGTCAATAAAATATCTATAATCTTGTTTTTCATTGTAAAGATTGCCAACATCTAGTCCATTGTGGTAAGCAGCTATAAATTAGGGGTTTAATTGTTCCAGCAAAGAGGATTACCCTAAGACTGTGCATATAGTGTTACATAAGCATTGTACCTCCTTGCATCCTTTACTGAGTTGGTACACTCTTCTAACAAATATTTATTGAACATCTAATGTTTTTCTTATATTGGAACCAAATCCTGGAGGTATGGTTCCTGTTCAAAAGAAATGTATGGTTTTGATAAGGAGATAGATGAATAAATGGACAATTAAGATTCTGGTATAATGGTGAGTTGCTGATGTTAGGACTTAGGAAGGTATGGGGTTATAGGTCAAGGGCTTTGCAGAAGCTCTGAGATGGGTCAGTGTGTTGGTAGTTTCTCATGCAGTGTTCTCAGGATGAAGAGTGGAAAGGAAGCAGAAAGAGACAGAGGGAGAACCTGGGTGTCTCTGATGCTTTCAGAGCAATGTTCTCAGCAAGCTGACTGTGAAATCATGTCAGAGTTGAGCAAGCAGCTGGGATGTCCTTGTATCAACCAGGCCCTAGCTACAGGCTGCCCCTATGAAGGAAGTGGTGAACTTGTTTTCCTCAGCATAGTGCAGCTCTTTGGGAGGAGCTTGGCCACTACCTGGGAAACACGTTCTTCTGCTTTGCAGGCAGTCTGGATGACATACCTTGAGGTCATCTTAATACTGATCTATGGCAAATTCTCAGATGGAAATTAAAACTTTGAACAGATTTTTTTTTCTTCCTTGTAAAGGAAGAGTGCACTAATAGAGCGTTCTGGGGTACGGGGAAGGGTGTGTTGAAATCGCTGGAAATGGGGCCGAGCACACGACGATTAAGAGCAGAAATTCCACTAGATCTACAGTCTGACTTCCCGTGAAATATTTTCTGCCTCTGTCGAATAGCAGCTGTTCAAGGGAATAACTGCTTGATCAACAATTGAAGATTGTGCACATTAAAAGCTTTTGGTCATAATTAAAATTACCTTACATTTAGAAAAATGAAATTTCCTTTGCCTAGGTACCATTTAACTAAGTCTTCAGCCTGGGCACAGCTTTCCAAGATATGTATTAGGAGTGATGTCTTCTTTCCAAGATCTGTGTTAGGAATGATATCTTCTTTCCAAGATCTATATTAGGAGTGATGTCTTCTTCTCACACAGTTTGAGTTAATTATCTTGAGGCAGTGACTCTTCATCCAAGTCATGATTTCTGTATTCCCCCAAGTTCTCTATTTTGCTTAGAAGCCCACCTGCTCTTTATCAAGTCACTTTGACTGGTGGGTGCAGGTGTGATTAGCATAGTGAAATCCTCTAGTCCAAGAGAAAAAAAAGCCATTATTTGAGTTATAAACATATTTGTTTATAGGAATGTTTCAACTATCAGGCGGTGTGAATGACAAAACCGTTAGGCTCACAGTTCAAAAACAATGAAACGCAGTTCAAAAACCCCAAACAGATGAGCAAATAAATGATATGGCAGATGTGCATCATAAAATGTGCTTTCTGTAGATATCCAGGAAGGAGCTGCATATATTTTAAATTCATATTTTTAAGTCCCATTCACCTAAGTGTATATTGCTTAGTAGATTTCTTGACTTGATAAATTGTGACTCTGCTTCTAAACGACTGGCCATTATCTATTTTTATTTAGTTATTGTATTGATTCTATTGTGTTGTGTTCTATTATATTGTACTCTATTGTAGTTCATGATGTTTACCTTAGGTTTTATGAACAAAATGTTTAATGTTTCAGTGAATATATGGGCAGCTATATTTTTTTATAATGTTGATTATATGCTGTTTGTTTGTATAGTAACCTAAATGTAATGTGTGAACACAGAGATTTGCTTGCCTTGGACTAGGCTATTGGAAATTTATATCTACTTGCATACCATTGTCTGGTTTATTGTTATCCCAACAACAGCAGAAGTGATCTTATACAATTATATGGCACTGATTGCTTCACAGTGTCTCTTTTAAAGGCAGCCATTTTGGAGGCAATGGTATCGTTATTCTGAATTACACTGAATCACAACTAGGATTGAAGCTCAGATTTCTGACTCCCATTTTGTTTGTTAAAACAAACAGAGGGCTGTGGCTGTAGCTGAGAGGTAGTAGCCTGTCTAGCATGTGTAAGGTCCCAGGTTCAATCCCCAGTACTGCCAAGAGCAGTAACAAAATAGACAGAAAGCCAGCACCCACATCCCCAGTCTTTCTCATATCAGTCTCCTCAGAAACTACAAAATGATTTTATGAAGCAAAGACCAAGAGTTCATGTAGTTCCTTAATATCATAAAGCGAGAAAATATTGTTTTAAGAGACTCCCAGGAAAGAGAATCTCAGAAGTTCCTCTGGGAAGCCCCTTTGGGGCCGAGTAATCCCTCCACAGCGGCTTCCTCTACTGAGTTTTGTTTCTTCCCTGTGATGCCTATGCTTATTTCCTTAAATTCCCTCCTTTCCGAGTGAAGAGTTCCCATTGCACATGTGTGTGTGTGTGTGTGTGTGTGTGTGTGTGTGTGTGCAACATAGGTTGGTCTTGAAATCTTGATGCCTGTGCTTCCAGCTCCCGAGTGCTGGTCTGACAGTCATAAGCAATAACACCCAGCTCAAGACAACCACTCCTTGTTTCAACAGCACTGTGAATCTTGATTCCACCTCTCCCCCGCCCCTACCCCAGGTTCAGTTTAAGCCTAACTCTCCTCCTTAGCTTATGGTAACGCCACTGAAGATCCTGATCTTGGAGGTGCTGAGCAAGCTTCGTCATCCTTTCTTTGTAGGATATTCTCAAGGCTTTCCACATTTCTCAGAAGTTGAGAAGAACTCTGTTCACATCACTGAGAAATCAAGTCTTTTTGACCAGAGCTTTCAATTCAGATCTATACACTATACTAATCATCCACCTCGTCTTCTCTTGCCTTGTTCTCTTTTAAGTTATATTTTTGAGGAACTTCCCCATACTCTTTTTCTTTCAAAAACTGGGAATATTTAATTGGGCTGGTAATTCGATCAAAAGGAGTCATTGACTCTAGTATCTGGATATTCCAAATAATACTTTAAAGAAACAGTCCACAGACACCCTAACAAATTCTGGCTTATGTGATTAGCTTTTTTCTTTCTTTCAGATTTTGTTTGTTTGGCCACATGTAGCTGATCTTGAACTCCTGATCTTCCTGCTCTACCTCCCAAGTATTTAGCTTGATAAATGCATATCAGAAAGCTGAGACCTTGAGGACAGCAAACCCCACTGAAAACAATGACTTAATATTAGATGGGGGGAAAGACTATGAAGAAATGTGTTCATCCATATTCTGTCATTGCTCTTCATAGGAATGTCTACTGTTGACATGTATTAAATTTAGCTATAAATTGACGCCCTCCCTACTAGTTACATAGGGTGATATTCCTGAGATGAACTGCATCTTCTTCTCTGCCTTAAAAATCACTTTTATATTGTAGCATTAATAAACCAGACAGTTCCTACTTTTTTTTTAATAAAGCAAAACACTTTTGGGAGTACTTTGAGCTTTGGTTACTTTGATTCCGTGGCTTCCTATATTTCTAGACGGATTTTCACATCTCCTCCACCCCTGCTGAGTGGCACCACAATAGATTTTATTGTCAAATGTGCTGGGGTGTCAGACTACTAATGCGGGAGCTGGAGCCTTTGGGGATCTGTTTCTAAGGACATGGGTGTTCTTGTAGCCAGTCTCCTCCCTCACACCCACCTCTAGTCTGTAAAGCAAACACTGTGCAAACCCAATCAGGCAGATCATTAGCTGAGTGTCACTTTTAGTGCAAAGGAGGGTGAAGGTCATTGCATTTAGTAACATGTAGTGCCGTCTTTGAATAGCACTGGAATTCCTGAATAAAAACATAAATAAATGGGCAGTAAAGTTCAGTGACCTTTTGAGGGTGTAGTGGCAATCATTTAGTAGCAAATAACAGAGGCTATAAAGGGGGAAACAGAACAGGACAGATAAAAGGGTTTAGTCTATTGGAGAAGACTGGGGAAACAATGGAGGCTGACTGAGAACCATCACATTTGAAGACAAGCATTTGCTTAGGTAGCAGATTAATGATGCAGGCTGTGCCCTCTAAACACAGCCCATGGAAAGTAGTCCCGTTGGAGATGCAACATTAGGAAGGCTTTCGTCTAAGGTGTGGCACCTGAGCGAGTCCTGGAGGGCACCTCGATGGAACATGAAGTACGCGTAGGGCTGTCCAGGGAGGTGGCAAGGACATTCCAAGTCATGTGTGCAAAGGCATGGACTCAGACATCCTGCAACATGTGCAGAGGAAGTAGAACAGGTGCTTCAGTGTGGCTAGAAGGGAGGATCCGTGTGTGGCAGAGGCCAGAGCTGGAAGTTCATGATTGATTCAAACTTGATCTAGTCAGTCATAGCGAGGCATTGTAGGTTTCTCAGGGACTCTAGAGCCTTAGAGGTTTTGATTTCTTTTTATTATTCTATTGTATTTATTATTACTTTGTATTTTCTGTGTATGAATGTACATAGAATGTACTGAATGAATGTACTGCCTGCCTGTATGTAACTGCACCTGTGTCGTGCAGTGCCCGAAGAGGTTAGAAAAAGGCGTCAGATTCTCTGTAAGAGTAGTCAGTACTCTTTGCTGAGCCATCTTTCCAGCCCCAAGTGAGTTATAGGAGTTTGGGCATAGAAAGTTAGTAACTTGCAAAGATAAACCCAAAGCTTCTAAAAGGGGCTAGGAAATTGGCACTGTCCACTGGTTTTGGATACTAGAGATGAGGAATGAGCTGATAAGACTCGGATGTCTTCAATGGACATGATCTGAGCCAATGAGAATAACTTTCTGGTTCTACTTGGCACGGCCTGGTTTTGACCCCTGTCCTACCTTCCTAGAGCTGATCTGATGCTGAGATCAGCATCAGTCTTTCTGAGAACGTGGCTCCCCAGGCCCCCCTTAGTTCCATCTGACCTTTCTTTTCTTTTCTTTTTTTACTTTGGTTTTGAATTTTGATCATAGTTTGACTGTGCTTATCATTCATGACATTTATGAGTTCATCTTCTGGCTCAACCTCTGCTGCAGTGGATACTGAGAGCCGTCGTTTCCTTTTAGAGTAAGGGTCATTTCATGTATTTCTGTTTGCTTCTTGGTGCAGAGCTCTGATCTCTGAGGACTAACTGACTGGTGTAATGCCTCTTTAAACAATGTCGGGAAGTTTCCTTAAATGATGTTCTACAGATCATTGTTTATGTCGGCTTTACACTTAACTACATCCAGCTCCTGAGGAGATGCTAAGTGCTTTCTATGAAACTGTGAGGATCTGAGTTTGGAAGCCCAGTCTTCATGTAAATGTCAGACATGGCAGCCCCCACTATAACCCCAACACTTGGGACGAAAAGATAGGGCAGATCCTGGGGGTTCTCTGGTCGGCCCTATCTAGCAGACACGATAAGGTCCAGGTTTAGTGAGAGACAGTGTCTCAAAAAGTAAGGTGGAGGACAACTGAGGAAGACACTTGACACTGACATCCGGTCTCTACATGTGTGCCCTGGTTAGTGCATGTGTGCACATATGTATGTGAGCGTGCACACACATTCATACACCACATACACACACAACACTAAAAAATGGTCCTACATCTTTCATTATAGAGAGATACTTCCTTAGACTTTTGATATTCAGTCAATTGGCATCATCATATAATGGTAGGGAGATAATCTACAAACAAGAAATTTTAAGACTATGAAGTTATATGCAATGCTACACCTTATAAGAAAGAGTTAGGGGACCCTGTCACGTACTCAAACACTAACTTACTAAGAGAAAACTGGCACGTCATTCTACCCTATATGTGCATTAGTCAAAATGAAAAGCACTTCGAAGAAAGGGTTCTAGGTATAGATTCTATGGATGAATCCTCAGGCCTTCTGCCCCCTCTGGAAACCCAAGACTTTGGCCTTCATCTTAGAGAGGGATGATTAAAATCCTGACATAGATAGAATCATTTTCTTCAAGATTTGTGCAGTGATGGTCTCGTTCTTCAGGGGTTTTCCTCAATGTTTCCATTTAAGTTATTCATCTGCAGCTCCTCCTCTGACCTCTCTGCACTGGAAAGAAGTGAAGCATCCTGCATTAGCATAACTTCCCAACCTGACAGGTGGTATTTAGCCATTGATTTATGGTCTCTAACCTACATTAGTCTCCATTCCCTTCCACACATCACGGAGACCCTGTGTGCTCCATCGATGTGCCTGCTATTTTTTTTTTTTTAATGGATGTGAACTTAACCATTAACATAACATCTTTGGTTTAATGCAGATACTTTTGTTAAATGACAATATAATTACTAGTCATGGGCAAACCTCAAAAAGGTTGGGAGGTTCGGTTCAGTTAAACACCCGAGAGCTTAGATCCTTATCTGAAGTTTACCCCTTGAGTTTGGCAGGTCCAGGCTGGAAAAGTCTCAAGATATATCCACAGTCCGAGATCTCTGTCAGCAATTCTGTTGTTCCCTTTCTTAATATCAGTACCTGTATTCTTAAGCCTTGGTCGATGGAGTCCAATAAAATGCAACCATTAAAACATAAAGAAGAAAGTCATCCCTATCCAGTTTCACACAGTCAGGGCACAAAAATTTAGCTGTAGAGGAAAACCAGCTAGCATTTGGACAACCTCTCTTTCCCAGATTCTTGCCTAAAATGTTTACAGTTGCAGAGTTTTCTAGAAGTTTCTCTGACAGGTAGGGGCTGGGGAGAAGTTGCTGGGGATGACTCAGATGAATCCTATCTGAAAAAGAGGTTGTTTTTTTTTTTTTTTCCTAGAAAAGGTGTTAATGCTTAAACTTTTTTTTTTTTTTTCAGTATGCTGGGGCAAGCCAGCAGGTTATGTATTTAAAAATAATTAAAATACTTTCAGCATTGTGTGTTTTGTGTTTAGTTTAGAAGGCATGTTGCATCCCTGGTGGTTTTTCCAGTTTTACCTTCTTCTGAATGACTTTTTGTGTTTGTTTTCCTGTGCTTTCTGAAACGAGAAAGAACTTGGATTACATGGGTACATCTATCCTTGACTTAGACAAGTGATTTTGAGTCCTGAAAGGGGGCAAAACTCTAGAGCCAGTATTTTGTACAGAATCCTTAGGTCCCATGGCCTCCTTCATGCCGACCAGAGAAATTCAGCTTTGAAATGAGCACCTTGTATCTTGTGATGTTATCATAATGCTTTATAATGGGGATTAAACTGTGTCTGTGTGTGTGTGTGTGTGTGTGTGAGAGAGAGAGAGAGAGAGAGAGAGAGAGAGAGAGAGAGAGAGAAAGAGAGAGAGAGAGAGAACCTGTGTATGTATTCCTACATGCATGCAGGAACATGTGCACTTGGAGGTCAGAGGTCAACAGGTCAACATAAATTGTCTCCCTCAGTCTCTGCCCACCTCATTCTTCTTGGATGGGTCCCTCACTGAATTTGAAGCCTAATCATTCCAGTATACTGACTGTTCACCAAGCCCCAGGGATCTTCCCGGTGCCTCCTGAAATTGAGGTCCTCATACTTTCATGGCAAAGCATTACTTCCTGAGATTCTCTTTGGGGGCCACTGACACTGTGTCAGACCCACTGTTTAACCTGGGCACGCTATGGACTCCAACGTCACACCACAGAAACGGTGCACACCGGGCGCGCATTGCTTCTCTCGATTGACATCTTCTAAATACCTGGTGGCTTTTCCGATACGCATACTCTTGATAGCCTTCCTTCCTTCCTTCCTTTCCTTCCTTTCCTTCCTTCCTTTCCTTCCTTCCTTCCTTCCTTCCTTCCTTCCTTCCTTCCTTCCTTCCTTCCTTCCTTCCTTCCTTCCTTCCTTCCTTCCTTCCTTCCTTCCTTCCTCCTTCTGCCCTCCTTTCCTCTCTCCCTTCCTCCTCATGCTGGGACCACGTCCCTGTACCACCATGCCCAATTTATATGATTCTGAGGATCAAATGCAAGGCCTCCTGTAGACCAGACAAGTACTCTACTCCCAGAGCTCCCCCTGCTCCCAGTCTCCTCTTTGATTTCTGTAGCTTCCATCCGGCTGGGGGATGCTGACCTTGGCTTCTCCTCAGAAGTAGCAAATTCTCTCCCCGTAGGTCATTAGAGCAGCATTGACTAGAGCCTGCCATGTGTTCTGCTGCACTCAAAGTTCAAAAAGTCCAAAGACTGCCTTGCATCATCCACTGGGATCTTAAATCCTTGTTAACCAGGAGATAAGCAGCGAGTTCTTCAGACCTCAAGTGCTTCCTACCAGGTTAATCAATGGGGCCGCTCACCACCAAAGATAGGCCAAGCTACGGATAGGCCAGACTGCAGTTAGAGGGGCTCATGGGTATAAATGTTTCCCTAGCCTCAGTCTTTTGAGTTAGGCAATAAATCAGGGCAAGGTGAGCCTGGTTTCTTGAGCATCTTTGTTTTCTGTGGCAGGTTTGGAAAGTGTATTCAGTAATGCAACTGAAGAGAGTTTTCCATCATTTCAAACGGGCTCATTAGACTCTGCAAATTGATGCAGAGCAAACAGCAAGGAGAGGGTCTGGGTTCCCACATAAATTAGCTCCGTTTGTGCAAGATGGAAAATGCTTTGGCCCTAACTGCCAGCAGCACAAACACAGCCGGCTTGGAAAAAAACAAGGTGTGCCCACTGCTCCGCTTACATCACCAGCGTTCATAAAAGCACGGTAATTAAAACTGAGCTGACAATTTGCTTAATGATGTGCGAGGTGGAGGAGGAGAATCCAAGCAGAGCCCCCACGTGTGGTTGGCTGTAGTTTCTGCCAGTCCAGCCACTGCGGCCCCGACAGCGGCAGCTGAAAGATTCTACTACACTTGAGAAAATGGTGACTCATCCAACAGACCTCGGGGAGGGCGACGAAGCCAAGCCACTGCCTTGAAATCATCAAGACCATTTTCACCATAATGAGTTTATGTGAGAGAAAAGGTACTTAAGGTGTTTTGGAACCATCCATTTATAATTAGCCAGGTAGCATTAAAAGAAAAAAATTAAACGATCCCTCACATTATAATATAGGCCAATTAACAACATAATTGGTTTGCTATAATAATGAGGCTGAATTTCTAATTCAATTTTCTTACCTCAGAATTACAGTTATTATACAAGAAAAGAATCTTTTTTTAAAGTTTGTGAGGCATTTAGGGCTCAATTGGAACTGACAAAATGCTGAGAGTCTGCATCCAAGCTTTGGCTACAGAGCACTCTCTGACCCCTGACCTCATTTCATGATCTACACAAAGAGGAACCCAACTGCAAGCATTCTGTGTTTGAAAACTTTGGGAACATTGTAGAAAGTGCTGGCACATTATCTAGTTACTCAGTTATTGGGATAAAACATTGTACTTGACATTTCTTGAGTTATTCTTTAATAATTTAAAGATACATTTCCTTAAGTACTCTTCAACTGAAAACAATAATTGAACAGTAAACATCAGGAGACATTTTCCTGACACATGATGTTAAGCATTTAAGAAAATACATCCTTCTTGTGCCATTTCTAAGGGCCAGCCTACCACTAATTCATACCACTAATTCACTATGTTTGTAAACATCCGAATCAAAAGAATTACTTCTAATAACTCTGTCCTCGAGCTAAACTCACTGGAAAGTAAGGGGATCTTTCATGCCAACAAGACATCTATCTTATAAGAGAAACTTAAAGTTATAATCAATATGGAATAATGTCGAGAGACAGGCAGGAGGCAGCTCCTAGAATCTGACATTCATAACTGCTCCTCCCCCTTAAATTTCTAAATAATTGTATAGTGTTTATTTATCAGAATGGATCTCTTTGGGGCCAGAACTGTAGGCTTGCTTGTCTTGTCTCATTATGTGTATCTCTTTGGCACAGCCATTGGACATTAACAATTATGAACTTAGAAAACCGTTTTCTTCAGGTGGTTTCTGAGATGTTATCCCTTTGAACAAGGTTTCCATTGAAAATTCTACAGCTGAATGCCATGCCAATGTGGAAAATGTATCTAATCTAGAGTAAGTGTGGAGATAGAGTTCTATCCGATCCCCCAAAATTGGGATCATTTATGATGAGATAAAAAAATAGCTTATGTGTAAACATCAAGCAGTTCTAAGAACGGGTCTGCATAACTGGTGTTGGGGTTTTTGTCTATGAGAAAAGGATACATACTATACATGGAGTAAAACTGTGCAAAATCTGAGAAGACCGGCCACAGTCCGTGTCACAATAATCCTCTCATCTAATACATTACCTCAATTTTATTTCTCTGAATTGTTTCTATTTTTCCCACCAGGGGTTCACAACTTTCTTATGTGCTGAATGTTTATTTGTACTTTTAAAACAAAATTGTTGTAAAATTTTTGATTTACCATGATGGTAAATCATTTAATAAATGTGCTTAAAGGAACAATTCTACCAAGATTGTGAGTTTTAGGTGATGATGATTGGTTGACAGCACAGCAAAGGAAATGGAGAATTTTGGAGTCAAAGAAATTTGCATCTCGATCTCAGCCTGATAAAAGAGCAGGCTGAGCACGCACTGTGTTGTGATACGCAGCACCAGCAGTAAGCAACTTGATTCCTTATCCTTCCTTGCTTTTTCCCTCCCTCCTTCCCTCCCTCCTTCCTTCCTTTCTTTCTTTTTCTTTTCAGTTTTTGAGGCAGGGTCTCATGATGGTAGCTCAAGCTAGCCTCAAACTCAATGTCAAAGATAGCCTTGAACTCCCGAGACCTTTGCAGCCAGACCCAGTCTTATAATCTTTCTTACTCAACTTAGCGTGTCCAATGGTTAGCTTCCTAACTAGTATACAATAAGAATTTTTAAAAGTTCAGCGAATGAGTAAATAATGTCTTATTTTTTAAAAGAATCCTAACTATTTAGGGAGGACTTTTCTATACCAGACTTTGTGTGTGTGTGTGTCTTGTTATGTTTCTTGGTCAATAATACTAATGAGAAAAGAAATAACCTATTCTTGGTAAATTTTTATTGATTCCATGAGTCATTCTTCTGTTCCAGAAACCCACTGATAATTTTCCAAGTTCTGTGTCATTGTATCAAATACAGAAGTTCAAGGACATAAACAACTGGGTGTGAAAATATTTTCGTGTCAAGCGCCTTTGGGTATTATAATATATTAGTAAGCCATATCTGAACCTATCTGTGGAGAAATATTGATGCTCATTAGCCCAACTGACTTCTGATGAATGTGATTCAAAGGACTAATTTACTTGCTTGTACGATGAGCAAAATGGTCCTGGTGAGGTAAGCAGCGGTGGATGAGGAAGAAGGTGACGTGAAGGCAAACTAGAAAGCTCTCAGGGCCTGTCAGACATTTTGTCCCATAAATCTTGTGTCCTCTCCACCACAAAAAAACTAGCTTGGAGCACTAAAATTCTTTAAATTTTTCTAGTACATCTACTTATTTACTCTGTGGATGTGTGTGCGTGTGTGAGCTCACAAACACGCACCCAGTACACACGTGGAGGTCAGGGAATTGGTTCTTTCCTTCTACCATGTGGGTCCCCAGGATCAAACTCGGATTTTTTTTTTGAAATTTTTACTTTTTAATTGAAATTTTATGATTTTCATGCAATGTAGCTTGATCGTATTTTGACCTTCTGCACCCCGGCCCCGTCCTCACCTCCCCGACTGCCCAGCACTCAATTTAATGTACTCTCTTGTATCTTGAACTCAGATCTTTAGATTTGGTGGCACTCACTGAGCCCTTTCGCTGACCCTAGAATTCTTAACCGTTTAAATGTATTTTGCTGGCTCTTAGAATAGCTTCCTGCCGCCGGTAGGGATGGGACAGAGCTGAGGGGTAGAGCGCCTGAGTTCCATCCCGCTGAGCTTCAAAACAGGAATGGGGCAGGTGTACTATTTTCTGACCGGAACTTAGACACATTTGTTACACGTGTCATTTGAACAGTTATTCAAGCAGTATGTGCAGAGGGAGGACCACTGTCCCGCATCAGACGCGCTTCTCGACCTCTGTGGACTCTGGGGTCTCTATACACTAGCTACTCAAATGCTTTTGCTTTTCCCTGCGTCAGAGTCCGGAAGTTTGCTTATTCATCCGATTTCCCAGCTGCACTTCTAAAAATAAGCAGCTGAGACAGAAAACTTCTCCTGGAAGGCCTTTCCTGATGGGCTTACTGAGAAACGGCATTAGCAGAACCAGCCTCAGGTGAGTCCCTCTCCTTGCAAGCAATCCCACTCCTGAAGTATCTAATATTATTTAAGTGGATGGTAAAAGGAGAATCATGGACTAGCCTTAGTGGGCAGGGGTCACATTTGTTCCCCTTGCAGTAGCTGAAAGGGGAATATTTTGAGAGGTTAATAGAAACTAATTGATCTTCTTTCATTTTAAATTAGACAAATGAAAGTTATATATTAGGTCTGGATTGTGTAATTTGTAGGGGATTTGTTGATGACATTGAAGGACTTTCAAAATAACACATCTCTTTTCCAACTTGTTATTCCTTTAAAGAAGGAAAATGAGACTTAAAATCCAGTGCCAGTTTCACTCAGTTATTTACAAACCACAGGCAGATTCGTCTCTCTGTACCTCTGCTCAATGCTTCCTTATGTACTTCTGCCTTTCTCTCCCATCCTCGCTGCTGTACATTCCCTTCCTCTTTCCGTCCCTCTTTCTCCTCCATTCCTTTCTTGCCAATCTTTCTTTCCTTGTTTAACACATGCATTCAGATTTCACCCACTAACTGGAAATCTGCTTTGGATTAGGCATGATTATAGCATGTGGAGGCCAGAGGTCAACTGCTCTTCACGTTTTTTTTTTTCTTCTTCTTCTTTTGAGACAAGGTCTCTTCAGTAATCCTGGGCCTTGCCAGTTCAGGTGCACTGGCTAGCCAACAGTCCCAGAGATTTCACTGTCTCCCTGTCGGTGCTGGGGTTACAGGTGTGTGCTTCTGGGCCTGGCTTTTTTATGTGGATAGTGGGGTGGAACTTGGGTCCTAATCTTTTGACAGAAAGCCCTTTATTGACTGAGCCATCTCCTCAACTCAAATCTGCTCTCTGATGACTCCTCTGGGAACTATCTCCACCTAGTTCTTGTTCCATTAAGACGAGGCGTCCTGTGGTGCCTTTGGATGCGCTGGCTGACCTGGCCCAAGACCTCATCAGTTCGCCTTAGGAAGAGTAGAATCAAGTCTCGCAGGCTTTATACTGCACAGCTCAGTGTAAAGCAACACACAAGTATGACTTCCTTAGGAAGGTTAGCCAGCACATCCTGGATAAATACCACACAGAGGCCACGGCAATGAGTCAGAGGGAAGAATGACTTTGGAGGCCAGATGCAAGAAAAGGTTAAAGTTCTTGGGTTCTAGGGGTAGAGGGGAGCACAGGGAAAATGGCATCCTATATGGTCCTCAACCCCAACGTAGGACTGTCACAGGGCACTTGGACTCCCTGACTGCAGTGCCCAGCACCATCCAGAATGATTTGTCAGGGGCTGGGAGGATAACTCAGTCAGTAAAACCCTTACCTCGCAAGCACAAAGACCCAAGTTCCCTCCCCAGAACCTACATTAAAATACTAGGTATGGTGGCCAGCATTTGTAATCCCAGTGTTGGCGTGATGGAGAAACAGGCGTGACTGTGGGGCTCACTGGCCACCCACAGGGCTAGGGGTGTTGCTCTGTGGCTTAACACTCACAAGGCCCTGGGTTCAATCCCCAGCACACTCCCCAACCCCCCCTACAAAAAAGCTGAAAAGAAAATATGAATCACTGACTCTGGACTAACTATGGGGAGGGGAACTCTCTGTGTGAAAGGGAAATCCTGCTTTGAAAGAAGTTTGACTACAGATTTAAATAACTAAGATTCTAAATATTGTAATTTCCCCAAATAAGCAAATTAAAAGACAGATAGCAAACTGGAGAAATATTTGTAACCAGTACCACAGAAAATATTTTGAATCCTAGTGTGCAGTATTCAGTATACAGACTGACTTGGAGAACAGCGTGGTCTCAAGATATAAACTGGTAAATGATAGAAATTTGAAAATTGAGAACAGCTTACAAGGATGAAGAAATGCAAATTCAAATAAGGATAAAAAACTTCCAGAGAGAAAGATAAGTCACATTATTCTCCCTATTGATAGTGAATCCTCTGATTGCCTATATTTAAGAAAAACCCTCACATTTTTGTAGTTAGAGTTATTTTGAATCTGATATTTGGGCCCAGAGACATCTTTAGAGGAAAATATTTTATTCTCTTTTGTTGTTAGGATAAATATACTAGGGGCTGGAAATGTTACTCAGTTGGAAGGGTGGTTGCCTAGCATACAAGAGGCCTTGGCTTTAATCCTCAGCTCTGTATAAACAAAGTGCGTTAATGGCACATGCCTATAATCCTAACACTGGAGTTGAAGGCAGGAGGATCAGTAGTTCAAGGTCACCCTTGGCCTCTAAGTGAACTCAAGGCATCCTAGGCTACATAAGATCTTGTCACAAACAAACAAACATATATATATTTAGAGAGAGGAATCTCTCTCTCTCTCTGTTAAGGATTAAAACAGTGCCTCTTGCCTGCTCAGCCTGCACTCTACTTAGTTACACCCCAAATCTGAATGTGTTTTAAAGTCAATATCTTTTCCAAAAGAAGTAGTGAATTTAGAAGGCTCCTTAAAAAAAAAAAAATCTCATTTCCTTTTCTTTCTGAATTTCGAGGAGATAGTCCATCCTTGTTATTCATTCCTGCATGCCTTTGGCTTATCTAGTGCTGGACATTAGCTTCTATTACTGAGCATTTGAATAAGTGACTGATTTCATCTGTGAAATTGTCATTAGTAGCCCTTATAAATTCTTTATGAGCATTTACTAACTACCCTTCCCAGTAATTGCATGTGACTTGGGGTCATACCCAAAGTTTGGAGAACAACTCAATCGTTAAATCACTTCATGACCCGAATGTTGTCCCTTGCTTTTCTATTTCAGTGTTCTTATGTATTTATTTGTTTTGGATTTTTTTGAGACAGAGTTTCACTATGTAGCACTGACTGGCCTGGAACTTACTATGTAGACCAGCTTGGCCTTAAACTGACAGAGGTCTGCCTGCCTCTGCCTCCTGAGTGCTGGGATTAAAGGTATATGCCACCACACCTGGCTCAGGGTCTTTTTATTTTTCTTTTATTTTCTTAAAATTCTTTGCTATAAAAGGGTGTCATTGAAAGTAACTGGGCGAATTGACTGCATGGAGTTCCAAAAAGAACAAAGTGTTCTAAAAAGGTTTAATAATAAATGACTGAAGGGATAACCAATTTCACTCTAGGGCTATTAATCTAGCACCTTTCATAAGCCCTAAACTTATTTAAGCTAAATAAAAATAACACATGACAGGTTATATTCGTATAGGAAATCACAGAGCAAATGGCAAAGACAGTGGAAAATTGCATTTTTTTCTCAGATAATTAAAGGTCATACTATTTAGCTGGACCATAATCCATCACAAGCAAGGCATTGATCACTGCTCCAGCCACGTTCATGTTTAATTCCATTAGCTAAATAAACGACAGCCTTTGAATTTGCCACTTTCTTGATACATAGCAATAAGAATGGGAAATTACTCTAGAATCCTGAACAGCTCAACAGATAAGCTTCTTTTTTTCCTCTCTGGCATCTTCCACTACAAAGTTTTAAGTGTCAATAAACCTAACAGCCATCTTCCCTGAAGTGTGTGCTAACAGCAGCTCTTCGGAGATCTGAGAATGTTCAGAGTAAAGTTCTTCTCACTACTTACTGGGTGGTGAGCCTGCAGAGACCTGCCACCCCACGCACACCTACCATCCCCATTTGTCCCGGGCAGAAGTTGGTTTCCTCCTGGGCCCTGAAACTAACGGTTATCATTCAAATGACTACAGCAGAAAAGCCTTGCAAACCGGCTGAATTTTATTTCTAGGTACATGTGCTTTAATGGCTGACAAAGAGAAACACTTGAGCAGGTTATCTGGCTTCCCCATCTTCTTCAGGTGTGACACCATCATTCATTTTGTTAACTCTCTCTTTGTATTTCAACCCAGAGGAGACCACAAACTGAAAAATACGACTAGTCTATTTTTGCTTTCTGCTGGTCTGTTTGTGGGAGTAATTGTTTCACACTTAGTGAACCACAAATGAGCTTATATTTGTAGAAGGGCTCTAAGGAGAGCAGAGGGACATTCTTTCTAGGTTAGAGCATGATTCTTTCACCTGTAGGGAGATGGATGTTTGAATCTATTTATCCAATTCCTCACAAATAATTTCACACTAATTTTTGCAAGATAGAGTTGATGGAGGGGTGGGTTTTACCCTGAAATTAATTTCATTTTGACTCTCACTAATAAGTCTACTTGGAAGTTGTCCTAGGCCATTTTCCAGGTGTTTGTTCACAGTAGATGTCTTGGTTTATATTATTTCTCCCAACTCCTCTCGCGCGTGCACACACATCCTCATATATCGCATGCATTAGAATACCCAATACTTTGGCAAGCAAATCTATGTCAGGCTAACTTTTGTGTATTAATTAGTAGGGCCACAACTCTGTTTTTTGACTATCCATCTCTATAACTTAGCATATAATTTGAATGTGATTAGTTACTGATACTTTATCCCTCTTTCTCTTGTAGGAGACAAATAGGCTTCTCATAGAAGGCAGAGTATCCAACTATAACCAAGATCTGGAGAAAAATATTCTATAGCTGAATTAAACCTGAATTTGTGGCACAAGCCTTTTCAGTGTGGCTAACTGGGCTTGTGGTATTTCGAGAGCACAACAGAAAATGCTGACTAGTGACTGGTGCCAAGTACAGCTCGGTAAACTGAGATAATGGTGGGGGCAATCATGTGTCACGCTGTAGGGCATAGGTGATGGCAGGCAGGAGCCAGAGAGGAATTTCTTCCTCTTGCAGAACCCTCCAGCAGAAGACTATGAAGCAAGAAGTGAGTTCTTGATGGAGTCTGGAAGTCTCTAACTTCGTGCCTGGAGCAGGAAGTCTTGCATGGGACAGTCAGATTCTTGCCGGAGGCTCCAGTGTCCCTTTGTACTTTCTGAGCATGCAGGCAGATCCCTATCGGGGTCTGTGTGCCTGGAAGGGCTGTGTCATTGTTCCCCTGGCTTGACTGCTCATTGGTCAACTCAAAAGTTGATGAAAGTGGTGATAAAACTCACAGAATCACGAATCACACAGCCTCAGACTTTTTGTCTTTTAATCCTGATGCTTAGTTATATAAAACATGATTTTCTGAACCCAGGCAGTTTACCTCAGAGGAGTTCGGACAGGACAGAGACAGGGAAAGAGGGAGGGAGAGAGGGAGGGAGGGAGGGAGAGAGAGAGAGAGAGAGAATGAGAGGAGAGATATGTATTATCTTACTACTGGCCCCTTGATCTTTTTGAGTGTGTGTCCATGTATATAATATGTATTTAGTTTTCTTCCATGATGTAACTGCTGAAGAATTTTATGATTTAATTCTGATTCTCTCTGCGTGTGTTGTACAGGTATGCAGGTTCATGTGTACATGTATGTGTGTGTGGAAGCCAGAAGTGTCTTTCATGACTGCTGGGATCTGAACTCCAATCCTCACTACCTGCTAAACCATGTCTCTCAATCCCTTGTAGATGTCTTATGCTTTTTCTACCTTAAATCAGCCTTTCTCAGCCACAGTGCCTCATCAATGATAAAGTACAAGAAATTGTGTGACTGTTTTCTAAATTTTCCTAGAGACACTATATACTTAAGACCCTTTCTCAGTGTGTTGGGGAGAAGTGAATTCATTAGATAAATAGAAGTGTTATGGGAAACAGCAATGTCATAGCCTGGCACTCCGTGTCCTGGGAAAATTTTGTCTTCATCTGCTGTAGCCTATTTTCTTCTCATCGATTGGAGCATGGAAGTATTTAGCACCTAGCCTCCCATAAGTCCCTGTCTGATCACAGTCTTCAGTTTAAGTTCATCTTTTCAGAACAATGGATCATCTTCTAGGTGAACCACATCTTAGCTGTTTGTCTTCATGGACACACCCCTGTCTTATTTCCTGAGGTTTTGTTCTCTGACAAGGAGCAACAGGATCTAATCAGCAAAGGGAGATTATATTAATTAAGGAAAACATAATCTTCCATAGCAGGTTACCCAATGCCTAATCTACTGAAAAAATATATTCAGAATGTTTGTGAGGAATATTTAAAAGGTAGAACAGTTTAGTCATCTTGGAAGTCTGGTCGACAAGAAATGTCATTTCTTTAATCACTTTTATTAAATGTCTAGTACGTATAAACTAGGTGCTAGTCATTTAAATGCAGAAGTGAATGAGACAAAACTCATAAATACAAACCATTTGAACACGATGAAATGTAAAATTTCCCTAAAGGCCATGGAGAAGGGTGGAAGAGTTTTAATATCAAAGCACTATGCCTGTGGTAATCTTCTTGCAAGACAGTTGAATGCTAGAAGGCACCCGAATTCTGGGCTCATAGACTGTTTAGGAAGTCTTTGAAATCATCTAGATAGGAGGGAGAAAATGAGAGCCTTGCCATGACTAATGAAAAGGAAAGGAAAAATTTGAACAGCTAGAGATTGATTTAGGATAAGATTGCTGGCTACCTAGCGATTAGATAGGAGTATTGAAAAAGAGAAAGGACTAACCTGGGGATTTACACTCTGAGATGAAATGATGCTGGGGCCATCTGTGAGAAGGGGAACCTGGGAGCGATCGGTTCTAAGGACAGAGGACAGATCTGATTCTGAGTATGTTGTGTTACAGAGCCTTCTGGTCTTTAAGCAGAGATAATGGAGGTTGTGTTAGGGTATAGATTTGAGAAACATCCTTGTGTAGATCATGGGTGTTGATGAGATAGTCGAAGAGTTGGCAGAAAACAAAATAAAGATCTGAAGCATGTCCTGAGGGAAACCAAAGGCGGAGGAGTACACGGACGGCTGACGGATCGGAAGGGCGCAGGTTGCCTTGAGAGCGCTCTGCACGTGGCTCTGACAGTGGGGAGTGCTCAGTAAACAGCGCTCACTAACTCTGTGATTCCCTTCCCTGTGGGAGTCTGTCTTAGGTTTCAGGATTCCAACATCTTGCTTTGTTTCTGTGCACGTGTCAGGTGTTAATAATGTATATATTGGGCGAATGGACCAGGCCTGTGAAGGAAAATGTGGTCAGAGTGGAAAGCCAGTTCTAAGAGGCTGGGTGTGGCCACCGTGTCTCATGTCACCAAAGGTGAAGATAAGGACCTAGAACTGTCTATTAAGTGTGATGTAGGTCACTTGTGATGGTAGGGGGAGCAATTTCAGCAGAACAGCTTGGGGTGGAAGCCAGAAAGCAGAGGGTTGGGCAGTGAGTGTCCTGAGGAATGCGGTGGGAGTGAACTTTTCTGTTTTTTCAAGAACTGAGACTGCAGGTCTCCACAGGTGGTAGAGTACTCGCCTAGCATGTACACAGCCCTGGGTTTGAGCCCTAGGTCTACATGAAATGGGGTATGGTGGAGGAGTATGCCACTAACCTGGTGTTCAGGAGGTAGAGGAAGGAGGGTCAGGAGTTTAAGTTCATCCTTGGCATAGTGAGTTCAAGGCCAGCCTGGTCTACATGAGATCTCATTAAGAAAGGAGGAAAGAAAGGAAGAAAGAAAGCAAAAACATGAAAGTAAAAAAAGAAGGAAGGGAAAAAGAAAGAGATTAACAAGGAAAGAAAAGACAGTCATGCCATCAAATGGCCAGCACCCTTTAAATTGCCCAAGACATTAGTTCATGGCACCTCAGTAGCTTCCCTGACTCCCATCTTCTACCCTCTGTTAGCTAGGGATCCCACGGTGTTGGGGAGGGCATTGCCCCCACCCCAGGTGCTGGTTTATGTAGAGAGCTCTTTTCTGTGGAGCCTCACAGACCTACATTCCCATCTGTTACTTGACAGCAGGTCCTTCTGGAGTCACAATGCCATGCATTGTAACTGTTCTGTTTTCTTGAACCATTGGTGGGGTGGGGGCAGGGTTAGAAAAAGAAAGGAAAACGAAAGTTGTGTCTGGAGATAGGATTCTCGGCATAGTTTTAAGCTCTCTTTCTCTTAAATTATATAAACTACTTTGATTGACTATGATAAATTTAGGAAGTAGGAATAGGTGACATATTCCTTTAGGTGTCACCTTTAGGTGACATAAAATCAAATCTCAAAGCATAGCTCTAAAGACACTTGAGGACAGAAGAAAATCACCTCAAAGTTGTGTTAACTGAGACTAATTTATTGTTGTTGTCCAGGGCTATCCCAGTCTTTTTCATTCAGGAAGGTATGTACTTTAAGTATTCTTCCCTCCATCCTCTATCCCCCGCCTCTGCCTTTCCATCCCTTTAATTCTCCTTTGTTCTCCAAAAAGTGAAACTAATTTATATAACGATTAAGACACAAACACAGTGATTTCATAAGCAAAATAGAACAATATATTTTCTCTCTTCCCTTAAATTTTTTTCAGTATGGAAAGAAAAGTTCACATCCAGGCCAAGTTTAGGCTTTGGTAAACTTTTAAAAGCTTAATGGAGACAAACTGATCTATTAACCATAGACATTTACTTAAGTAACTACTAACAACTTAAAAACAGTGGTTTATTTGATTTAATATTATATAATCATTGCCACTATAATTTTAATAGTGGGTAAGTTATGATATCTATAAATCACAGCTTGGGAGATCTTTTCCACTCTGCTTTCCGTATTTATTACCTGTCTGAGCTCATCTAATTCAAGATCTTTTAAGTCCTACTACTTTAGAAATAGAAATTACAAATGAATCCTTTCCCATCTGAACCTCCTCACCCCCTTTCTTTCATGCTCATCTGAAATATTTGAAGCATAGACTTCAAGCAAAGTGTTTTAAAAAGTTAGCCTGGTTGTCAGCATGATTTATAACAGCAGTTGCTGATATTTTTATACAATCCGGTCTTCAATGCCCTAGAAACAGGTAAACTAACAAGTGGCTAAGTCCTAACCACAACTCAGATGAGGCCCAATTTCCCAGGCTGGCTCAATTTTGCTTTTGTTTTTGTAGCCACGACTGGCCTAACTCACTAGGTAGACCAGACTGGCCTTGATCTCACAGAGCTTCGCTGGTCTCTGTCTCCTGAGTGCTAGGATCAAAGGCGTGGGCCACTGTGTCCTGCTTCTTCTTGAAATTTGATGCTAATGGCCAGGAAACAGCCTTGGTTTCAGTGCTCTTGTTCACTAGCAGTGGTTGTGGGGCTGGGAATGCAGCTCAGTTGGTGGAATGTTCTCTAGCGGGCACAAGACCCTGGGTTCAAGCCTAAGTGTCACGTAGAGTAGTGCAAGCCTGTACTCCCAGCACTGCGAAGCCAGAGGCAGGAGGGTCAGCAGGTCAAGAACATACTTGGCTCTGAGGCAAGTTGGAGGCCAGCCTAGGCTACATGAGACCTGTCCCAAACAAAACAAAAAGACCCTCCCCCTCAAAAGCCAAAACAAACAGACAAAACAAAGCAATCCAAAACAGAAGAGGATAAATAGGGGCCCTGCTGGGGGGGGTCTTCCCGGCTCCGGAGGAGCCTGACTCACACTGAGGGCACTTTCTGCACCTGGTGGGGGCTGTCTCTGCAAGCCGGACTGTAAACCTGATGCGGGTCTGGGAGCCAACGCCTCCCTTCCCACCCACAGGGTACATGAACCTCTTCTCATGTGGTTTAGAAACAGCCATGGGTGGGATTCTTCCTGTGGCCCTGGAAGCAGAGGAGAGGAGGGGTTCCTGGTTAAGAAGGCCGAGGGTGGGGAAGGAGGGACGGCTTGGCGGAGGGTGGGGAACGAGGGACGGCTTCCTAGAGGAAACGGCGTTTGAACTGGTCCGTAGAGGATGCAAAGAGCTGTACTGATGACAGAGGAGTCCAGCTTTGCCGGTCTCCTGAGAAAACAGACTGTCACTAAAGCATAGGAAGGAAGGTGCCTGGGTGAATTTTCTAAGAATTTTGTTGCTTGTGTGTGCCTGTGTGTGATGCATGTGAGCTTAAGTCTGTATCCCAACATCTCTTAGAAAGCAAGAACTGGGAAATCAAATCAAATCTTCATTAGCGTTCAGCATTTTTCCTAGGGTCTGTGGCTTGCCTTTTTTAATGACAAGAGTTGCTGTTCTTGAGATTCCCAGAACACCATCACATTGTGTTTTTTTAATTTTTCATTTATAAAATTTTTGAGACAAGATCTCCCTGTAGCCCCAGCTAGCTAGTCTGGAACTCTCTCTGTCTATCAAACTGGCTTCAGTCTCACAGAGATCAGCCTGCCTCTGCGTCCAGAGTGCTGAGATTAAAGGCCACTACTACACCTGGCCATGTTGTCTTTTAATGATGGGTCATCCAGTCTGACAAGCTACAGCGCCCACAGGCAGAGTGCTGTGTGTTAAAGATGGGGATATCATAAAGAAGACCCTGGTGGTGCGTTGGCTCTTCTGATTGGAAGTTTTGGAGAGGATTGTTAGGGTACTGTGGTCCTGCCTGGGGCCAGATGTTTACGGAGCCTCTGTAGCCCCTGCCACCTGTGTCTGTTATGTTTCTGAAAGCCTTCCTTAATCACTAAAGCTTTAGTTTGATTGCTAAATCTCATGTCCATTCCCTTGAGACCGCTTCAACAATAGTGCAGAGAGCCACAAATCATGTTAATGGTAACCTCACTTCCTCAGCAGTCATGGCTTGTATCCTATAAAGGATGTTTGGGAAGGAGAAGAGGAAAACGTTTCTACAGCTTCTTTTCTCCAATAGATCAAGAATCGTGAAGGAAAGCAGTGGCTCTCAGCAGCACTGGGTTTCAGCCAATCTGAGCATTTAATTCTCATTCGTGTGTAAAACAGGCACAAAAATATTGGTAATCTCTCTCACCAATTCAGTTGGGAGAATTAACTGAGCAAATAAATCTGGCAGCCAGAATACACTGTTAATGGTTAAGAGATGGTAGTTTGAAGTGGGGGTTAATATATTCTAAGCACTGGGTATAGCAATTAGCAAGTGGGCAATCTTACCTGCTCCTGTTGAGTTTACTGAGAGTTGGTGCTATCTCTTTCAATGGCTTTATACCAGCCATCTGAAACTTGTCCTGGCCTGATCCTTTGCTCTCAAGGTGGCAAGGGCTCAGACAGCAGCCAACGTGGGGTTTCAAACCTGCACCTGGCAGATGGAAATTGCCAGAAGCTCTTTTTTGCATCACCTGAGAGTACCTGCAAATCCACCCACTCTTTCCCATCATCTCCCTGCCATTATTGCAGGACAGGGAGGTCCCGTGCAGCTGCCTCTTTCTCGTTTGCTGACGCTGCATCTATCAGAAAAGCACTGGAACTAGCATGCCGCCAAACTCAATCTCTAGCAACCCTAGGGAGCAACTCAAACAATTAGACTTGCCAAAGCTATAATTTTCCTTGTTAAGAGGGGTGTGTGTAAGTGTGTGTGTGTGTATGCACACGCATGTGTAAGAGAGAGAGAAACAGAGAGGCAAAGAGCAACGCACACAGAGTCATAGACAGACTGGAGGAACAGGGAAGAGAGATGGAGAGGGAGAGACAGAGATGACAGAGACAGAGACTTTTTGGCAGGTCTAACATTCAGTATTTAGACTGGAGAGATAGTTTAGTTAGTAAGGACCTGAGCTTGATTTCCAAACCCACACAAAAATGCTGGACATGGTGATGCATGTTTGTAATCCCAGTGTTGGGGAGGCAGAGGCAGGTGGATCCCTGGGACTTGCTGGTCACTTAGCCTCATCTAATTGGTGAGTTCCAAGTCAGTGAGAGATCCTGTCTCAAAAATGAAACAAGGTGGACAGTACCTGGAGAATGGTACCTAAGGTTGGCCTCTGGCCTCAGCATACACACACATATACTTGAATAGGTACTTGCATGTACACATGTCTCTGCACACACAGAGATAAAACACACACAGAGAGAGACAAAACACATACACACAGATACAACACTCATACAGATACAACACACACACACACACATACAATACACACATGCACACACACAAGTCCAGGATTTCTTCTGAAATTAAATTAGGCATTGTGGCCCAGCTGAACATCTAGGCTTAGTTAGCTACGTGGCAGTCACTCACGACATCTTGTGGCCTGTGGCCATTGGGCAATAGAGTGTTACAGGCACTGTGAAACTTGTCAAGGGAACTTATCTGACCTTTAGCTGGTAAGCTGGAATTGCTTTACGTCTAGCTTCTAGCAGACTAATAGCACTTTTGAGTTCAGCTTAGGTTATCACTTGACAACCCTGAAATCCATTTCTAAGGTAAAAAGAAGCCTAATTGGGGGGAAAAATCCATTTTTAATGAAAGAAGTCTCAAAAAAAACTCCTGCAACTTGATATCAGATTTTATTATGCCATCCTGGTCACCTGTTGCCACTGGCTACTAGACAGCCCATTGAACAGAGGTGAGTGTTTCTGTTTTGGGACAATCTTGACCAGCTGAATAATGAATTATAGAGGTCATGAGAAAATGGCTCTGCTGTGGACTAGTATCTCTTTCAGCTTCGTTTTTCTTTTAATTTTTTTAAAAGACGAGTTTCCCTATGTAATCCAATCTGATCTCAAACTCACATCTTCGTCCTCTGCATGGATAACAGGCATGTCTCTATGCCTGACACTACCATTTCTTTCTAATCCGAGAAACTGAGACACTAAGATAAATAAGAGATTTAAATTTTAAGACTCATCAATTTCAGGGCTGGAGAAAGAGCGCAGTGGTTAAGAGCACTGGCTGCTCTTGCAGAGGACCTGGGTTCGGTTCCCAGCACCCATATGGCAGTTAACAGCTGTCCTTAACTCCAGTTCCAGGGGATCTGACTCCCTCTTTTGACTTCCACGGGCATTTCATGACACGGGTGCACTTATGTACACGCAGGCAATGTACTCATACACATTAAAAAATAATCCTCATTAGTTTCCATAGCGGCACATGCCTTCAAACCCAGCACTTGTGAGACAAAGGCCAGCCTGAGTCACACAGTCAGACCTTGTCTCAAAAACAACAAGATAAAAAGAAAAAGAAAGGAAGAAGAAAAGAAAAAATTAAAATGGGGCTGGAGAGATGGCTCAGCAGTTAACAACACTGGCTGATTTGGTAGAAGATCTGGGTTCAGTTCCCAGCACCCATACAGTGGCTTACAACAGCTTTAACTCTAGTTTGAGTTTTAGGGGATCCAACATCTTCTGGCCTCTGTAGGCATTGCATGCACATGGTATACCATACATGCAGATAAAACACTCATACACATAAAGAATAAAAATTAAATTTCCAAGCCAGGTATGGTGGGTCAGGCCTGTAATCCTAGTCCTCCTTACATGTGTGCACACACATACACACACACACACACCACATATAACAACTTCCAAATAAAAGTAACGCTGTGTATCGCTGAAGTTTTGGTCCATAGCTGGTATTGAATGATGTATACCTTTCTCTCTTCTCTTCTCCAAATCAATGGCACCAAGTCCAGTAAGTCGATCAGGGCCACCAATGACCACAGGTACAAGAGAGGCCTCGAAAACAGTCTAATTTTTGTCTTGTGATCAGTATTGCATTTGCCCTGTAGATAAAGCTAAAACCAAGTAGCATTTCTGAAAGGCATGCTGTGCCATGTTTCAAAATAGCCTAGAAAGATCTAGAAGATGAAACAAGGTTTTACTATCTACATGTAGGCTCTGGCTTCCATTAACCGGAAAGAAAAACAAAAGAACAACGAGGGGCTTTGGAAAGCAGTCATAAAAGCAATTTAAATTCACCAAATAAATAATTAGGAGACAGTTAAAAACTCTCTGTAGGAAGATTTCAGAAAATGACTAAAAAAGTTAGAGATGGAGGAGGCTTGTCCTATTGTAGCTTTCCAGGAAGGTGCTGCTCTTGGTTTCTGTTCTTCTGGGTTAGAGGACAAAGAGCATTATATTAGTAACTTTTCTCATTACTGTGATAAAATACCGGACTAAGGCAAGTTCAGAAAAGAGAGATCTGCTTTGACTCCCAGTCTGAGGGCACAGTCCAGTGACGAGGGAAGGCACACTGACGGGAGTGAGGCAGCTGGTCACACTGTGTCTGTACACAGAGCAGAAGAGTGGTGAATACTGAGGCTCAGTTGAGTTTCTCCTCTTTATTCAGTCTGAGACTGCAGCCCATGGGATGGTGCTATTGCTCACATTCAGGGTGGGTCTTCCCTACTCAGGTAACCTTTCTGGAAATCCACTCAAGACATATCAGAGGTCTGTTTCCATCACCAGTCAAGTGGACAATTAACAACCACAGATAACAGTAGTAATAATAATTGTAATATCTTCCTTGAAGTCCTATTCTAGCCTGTGGATGATGGAGACATGTATTGTTTGTGTCTGATGTGGCTCTTTAAGTTATACTTTTTATTTATGTGTGCATGTGTACGTGTGTACGTGTGTGTGTGTGTGTGTGTGTGTACACACATGATTATGGGTGTCTAAAGAGGGCACAAGGGGGAATTAGGTTCTCTGGAACTGAGGTAATAGGTGGTTATGGGCTGCCTAACACAGTGTTGGGAATTGAAATCCAGTCTTCTGCAAGGGCAGTAAGTACTCATAAGAATAGAGACATCTCTCCAGCCTGGGATATGGCTCTTGTTGGTACTAAGACTTGCTCAGAGTCATCTATACCTGGAGAGGAGATACCAGATTAAACATGGTGAAGCTTAGTTAAGAAGCAAGTCTGGTATCCAAGGAGAGGTCTGAAGGAAAATCTCACAAAGTTTATAAATTGTGTTGGTGGAACAGCAAGGTCATTTGCTTCTTAAATTTTACACAGGTGAGCAGAATAAATTATATTATGATTCCATATGATATTGCACAGTATAAAAATCTCACCATCTTTTTTATTTTAGTGCCTTACTCGTAAGACCGTATTTCTTAATGCTCCCTTGAGTGGTTTCCTTGGAGCAGAATGACGGATGGAGAATAATATGCCAAGGAACCTGTTGGCTGGCTCTCCAGCTTTGGGTCACAGATACTATGCAACTTTGAATAAGATCTTTCCCACGTGACCCTTGATCTATGGTACTTGTGATGTCAGCCTTCAGGGACCAGTCCATAAACGCATTTCCAGGGACAAGTGAGACCAAGGAAAGACTTTAATGCCAAAGCATATGTACAGACAAAGGAAAAGTTGGCTGCAAACAAGCACCTCTAAAACAAAGGATACTGAGCTGGAGTGATAGCATAGTTGATGAAGTGCTTGCTGCGCAAGCATGAGGAGTTGAATTCCCTCCGTATAAACCCACAGAAAAAAAGAAGCTGGGTGTGGTGGTGGCATGTGCTTGTAGTCTCAGCACTGGGGAGGTAGAGATAGGCACATTTGGAGGTTTTCTGGCCAGGTAACCTAGCCAACTTGGCATGTCCCAGGCTAACGAGAGAATTTGTCTCAGAAAACAAGATAGATAGTCCTTGTGGCATTACAGACAGCTGTCTTCTGGTTCCCACAGACATGCCCAGACAAATGCACATACACATGTACTTAATACCTATGCATGTCTCTCTCTCTCTTTCTCTCTCTCTCTCTCTCTCTCTCACACACACACACACACACACACACCCCAAAAAAGGAAGTCTAAAAGGGAAGTTATTTATTTTGTTTGTTGAGTCAGAGACTTGCTATGTAGCCCAGGCTGGTCTTGAACCTGTAATCCTCCTACCTTTGCTTCCTGAGTCCAGGGATTGCAGGTATGTACTGAGACACCCAACAAGATATTCACTTAAAAAATAAATATAAAGAGATGACTCAGTGATTGAGAGCCCTGGCTGCTCTTGCAGAGGATCCAGGTTCAGTTCTCAGCACCCACATGGCTGATAGCAACCTCCTGTAGCTCTCCTTCCAGGGGATCCAACACCCTTTTCTGCCCTCCGCAGGCACTGGCTGTGCAGGTGCACTTACATGCAGGAAGACAAAACACTCAGACACATAAAAAATGATAAAAACAAGCATAAAACAAACCATGACCAACCAAGCAAAACAGAACGGGGCATTTGGACTCCACCTCCCAAGCTCACAATAGACCATCTTACACCATGTGCATACCATGTGAACTTTGCTGGCTTTTTTTCCCCTGCATACTCCCTGGGAGAAGCACAAACTCTTTTTGATTTTTCTATTGCATGACTTTGTTTGTCTCTAGTGTTTGGAGTTTTGTATATTTGCACGGCTTGTTTTCCAACAGACCAGTCAGGGCTTTGTGAGGAAAGGCATTTCCATTTTCATCCTTGATAGGGCTTTGCTGAGATGCCCGACCATCTGTGGTAAAAGGGGGGAAACAGGTTGGTTGTCTACAGATGGGGATGTTTCTAGCCCATGAGAGGAATGTTGCAGCCCCTGACAATGACTGAATTTGGGGATTCAGGACATCTCATGTCACTTAATGATCTCAAGACTCTAGTCACTTTGCCTGCAGCCTTCTGTGCTTCTCCACGCGGGGACTTCCTCTGGGTCTTGGCTCCTGCACAGGAATTTGATGTTTAGAAAGTCACTTTCCTGTCCTTATAAACAATTCCATCATAATAACCTGGCTCTGGCACCAGAGGTTCATTTGAATCTTGCTCAGCTTGGTTTACAATTAAGATTTAATTAGTAAACTCATTACAAAGACAGGAAACCTCCGACTTTCCCCTGATTCTCTTTCAAGCCTCTGTGAGGACCCAGCCTGTCTCTTTGGCTTTGAGACATTGGCAGAAATTTTCTCCAGACTTGGTTATTTATGTTACTGCAACTCCAATATAAAATATTGTTCTTTGCTTTTTTAAAGTAGAGGGACATAGCCCAGTCACTCAGAATTCTGAGTTTCAATTTCTTTATTTAGAAAGTGTGCCCCGTTTTTAAACTTTATGGGCTCTGAGATCTTAACTTTTCTCAGACAGTAGGGAGTAAGGTTGAGACATGGAAGAAAGAATGCCAACGGATCTGGAACAGACTGGACTTGACAGTGACACCCTCAAAAGAATTCATATCATAGGGCTGAACCCTACATCAGAGAATGAAGGTACAGGGTTCTCTCTCTCTCTCTCTCTCTCTCTCTGTATTATGTGTAGCATATGCATGTGTGCAGGTTCAATGAATACATTTACAGAAGCTAGAAAAGGATGTTGGGAGTCTTTGCCTTCTTGTATAGCTGTCCACTTCTCTCTCTCTTTCTTTCTTTCTTTTCGAGACAGGGTCCCTCACTGAACCTGAAGCTTATGTTTTTTACTAGAATGGTTGACCAGTGAGCTCCTGGGATCCATCTGTCTCCATCCCTTACTTCCGGGGTTATAAGCATGCCTGGTCATGCCTGGCATTTTCATGGGTGCTGGGGATTTGAACTCAGGTCTTCTTGCTTCCACAGCAAGTGCTCTTACCTACTGAGCCAAATCCCAAGTCAAGGGTGTAGGATTCATATTTTCTTAACAAAGAATAACAGGGGAGGGGAGGGGCGATGACTTGGTGGGTAAAGTACTTGTTGTGCAAGCATGAATACTTGAGTTCAGATCCCCAACAAACATGGAAAAGCCAGGTGCAGCCACATGTGTCTGTAGCCACTTTGGGAGGGCAGGGGCAGGAAGATCCCGGTGCTCAGCTAGACCAGCGAGTGGTGAGATCCAGGTTCAGTGAGAGTCTCTGTCTCAAAAAATAGCACGGAAATTGATCGAGGAAGACATCTGAGGTTGACCTCTGCCTCCATATTCCCATATGCACACACAGACCAGCATCCTCTCTCTCTCTCTCTCTCTCTCTCTCTCTCTCTCTCTCTCTCACACACACACACACACACACACACACACACACACATGCACACACATGGTCAGGCACACAAACAGACACAATGCTGTGTAGTAATGACATAAGGATAAAGACTGTGAAGTAGAATTGAGATTCCAGAGATAAACTCATTAAACAAACAAACAAACAAACAGGAAGCATTTATCAACAAGTTCAGAAGAAAGAGGAGCGTGATAAAGGCATGCTCAGCCCCGAGAGGTGAACTTCATAGTGGTGGATGCCTAGGATAAAACATTTTAGTGGGTAATATTTTTGTTAGACAAAAACTGAATAAATCAATCAGAGAAAATGAGGTCCCTTAGGGAAAATGATGGAAGCTTTTGGACTGGAGCACAAGAGTTAATTCAGATACTTGATGCAATAAGACTCACATGACATTGTCTCTGACCACAAAATCATGATCGTAACATTTAAGAGACAGACTGCATTTTCCTTTCAAATTTCTCCAATTTTATGTTATCTTCTGTCTTGAAAATGGTGATGTTCTCTTGGAAATCTTTGGTCCTTCAGAGAAGTTTGATATGGTTATGTGAGTGATTTTTTTTCCAGAAATCCAATCTTGAACTTATCCATCACAATTACTGATTTTATATATATGTATACATATATGCATATACATATAAACACACACATATATAGGGTGAAGAATTAGAGATTTTAAAATTCAAAACTGTTATTAAGATATCTTATTCTCTAATAATTTCTATGGTCATATTGCCTGAAGGAAAAGATGAAATCAGGAAGGTTAAGTGACTCTCCTGAGGTCACACAGCAAACTTGTTGGCAGAGCTCTTGACAAACTGAAATGGAGAAGTTATTAGGACTGTAAACACCTAACTCATGACACTTAATAGGTGTTTCGGGAAGTCTATGTGCTGGCTGATCTTGACAGTTTTTATGAGGCCATGGAATGTGTCAGGAGATAACACCAATAACATCGTGACCCCCAAGGAGAACAAGCCTCATCCAACTTTTCATCACAGGAGGAAATTTAAACTTCACTTTCAAAATGGCAAGGAAGATCTTGGAGAATGTGAGACTCATGACTGCAGGCTGGGAAGATAGCTTAGTTGTCCAGTGTTTGCTTAGAAGGCATGGGGCTCTAAGTTCAGTTCCCAGGAAGGAGAGACGTGGTCAAGCTGAAGAACAGTGCATTAAGTAACCAGCATTAGTGTTGTGTGTCCTCAGCACTGGGTCGGGAAGCCAGAGACCTAGGCTTTCTTAGGTTTCAGTTCTCCGTTCAGTTATTGAGTGTGGCACCTGATGTAATCAGGCCAACTCGGTGAGAACTTTGGAGGAAAGAGCTGGGGACCCCTCTCTGGAAAGGGGGATCAGAGACTGGAAGAGGGAAGTGTACAGGAAGAATGAGCAAGGAGCACTAAAACAATAAGGCAAAGAAAGAAAGTGGAACTGGTGAGGGCATGAGGGAGTATGAAGCCCTCTGGAAACAGGTCAGCACTGGTCCCTGGAGGCCACTGTTTTCAACTGAGGTTTCACTTAATGAGTTACAACCATTAGAGCCCTCAGCAGATGTCCCTGCGCGCCACAGCAGTGTCAGAAGTAAACAGAAAGGTCACCGAGGCAGGAGCCTCTAATCTCTCTGGATTGGACTTCTATTTAGGAAGATATCTTTTATAATGATTTTTTAGCAGCTATCAGAGGCAAAAGAGCCAAATGTGACTCATTCATGAAGCTTGACTTCATACTGTCTGGAAAACAGCTGCTTTGAAAGGCGTTTCTGGACCTGTGAGATGGCTGCCAAGACTGACGACCCCCAGGTCTTACAGGGTGGAAGGAAAAGACAAATCCCAACAAGCTGTCCTCTGACTTCCAAACATGGCTATGAACTCTCTCTCTCCCTTTCTCTTTCTCTCTCTCTCTCATACAATAAATAAGTAAATAAAATAAATAAATAATAAATAAAATGAAAACTTTAAGTTGGGTGTTGGGTCACTTGGTTGTAATCTCAGCATTTGGGAGGCAGTAGCAGGAAGACCAGGTATTTCAGGACAGCCTGGGCTAAATAGTGAATTCTAGGTCAGCCTAAGCAGCATAGGTAGAACCTGTCTCAGAGTGCAAGCAAGCAAACAAACAAACCATTAGAACACAGCCAGGAACTGGCATGAAATGGAGTCTGTTTAATCGGACATCTTCGGCTGGGAATGGTGTTCTGTGTCTGTAATTCCAGCACTTAGGAAGGCCAAGATGGGGATTGGAAAGTAGAGGTCAGTCTGGGTGACAGAGCAAGACTCTGCCTCTGAAAAACAAAAGCAAAAAGTAAATATTTCAAATGAAGTCAGTGGGCATTGTTTTTCATAATGTGAAGAGAAGAGGAGAAAGAGAGAGAAGACTGAGATTACAACAATAATAATGTATTTGCAAGAGTAGCTTGCAATTCTGCAGGGAGCCCCCAGCACCTCCCCTAAGGCGTGGCAGGCTGAGGTTTACGGAAACCAGAACGGCTCTTTGTTCTTGTCTCTTATGTTGTTTCTGGATCTGTCCATCATTCTATTGACAACCTTTGTCTTCTTTCATGTCCAAATGTATGAATACATCAACTCTTAACTTTTTCTTTTCTCCTCTTCATGTTTTAACTGCAGAAGCGACCTCAGAAGCATTGCATTCTTGACTTTTTTATTCCAGCTCCAGAAGCTACTCAAACACCAGAACTGGTATTCAAACTTAGAATTCCAGGCTCTGAGCAAACCTTGCTAAAGCAGGTCTTCTACCTCTGCAGACTGAGGCCTCCGGCATTCTGGCAGCATGGACTGTGCTCACTGTGACCTTCAGCATGTAGGTTCTAGAGTGAAGTCATGCGCATTCATGTTCTTTCAGATGGGTTTTCCTAACTGTGGTTCTCAGATAGCATATTCAAATCCAGACTGCACTGCATTCGTATTACTCTTGGATATATCCAGGATGGACAACTGGTACTTTCATAAAAATTTTTGGTTCAATATCTGCTTTGATGCTCATAATTATTCAATGAGGTATGAATAAAAGCTATTATTCTTTTTCAGGTTATAATTCTGTTTTATTTCACTATATATATTTTATGAGTGACGCATATGATATTTTATAGATACTTCCAAGGCAGGAAAATTGTAATGACATTTGTGCATATGGGTTATATCTGTCTTTATTTACCATTACTTTTAAAATTTAGAATATCAACAGTGATTTTGTTGTTTAATCAAATATGTAATTGATGTACCTTGTGTTATAAAGGACTACAGAGAACTGAAAAAGGAAACACAGAACAGCTTTCCTTCAAGAGCTTAGTGTTTACAAAGTAGAGTATAACTTTTTCAATTGAATTTTTGTCAATTATATGCAATGTATTTCAATCACATTTGGAAACCTACCAGTATAGAAGCTTCTTAAAGTATACACATACACATTATTCAAAGAGATTAAAAAGAATCACTTTATAAGAGGGGACATGGGCCTTACTAGACACCATAGGTTAGCAAAGAAAGCCCAATGCCAGAAATGGGTTCCTTCTTTGAAGCTGTGGATCAGGGGTCCCATAGTCCATCATCAAACAGTACTGGCCATTGCCTCTGCTCTTGGTTACCCAACAGAACTTGACAGTAAGACCTTACTGATGATGTAAAAGTACAAGTATTACCTTGTAAAAAGTACAAGGCAAATGACAAGTGGTATATATGTAATGGGTGGGGTAGTTGAATATCTACATCACAGGCACTATTCCAAGTGCTAGAATTTAAATGAGAAACAGAGAAACCAAAACCACTGTCCTCTTAAGAACTGAGATTCCAGATGAGGCCTGGAGAGGTGGCTCAGTGGTTGAGAGCACATCCTGCTCTTGTAAGAGGACCCAAGTCCAGTTCCTAACACCCAGGTTGGGTGCCTCACAACCACTGTAACTCAGCTCCAAGGGATCTGGCACCCCCTCTGGCCTCCACAGCAGCAGTGTGAGCCTGAGGTGTGCCAAACTCCATGGGACAGGTATGGGGAGATGGCAAGAGCTCAGTTTTGGACATAAGAAGTTTGAAATATCTGGTGAGATGATGGGTATTCAGGGGCTGGGTGTCACAGTGGGAGAGTTGTGGCTTTGCCGAATGAGCATGAGGCAAGGGAATTAAGTGTCTGTCTGTGAGTGATTTTAATGACTGTCCATGGAGCTCACAGGGGCAAGGAGGGGAGACTGTGAGAAGGCTGAGGGAACTGAACAGGCCACAGACTCCATGACATGAGGATCCCAGCGGAGAGTCCAGCGGAAGTACTGGGAGTGGATTGTAGAGAGTGGTAGATGAAGAATGCCACGCTTGAAGCTAAAATGTGTGAAAGGGTTTCAGTTACCGATTGTGCTATGCTTATGTGTGTGTTTGTAGCTAAAGGAAGGGATGGAAGAACCAGCTGACCGAGTAGGAGTGGGAAAGGAACAGAGAGTGGGAAGATTCTCCACTTGGCTATCGAAACTCCTACGATCCCAGCAGCAGTTTGTTAGAGCAGCACTCAGCTGGGAGAGGGAGTCCTCAAGGAATGAAGGGAGTTCCTGGTACTTCCTGGTAGAATTCCATGGCACTGGATTCAAAGCTGAGATGTTGAGGCCAGGAGAATGGCCTAGAAGAGGGCAGACGTGAGTGGTAAGGCATCCATGTGAGCCTGGTTCTTATTACGACTGGAGTCTAGGAAGGCCGAGCATTTGCAGACAGATGAATGTGACTCCCAGTGCTGCCAACAGTCGCTTGCACAGGGCTCCCTCTCTCTCACCTTCTACATGCTTGCTTGTTTGTTCATGGCACAGACATCCATGAGTCTTCCAGAGATCAGGCATTCTTTGAATGCTGAGTCTCCATGAGGATGTAAGGTCCAGCTGGCATTTGGAGGCACCAAGGAGAAGAAGATGAGCTAGTGCCTGCCCAGTTCTCACATGCAACATCTCAGTAGCCCAGAATTCCATTGTCCATCTTCTCATAACAAGCGCCATTTAAGTTACACTCAGTCCATGAACTCAAGCAATTTTGGGCAAGAATTTGTCTATTGAGTAAGCACATAGCATCTTTTGTCCCAATCAATGAAGTGAACATTAGGGCTGAACTATTTGACCCGATACTCTATAGACAGGGGTAGTATGTTATTTATGCTTTCATTGCTGTGATAGGAAACAGCTTTAAGGACGAGAGGTTTTATATTTGGCTCATAGTTTAAGGAGATATAGTCTCCCATGGTAGGGAAGGTGTGCCAGCTTGGACTGGCTTGATCCAGAGTGGTGGGAGTTTGCCATGTGGCTTCCTTATGTCTGCATAGATCGGGAAACACAGATCATTGGCAGGAGCTGGGCTGGGCTGTAATCTGCTATAGTCCTACAGGTTTGGCTAGATCTCATGCTAGGTCCAAAATGTCCACCACCTCCTGAAACAACACTGTCTGGGACCTCGTATTCGAATAATGGGACTGTTGAATAATATTCTATTAGTATATATAGCATATATGTGTATTATATTTTCTTTATTCACCTGCTGGAGGACACATGTTGTTTCTGCATTTTGGTGACTGAATAATGCTACAGTGAACACAGGAGCATGTCTATCTCTTAAGATCCCACTTTCAAGCTGGGCGAGGTTCTGCGTGCCTATAGGGAGCCTTTGGGAGGCTTCGGTAGGAGGGCCTTAATCTTGAGACCCTGTCACAAACAAATGGACAGGTCTGGTTTTGCTTCTTTTGCACATTGACCCGGAAGTGGAACTGATGCGTCGTGTGAGAGTTCTGGTCTTTGGATGACCATCCAAACTATTGTCCAAAGGGGACAGACCATTTACATTCTCACCAACAACTTGAGTTTCCTCATCTCTACATCAGTGCTTCTTATTTTTGGAGAGATCATTTATTTATTTGTGTGTGCATATATATGTATGTTAGTATGTGTACATGTGCCTGTGGAAGCAAGCCAGAGGGCAACATCAGATATCATCTACCTTATTCTGAGATAGGCTCTTTCATTAGCCTGGAGCTCTCTGAATGGGTTAGGTTAGTTATCCAGTGAGGCCCTGCCTCCGCATTTTGGGATTACAAAATTGAGCCACCCAACCAAGGTTTTATATAGGTGTGGGGATGGGATTCACGTCTACAGGACAAGCACTTTACTGTCTCCCCAGCCGCAAATATTTATTGTTAATGAACAATCTCTTATTTGAAGTTACACGTAAAGAATTGCTTTCATAGTAGAAATAAATGACCACTCTCTACTGTGAGAAACAGTCTCAGTAGAACAGTGATAGAATTTCAACACAAGAAAGTATGGGATTTTTATCACTATAGAAAGATGGCAAATACTTTTTTTAAGTTCAGCAAAATAGATTTATGAAATAACAAAATTCCACAACAGAAAATTTAAGTCTCTCTCTCTCTCTCTCTCTCTCTCTGTGTGTGTGTGTGTGTGTGTGTGTGTGTGTGTGTGAATAGCATTCTACCATGCTCATTAGCAAATGAAGCAGGGTATAGGTTGAAACATTCAGATGACCACAAGGACACCTGAGCCTTCTCTGGGGGTAGATGAGTGATCACGGCTCCATCAGTCATTAGTGACTTTGAAATACTGAATTCTTTCAAAGCATAAGATTTGTCTCATGGGCTAGTTGAAAATTTTTTTTCCAGTACTAAGAATTGCTACCTTTTCTTTTAATTCTCTTTGTTCAAAAGCTTAACTTACCAGTCACTCAAAAATATTTAACCTCAAAGAACCTTCTCCATTTTCCCAATTGCATATATTTGAGTCATGGAAACTTTGGAAAGATCCTGATCTAGCACCCATGCATGCTGGGTATCGGGCCCTCAGAGAGATTTCTTTGCTTTCTCCCTTTACCTATAGGCTTGACTTTTTACATTTGCTTTTGGTACAAAGTATGACTTCAGAAACTCTTTCCACCTTAGTTCTTATAAATTAAACAGTGTAAAAGAAGTTTCTTGATTAAACAGATCTCTGTTGATACTGATTCTTAACAACTATGAGTAGGAACATGAAGCTCATATATATGTTACTCTTAGTTAAGAATGAATAATAAGATTTGTTGCAAGGAGAAAGACATCTCCATTGCAAAGACTGACACGGAGGCAAGTACAGACTTCCTAAAAGTGGTGACTCACAGAATTCACATCTGAGGGGCCCTGGTCCCCTCGGATGTGCTGCTGACCCTCAAACAAAACAGTTCCATGCCTGGAGCTCCGTAGCACACAATGACTGTCTTCAGTCTTCTGGTGACTTTTGTCTCCCTAAATCTAATCCAGTGATAAACCTCGTTTCCTACACTTGACGTGGGCCTCTTTTACTGGTCCCAAATCCATCAGGCACATTGTGGTTGGCTCACTGTGAACAAACACAGCTGACAGTTTCCTTCCTCAAAGTAAACAGTGCTGGCACTTAGACACAGTTCAAAGGGTTTATCACCCCAATGTGGCTGTTCTTTTTAGGAAGGTAAATAAGGCCAGCTCTAACTAACTTCTAATTAAATGACTTTATTCTCTACTGACATTCCTAATTTTTACTAGTACAATACTGTATAACGACTCAACCAGTGGTCTGTTTTCAGTCTTTATTTTTTTTCCTGTTTCCCCTCCCCCATCACTGCAATAACTGTTACCCCCATTGTCATTTTATTTTGTTACTATTTATGAACACAGTATTGCACAGTTAATGCAGTGGGTGACCCCATCAGACCATTGTGATTTTGGATTTCTCATTGCTTGAACCTGGTTAAACTGTTACTAATCTGGCCAATGAGGTATTTTCTTTGGCTTTCTCCCTCCTTAGTCTCATAATTACCAACCTCTTGATACACTGGAGGAGGAATCAAGAAATGCCGGGACGTCCTCTGGCGGAACAGAGCATTAAAGGCATGTGATGCCATGCCAAGTTCTGGGAAAGACATTCTGCAAAAACAATATCCCACTGTCAATGGGTGTTGCACAGCAGCTAAAACGAGGACCGGCTCCTCAGCTCTGCAGAACACAGACCATTCAGATTTCCCATTGTTTCCAAAGACACCGCTTCCTTCCGTTTATTTCAGCCTTAATAAACCAATGACTCACTTACTTCTGAATCCAAGTGATTTCCTACATCAAGTTCACTGCAAGATGAGCTGGCTCAGAGAGTTGAGCAGTGGCTTGGCTGGTACAGTAGTTCTGTTCAGGGTATACACCTTGGGCTTTGTGTAATGACTTCTTATTGGAAAGTATCAGAAGCAAGGTCTTCCAGTGCTTCTTTTGCTTCCTTGATAGCAAACTTTTCAGAACCACTGGACCAAATTCCCCTCATCTGTTCAGGAGGCTGAGCATCCTGTTTAGGGGCTCTCTAACTGAATCATCAGTTTACAGTGCTGTAGGGATTTTCCTAATACAACCTCTGTTATTAAAAAATGACCTTTTAGCATCTTCTAGGTAAGTGCCATGAACAGCCAGGAGGAGGGAGGTTGTTAGGATGTTCCCTGTGATCTGATTGTCCACACATCTTATTGATAGGGGCTACGAGTCCTGTATGCTGGAGAGCGAGTCACATCAGCCTTTAGAGGAGGTGGAGTGTCAGGGTTTTCTTGCCTTATTTGTTGAAGGGGAGGATAATCTTCTACAGAAAGCAACAGGTGGCCAGAAAAGAGAAGACAACATTTTCCAAGTTTTGTGGTATCTGTGAATAGGAGAACAACCCCATTTTTGGAAACACAAAAACAGTAAGTGCTTTCATCTCCTCCAAGGCTACAAAGTGTTTTTCCATGCTCACTGCAGCCTAGGTAGCCCCAAATTGTGAAAGAACTTATTCTATATTGTTTGGGTATTTTGACATGGAGATTGGAACAGACAATAGAGTTGTGGGGCATCCCGTTTCTAACCGCAGCCTTCTCCCCAGGCTCCATCCCATCCCACCCTTTCCAGCAATATCAAAACCTTATTTGGGTACAGTGACTCCATAAAGACTTTCTATGATGTATGAGCACATCCAGGGGTTTGTCCTTTTTTTGTCGCTACCTCTGGGGGAGACCCTTGAACTCTTCTGTCTGTTGTGCTATCTGTTGTCATCTGTGATGTAGGAACTCAGCCTGGAGGAAGCTTGGAGAAGGCTAAGTAGAAGGTGTGACATTTGAGCTGGCAGGAGGACAAGCAAAGCTTAGCCAGAGTAATGGGTTAAGTCAGAGGAGAGCAAACACAGAGGGGGATTCCAAGTCAAAGCCACGTGGGAGTGAAGGGACTGAACAGAAAAGAGCCCCGACTAGTCAGAGGCACAGATGACTGGCCCTTAGCTGGGTTTCTGGTGGCTGGGAAGGCACAGGGTTGGGAGAAGCCTATGAGATAGACAGAAGCTGCCTGTAGAGTACTTTGATACTAATCCTAACAAGGAAAAGCCAAGAAGGAAACTGTCTAAATGACAGCACAGCGTGACTCCATCTCCAACTCCCTGGTATTAGAAGAGGCTGGTGCGCCTCTGATCCAAAGTGGACATCATGACCCAAGGATAATTATTTTAAATTGCAAAAGGAAAACACAAAATATCGCTCCAAAAATTTCCAAAAGGGCACTAACCACAATATTAAAATATTGTGTTTATCTTTTCATTCCAAAAAGAAAGGTCAGGGACTGGGAAGATGGCTCAGCAATTATCAGTGTCTGGCTCTTACAGAGGACCCAAGTTCCGTTGCCAATCTGTACCTCCAGCTCCAGGCTGATCCTATGTCTCCGTCCCCCACTGGCACCTGTATTCACATGCACACACTCACACAAAATACACACATACACATAATTAAGAGTAAAAATATTTTTAAAATTTAATTGAACTTTTGCAAGTTTCATACAATGTATTTTGATGTTTGGACCCCACCCTGATCTGCACCCTTCTTATCTGTCCCCACTGGTTTTCATATACTCTGTCATGAGGCCTCTGTTAGAGGCCAGCCTGAACTAGTTACACATGTATTAAGGTATACAGAGCCAAATTTGTGTCCCCAAATGTCCTTTCGTGTGTGTCCGTCCAGTGAAAACTGGTTAACCCATCTAGCATCACACACTTAAAGAAGAACAACTCTCCCACTCCCAGTAGTTATTGGTTGCCAATAGTTCTTCAGTTAAGGTTGAAACTTCTTACCCACTTCCAAAATTAGATATTTTTAATAGGAGTATTTTAACAGAAAAAGAAAAAAAGGACAATTAGAACTATGCTATGGAGGTTATTTAAATGTAATTAATTTGATGTTTCAAAGAAAACCAACATTATTGTTGTTATATTTGTCTGAAAATCCTTTACACAGCAGCCCTGGGGGTGTTCTGGCATTTGGGAGCCATTGGGGAAGGTGTCCAGTTCACTGGATGAAGAGAGCAGCACACTACATATGCAGATTTTATGGCACAGGAGTTACTCTGCTGGATGCAAGAATTGTTAAGGGAGAAGAGAAGGTTGAATGAAAATCTCTTAAGAATGCTTAGAAAATAGAAGCCAAGAGTGGTGGTGTGTGTCAGAAATGCCAGGACTGCAGAAGGTCGGGCAGGAGGACCACAAGGTACAGACCAGCCTGATCTAGTGACACAGCACGTTGGAGCCCAGGCTAGGCTGCAGAATGAGGGCCTATCTTTTAAATTTTGTTTGGTTAATTTTTTTAATGTGTATGAGTGCTATGCCTGCATGTGTGTAAGCGCACCCATGTCATGCAGTGCCCACGGAGGACAGAAGAGGGCGTCGGATCCCCTGGAACTAGAGTTGTTAGTCACCATGTAGGTGCTGGGATTTGAAGGTGAGTCTTCTGCAAAATCAGCCAGTGCTCTTAACGACTGAGCCATCTCTTCAACTCCAAGATACTATCTTAAAAACAAAAACAGAAAACAAAACCAGCCACTCAAACAAACAAAAACCCAAACAAAACAACCTACACAGGTAACATGAAGGTGATTACAAAACTGTAAGTACTCAGTATGCACCGGTTGAGACTCATCTTGAATTTTACAATAGCAGTAACAGTTAATCTTTGGATAATGAAAAGTTTTGCACCCATTGTTTAAGTGATTGTCACTTGAGAGGCAGATAAGAGAAATGGGATTCTTCCCATTTTATAGGTTTTGAGCTTATTAGAGAGGTTAGAGGAATTGCTCAAGTTTAAGAAGCAAGCAAAGTTTGAACTCTGATCTACTGACGTAGATAGAGAAAATGGAAAAGAACCTTGTGGTGAGAAGAAGGCAAAGATGGGACATTTTAAAGGAGTGGGAATGAGGGACTCGGGCTGTAGAATACGGTGCTAACGAAGCAGAGTGAAAAGCATTTCATTATCTCTCTACTGCTTATCCAGGATAGAAATAGGTGGTTTTTGATGGCAAAGTAAATCTAACCATCGTTATGAATATCTACGTGCATATCAAATTCTGCTACATTTCAATGACCTATACTTAACTGACATTTACAGTAACTTGGACTATTTCTCCACTTAACATGTATCTCAGTGACTTCACTCATGGCCTTTTCATAAGATAGCACAGGAGAGAAAGATGAAAACTAATTTTAACAGCAGCACAAACACACAGAAACAGAGTGACTCATCTGCTATTAAGAAATCATTTGATTACAGCGTTAGGGAAATAACTCCCTGGGTAAGAGAGTGCTGTGCAAGCATGATGACCTGAGTTCAAATCCCCAAGCACCCACGTAAAATGGCAGGCAGGCACGGCCATGTGTGTCTACAATCTCAGTGGTGTCGGGGACAGAGACAGGAGGATTGTTGGGGATTGCTGGCTGCCAGCCTACCTCTGGGTGCAGTTGAAGACCCCATCTCAAGGGGCTAAGAAGGAGGGTGACAGAATAGGAAGAGGACGCCCACGTCTTCCCCTGGTCTCTGGGCAGCGCACCTGCACATACAAACATGCGTTACACTCCCCGCCCAACACACACACCACATTCCTTCAAAAATGTTTTATTTATTTATTTATTTTTATTTTATGTGTATGAGTGTTTTGCCTGCATGTAATGTGAGCGCACCCAAGCATGCAATGCCCACAGAGGCTGAAAGAGGACGTCAGAGCCCCTGTAACCGAAGTTACAGGCAGTTAGCCACCATGTGGGTGCTGGGAACAGAACCCAGGTTCTCTGTAAGAACAGCCAGGGCTCTTAACCATGGAGCCATCTCTCCAGCACCCACATGATTATTTCTAAAGGACATTTTGGGGCATTTGACTGTTAGTATCAAACTGTGAAGAGAGGATTGGTTCTGCAGACAGACCACTGGCTGTGTAAACCCACGTAAACACTTCATTGGAGTCCCTTGAATGTGTGGGGCTGCTAAAATAATGACAGAAATTTCAACAAGTTTGCTTATTCAACGACGTTTTCTAGAATCCGTATAGAGGACCAAGTACATGGTACAGAGTGAAATGCTCACAGTAAGGCTGGGGAGATGGCTCAGTCAGGACCTGAGTTCAGTTTCTCCACATCTATGTAAAAGGCCAGGAGCAGCAGGACCTGTAATCTCAACACTAGGGCAGCAGAGACAGGAGACTGCTTGGTTTGTAGGCCAGCCAGACTAGCCTTATCAGCTATCTCCAGGCTCTACGAGAGACGGTGTCTCAGAAAAATAGGGTGGAAGGGTGGAGAGCAGTTGAGGAAGACACGTGGTGTCAGTCACTGGTCTTCATACACATGCACATGTACCCTACACATGTACACACACACACACAGACACACACACACACAGAGACAAAGACAGAGACAGACAGAGACAGAGAAATAGAGACAGAGGCAGAGAGACGAAGAGATAGAGAGACAGAGACAGAAATAGAATAGTAAGAAAGATGAAGAAAGATGAGGCATCCACAGCCAGAGGTATCTACGCTCAGCTTGCACTGTGCAATAGCTTCTTCAGGCTCAGCATGTATGAGGCATGTTGCAGATGCCTACTGAATGTTTCCATGGAGCCTTTCATGGAAGTTCTACTGCACAGACACTCTTCACAGAGGACTGACAGTCTGGTGCTCCTGCCATCAGCTCCTAGAATTGTGTCAGTCAAGACAACAGCCTCTAGCTACTTGTGGCTTCTAAGAATTGGGAAGTAATATATTTGGAAAAAAAGCTTTTCTTCAAAAATTATTTTTCATTTTACATTTACTTATTTTTGTGTGCATGTGTGTGCATATGTGTTGTATGTGTGTTACAGCATGTGTGTTATAGCATCAGTGATGACAGGACAAATTGCTAGGGTTGGTTCTCTCCTTTTACCATTTGGGCTCTAGGACTCAAACTCAGAGCATCAGGCTTGGCAACAAACACTTTTAACTACAGAGACATCTTGCTAGCCTGAAAAAAGGACTTTTCCATTATATTCCATTTTAATTTATCTAAATTTAGCTTTAAAGACTAAAGTGGTATAAAATATTTTTATGGGAATATACCCTTCCTTGCTTGGATAGAAGTATTTTCTATTTTAACCTTGGAGATTTAGTTTTTGAATTTCTATGTGCTATATTAACGACATACACAATTTTAAAGAATTGGTATGGAGATTAGTATAACATATCTTAGTAATTTTTAACATAGACTGCATATTGAAATAATATTTTGGCTCTGTTGGGTTAAATTAATTATTAAAATATCCCAATAATTTTAAAATATTGACTTCATTTTAAGATAATATGTTTTAGGGCTGAGAGATGGCTCAGCAGTTAAGAGTGCTGGTTGTGTTTGCAGAGGATTGGGGTTCGATTCCCAGCACCTGCATGGTGGATAACAACTGTCTGTAATTCCAGTTCCAAGGGATCCAACACCCTCTTTAGATCTCCATGAGCATTGCTTGACACTGGTGCACTTACACGTATGCATATAATATACTCATGCACATAAGATAAAATAAAAATAATAAGTAAAATATTTAAAATAATATGTTGTGTATGTTGGGTTAAAAGGAACTTCCAAGCTTCACCTGATAGCACAGGCCTTTGCTCATAACACTTGGGAGGTAGAGGCAGGTGGATCTCTATGAGATGGAGGCCAGCTGGGGCTACAGGGAGGCCTGTCTCAAAGAAATTGGGGAGAGGGGCAGGCAAGTTTTTTCTTTTATGGGGCTATTGAAAATTTTAAATTGTGCTTCAGTTTTATATTATATTTATATCCGACAACACTACCATGGAGCTGGAAACATTTTCTTCCTAGGGTTGGAATTGCCTTTTTAATGTGTTTAGAGGTGGCACAGAACAGCCACGTAACCATGGATCACCCTGCTGCAAGTGCTTTTGAGCTCAGGGAGATGACCAAATTTGTCTTCAGCATTTTGCCAATGAAACTGAAAGAAAACAATGTCTTAATTGTGTACAGAGCTCCTTCTACCAACATTTATTCGAACCATACAGAAAAATGAAGGAACAAGATCAGAAAGTCAAAAGGTGAAGTGTAAGAATGATAAGGCCAGTGTTTAATGATTTCCACTGGAACCAGGAATGCTAGAAAAAGAGATGAATGGGTTCTGCCTTTTAATGTGGGAGAGTTGGTTGATACTCTAATCTAATTACTTCTCTATGTTGCAGATACTGGCTAGAAATTAATACATTTCCTTTGTGACCTTTATATTTGATACATGGTAAATTACTTCCTCATCAATTAAAAAAAACAAAGTTGACCTATGCATTTGTTCCTATATCTAATTTATTACAGTGTTGACAATATGCAATTCATTCAGTTAATTATTTTTAATTAAGAATGCTAAGGAAACTTCACACACATTTATTTCCTTTCATTCACTATCTCTATTCAGAAATGATGTGAAGAAATAAGTCTGTCATGGGCTGGTGAGATGGCTCAGTTGGTAAGGTTCCTGCTGCTAAGCCTGACCACCTGAGTTCAGTTCCTGGTACCCAGAAGATAGAAGGAGAGAACTGACTCCTGCAAGCTGTTCTCTGACCTCCTTATTGCATGTCATAGCACACAGATTCTCCCTTCTCATATGCACACACACAATGAATAAATGTAAAATAATTAACAAAATAAGTCTACCATTTGTGCAAATTTCAACTTTAAGTCTCAAATTCTTCAGAGGTACCTCATCTGGGACATGGATCCTCACTGAAATAATTTAACTTTCTTCTTTGATAATTTCATATACGCTGTAGTGTATTTTGGCCTTCTTTATGCCTGCCTTCCTTTTTTGTCCTCCTCGTCCTCACTCTGGAGCCCTTCTTCCCAACACGTGTAACTCCTACTTCCATGTTTGCTTTTTTAATAACCCACTGAGTTTAATTATGGCCGTTTTCATTATCATTGATGCAGGGTTATTTGCTGGGTCAAGGTCCGCTTGGCAGTGGCTACACTCTTAAAGGAAAATGAAGCCCCTTTTCCCAGAAGCCACTAAGTCCCAATAACTCTTCAGGTAGGGGTGTGCCTCATGAACCCCTCACCCATCTGTAAGGGAATGCCACCAGACTCCATCTTATACAGGTCTGGTGGAGATACATAACCACAGCAGCTGGGAGGTCAGGAGTACAACTGCCATGTTGTGTCTAGAAGATGCATTTCATATCCTCTGGTTCTTTTAGTGCCCCTCTTCAATGATGTCACCTGAGTCTTTGGTGGGGGTCACTTTATTTCAGATGTGTTAATGAAGCATAGTGGTGATAAAAACAATTAAAACCCAAGTTTTTGATGGCAATTTGAATTATTTCCTAGCAAAATAAGCATTCTTCTTAGTTGAACTCTTTATATGAAGATACTAGTAGTTATTTATATGTATTTATATCTTCAATCATATATATATATATATATATATATATATATATATATACACACACACACACACACACACACACACACACGAAGGATGAGTTAACTTTCTGTACTCATGGGTATCATGTCCAAAGATTTAACCAGCCATAGATGATAAAGAAAGCAATAAGAATAATATAAAAATTGAAAAATACAATATAATAACTCTTTAAATTGCATTTGGGATGATGGGCAACACAGAGACGATCTGAGGTACGTAGAAAGATGTGTATGGATAAACACAAATATTACACTATTTTGTATGGGACTTGAACATTTTCAAATTTTGATATTTGTGAATCCCTGGAACCAATTCCCTGTAGAAACCGAATGATGATGATATGCTCCATCCATATTATGTGTGCCATCAAGAGCAGACTTTTTAAAGGAGACTAAGAAAGGGTAATTTCAAGCGATGACAAAGTATGGAATGCAGGTAAGGACACATGAGTCGTAAAGGAGGATATAAAGCCAATTGCTTTTCTAGTTCCAACTCTCTCTGTTTCTTTTTTTCTGTGTGGTGGGTAAGTGCATGAAAATGTAACTGGATAGTGCAAGTATAAAACCCTAAGTGAAGGTCCGTGGCTTCAGAATGACGGTTCTAACTGCAAGCAAGATGCACAGCGTTTGAGACTGGCGTGTTTGAGTGGCCTTAATATAGCTGTGTGATGCTTTTATTTGTGAGTGCATTACAATGATGTGATTTTATCTTTAAAAATTAGTGTCTGTAGGGTTATGACGATGTTCATTAGATTTTCCGAATGTTTCTCAACCCTCAACTGACACTTCCGTCTGCACCTCCTACTGACAGTGCTGAGCAGCACGTGTCACTGACTCCTGGACTCTGTTGAGTCAAGATGGTTTACAGCAGGGACCAAGTGGCCCCTGATGTGCTGTTTGCATCATCAGAAGAAGTATGTGCTGAAGGAGCTGTGAGTCAGATGTCACCATGGAATGGAACGTCACTGTCATCCACCCACGCCCTGCTGACTCTGCTGAGGAATCCATGGACTGCTTTCTTCACCATAGCTTCCCTCTGGCACTCGTGGCTTTCCTGTCCCCCCTCCTTGCGAGCTCTTCTCTTATCTCTGGCTGTTCTTTCTCGATTTCCGCTGTGGACTCTCCCTCTGCCTACAGATTGATGTTCCCCAGCTTCTACTCTTGGTTTCCTTTGTTTTGTATAGAAATGCCGCATGAGCTTGAATGAGGAGCGGATACACTGTGTCCGTCTGTCTAGGTTAAATTCTTCTCTGGGGCTCCATATAGATAGATAGGCTGCTAACTAGGTGGCTTCACGTTCATTTACTCTTTGACTCCATATTCTAAAAGCCCACGCTGGACCAGAGGTATAGCTCAGTGGTGAAGCTTGTGGTTCACATGCTTGAAGCCTTGGACTTGGTGTCCAGTGCCTAAACAAACAAAATGCTGAACTGTCCTGCCATTTCTCCCTTCCTCCTGTCCTTGTATTCTCTCTTTGGTGAATGGCACATGATCATCCAGCTCCTGCACCTGCCTGAGCAGTACCGAGTGACTAACCTTGACTTCTTTATTACTTCTCACATGCATTCTGTTAGCAAATCCACTGGAAATACATGCATTTCACCTTCACCTGCTTCTTGTCTCCTACTTTTAATCTCTTTCTTTAAAACGTATCAAAAGATGGTCTCGATTTCTTAGCTATTCCGAAAAGAGCAAAAGAAAATATGTCTGCAGTCAAATGAATCAGCTGGGTCTATGCCAAGGAGTGGTATGATTGGATCATGTGGTAGATATATTTTTAGTTTTTCAAGAAGTCTCCATACTGAATTGGTCTTCTTTAAGAGAATGATACTAGATAGACTGACCAGGCTCCAGTGGATGAACTCATACTGAGGAACATCTGGAGACACAAACTTCACCCTATAAGCTTTAAAATATATGACAGAACACATGAAATCTGGTGGGGGGATGGGAGTACAGAGAGAGGAAGGGCTAAACGTGCTTAAGATGCATGGAATGCGCAAAACTTAAATAAAAGTTTATATAAAACCCCCGAATTCTCCATACTGATTTCCACAGTGGTTGTACCAGTTTGCAAGCCAGGGCTTCAGAGTGCTCATCCCCAAACAGGACACCAGTTTCAAACTTCTGCCTCCCAAAGCTCAGGGACCATTGCAAATGAAGAGGGGGAGAGATCGTAAGCGTGGTAGATAACCACAAGGAAACTGAGTTTTCCAGACAGCTGGTCAGTGACTTATATGAACTCACAACCATGGTGAGAGCATGCACAAGTCCCACCAAAGCTCAAACAAGACAAAACCCCAGCTTAGACATGGGGGAGTGGGCAGGAAGTCGAATGGCAATTGATGGCTGCTGGGACCAGGAGAGACACTGTCTAACAGGGATGGGATTCTCGGTGGACCCAGTGGATGGACCCACACTAAGGAGCACTTGGGACTACAAATCAGACTCTGTAGACAATATTATATACATAAGAGAGCACATTAAATTGTAGCAGTGGGGGAAGATGAGGAGAGAGGATCTAGACACCATCAAACTATAGTGCATGGAAATTGCAGAAAATCAAATTTAAAAAGATGGTCTCTAGGCCAGAAATTTGATTATATAATGTTGTTTACAAGTTTCACATTTTCAGGAAATAATCCTCACTCCTTAGTAAGTCATTCCTAAGTTATGTCCTCACCCACATCTTTGATCTTAGCGTTGACTGTTCAGGATGACACTCTCTCCCGTGGTAGTCATCTTGTGCTGTAATCTTCTTCTTTTCATCCTCCTTCTCCTCCTTCTCCTTCTCCTTCCTCCTCTTTCTCCTCCTCCTCCCTCTCTTTTTCTTTCTCTTCCTCTTTTTCTCCTCATCCTTCCTCTTACCCTCCTCCCCTTCCCAGTTTCCCCTGCTCCTTTTTCTCCCTCCTCTGTCTCTGTGCTTTTCAGATGCTCCCATCCCAACTTCTACTTCTTCTTCTTTGGTCTTTTTGAGACAGGGTCTCCCTGTAGCCCCAGCTACCCTGGGACCTAGCTATGTAGACCAGGCTGATGTTGAACTCACAGAGATCCTCCTGCCTCTGCCTCCAGAGTGCTAGGATTAAAGGCATGTGGCACCATGTCTGGCACCAACTTCTACTTCTAACTCCCGTTACAGCACAGAAAATTCCCACTTGTCCTCTAAAGTTCAACTTAGGTGTCACTGTCTTTGGGAAGACTTTCTGACTTTCCCACCCTGGGTTAGTGGCCCTGCTGCTCCTCTGTGCTCCTATGTGGACATCCACACTACCCTTCTAGAGTTCTTATTATGATTGATAATAAATACCAGTCTAGTTAATCCATGAGTTCATCAAGGCCATATCCAGATCTGACAGCAATGTAAAGACACACACACACACAGCACATGGCCCACAGGTATCTGTTAAAAGGTTAATCACTGGCAGCATATGCAAATCTATGATACATGACTTCGGGAAAGGAAGAGATCTGAAAGTCAATGACTAGACTCCCTCTTTTACATTGATTAGGAATTTCGGAAGGGCTCTTCATTCTATTCGATAAAACGTATTGTTCAGCCCTGAGATTTACCATGTCTAGAAGATAGTTACTGTGAGGGTCTTTTTTTTTTTTTTTGTATCATTCAAAATAACTTCAGGTAGAATGTAGGCATGGTTACTTCTAGACTCTTGGAGTTCATTCCAGGCTCAGTTCTGTTTATCTTCTTCATCCCAATACAATTCACTCCTCCTATGACTGACCATCGTGGAATTGGGCTTCTGGACTATCTTGATCAATTCAGTCATTGTACCTTATACATCATTACGAAGTACTTGTAGGTTCTGATTGTGTGTGTACGCCTGTGTGTGTGTTGAAAGAGAGTGTGAACAAGAGGCCCCAACGTCCTTTTCATTCTCTCTTCTCGCTACCCTCTCTATCTTCTACAGATTGAGTACTGTTCAAATGTAATGTCTGGCTAAGTCTTTTGTGTGCACTAATTACTGTATCTATAACATTTAATCATAAATATTTAGTCTTTCTAAAAGTTTTACACTAAAGTTTAGATCACTGTGATAATTTTAATTGACTTGATAGCTAAGATATTGTAGACTTCAACTGAAAATAGGTCCTTTTGATTCTACATAAAACTTTCCAACTGCTGTTCTCACGAGTGCTTAGAGTCAACTACTTTGTAAAAAATGCAGCTCACAAACAGTTGCTTAACAGATGCCAGTTTCCTTTTTATCCATAAATAGTGAGTAGAATGGATGACCAGCATGTGTTATCCTAAATAAGTCAACGTGGTAGACGGTGTATCAGGAAGTGGAATATAGGTATTGTAAAAGTGAAACTGACTTGCAAGGCGGATGCTGAATATCTGAAATCTTATCCCTCTGGAGGCCATGGCAGAAACATCTCAAACTGAAGCCTAGCTTGGACTACATAGTGAGTTTGAAGTCTGCCTGAGCTACAGAACGAGACAAGGCCTGGCTTCAAAACAAAACAAAATAAACAGCAAAGCACAAACAAAACAAAAGACATATACATAAAAGCCACTCTGAGACTCATTCTTGCCCATAAACTTCAAGGGAATAGAATAGAGATGAGGACTTCCTCCCTCCCTCCCTCCCTCCTTTCCTTTCTGCCCTGAGCCAACCAAAGCTGTTTAACAGATATTGGCTTTCAATTGACGTGCATTGCATTATCATGATTAGAACTTCTTTCCCTGACCTTCCTTTTCTTCTCTTCTCTCACTCTTGTCACCTATCTTTTTATCTTTATGAGACTATTTGATCAAATTACCTTTGTGGGAAATGAAAGATGCTTGGCAGGGCAGGAGCCCTGGGGAGGGTTGGGGGTAGGAGGGACTGGGACCAGCTGGAGAGGCTCTCCTCAAAGACCCACAGCTGGGCCTCTCTGCTGTGAGTCAAACTCCTTCGACTAGGGTTGTTGAGAAGAACACCACTGTTCCCCTCATGAACCTCAGAGCTGCTGGGCCGTCCCGACTCCTTGGGAAAATGCTGGCCCTTTGCTCTCAGGCTTGGGTGTTCTGACCAATTTCCCGTCTTTGCTCCTCTAGGCCTTTGGTCAGAGGTAAGTCTCATCTTAGTCTGTGTCCCCTCTGGTGGAAAAACAGAACTGAGGTGAAAGACATTGGGAATGACTATGCAGCTTGCTGGAGTTAAGAGGAAGAGGAAATGAAAAGGGCCCCAGGTTCTTGTGAATTTGTTTTGGTTTCTTTTGAATTTTGAAAGATGGAATCTCTGACCATCAACATATTTTGTTATGTAAACAAATTATCAGCTCCCTCACTTCCCCTCTCTTCTGATCCACTCCAAAATTCCTAAATTAGAGAACAGGTGAATAGTATTTAGGAAATGTTTTAGGAGAAACCTTGTCCCATCCAGAATACCAAGTTACCCTATATGTGATTATGAGTCATTTTTCTTGTACTAGGATTTGGGAAAGGTTCCTTTGAATTTTCCAGTTGCATATTTCTATGAGTCATTATGGGCTGAGTGCTTGCCTACTAAAGGCCTCTGAGGAGGAAACAAACTGCATTGTAAAAGATAACTTCTGGAGGACTTCTTAGACTGAGCAGCCTACCCCAGCAGACCCACAGCCACTCAAAGTCACTTTACCTACAGAGCCTGATGTGGGCACCCAGAGTGAGAAAGGGAGGCAAGTCTACAGATGTTGTAGGAGAAGAAAGCAGCTCTGTGGAGGGACTAGAGAGGCTTCTGAGAGAGACCTTTTGAGCTAGTTCTTGCAAGAGACAATTAAAAGGATGAATGAGGATATGTTCCCTGGAACTGAAGAAGAGTTGATAATTCATATCTACGTTTTTTATGCTGGAGGGAGGCAAGGAAGAGAAGAAGCCAAAACCAGACCAGAGAGCACCCAGAGAGGACCACTGGGCTTCGGAGCTCTGCCCTTGCTATTGTTTTATTTTTCTTTCTTTTGAAGGTCAAGGTCAAGATTGGAGTGAATTTCCATAGCCTCAACAGTCTTATTTATGACTGATAGGTAGTCTCTTTCCTCCAGACTACAGGTATAGATACAGGTAGGATTTAATAGAGGTCCCTTACTAGGGAGATAGTGGACACTCCTGAGGGTCGTGTCTATCTGTTGAAGAGTGCTATGTTCATTCCTTTGAAGTGTTTCCTTAAGTACCTAAGCATATTCTCTTTTTCTTGGTTTCTTTCATTTCCCTCCCTTCCTTCTTCCTTCCCTTCCTCCCTTCCTCCTTCCTCTCTTCCCCCTCACTTCCCGATCTTCCCTCCCTCTTGTTCTTTCTTTCTTTTTAACTTTTCTGTTGAATGTTGGCACAGTTGAAGAGTTCATTTGGTCAGTATCTGCAATAGGATGTGTCTATTTTCCACATCCTTAAGTTATAAAACCATCTTAGAGCAGCGTTCACATTTCTTGTAGAAACTGTACCACAGAAAGAACAAGCTCGTCTCTCTCTCTCTCACTCCCAGTGTAACCTCAGGATTAATACCCAGAGCTCTTGAACTTGTGAAACACAGCATCATTGAGTCTCATCTCCTTTACCTCCTCAAGTACAAAGCTATTTAAAACAGACAGCTGGGCCAATGAGACAACTCAGCTGATAAAGGCACTTGCCACCAAACCCGGGTTAGATTACCAGGACCTACATGGAGAAAACTGACCCCTCCAAATTGTCCTCTGATCTTCATGTGTGCTCTGTGTCTTGTGCATGCACACAAACACACACACACACATACATGCACACACAAACACAAACATGCTAAATAAATGTAACAAAAGCTAAAAAATATACAGGTAATAAATTAGATATAAATAAAGGTAAAGAATAAATCAAAATAGATATAAATGAAAAACTACAAAACAGAATCAAGGGAAAACATGGCTTCCAAGGGGCTTGTAACTAGTCAAGGATCCAGAACAGTCCAACTACTGAAGGAGAAAAACAAAACAGAACAATCCCATGTTTCTAATGCAGCAATATTCAAATATATACAAATCAATTAGACACAAACAGACTGTGTGATTTCTGACAGGACACAGAGCAAAGGAGATAAAATGTGTGTTTGGGGGAAAACGTTCCAAACACAAAATAACTTGAGTGCATTTCTGTCTTTTTCAATACACTTGGAGACCAAAAGGCTCTGACTTAGAATGGAAAATGAATAATTTTTATATGACTTGAGGATAAGTTACAGCCATCTAACCAGACAGGGCCTTGGGATGGAGAGAGGCAGGAAGTAGGCTGTTCACTAGCTTCGTGTAACCTCTTTGCAGAAACACAGAAGGATCTTCACCAAGCTTTTCTTTTCCATTTTGCTGGCTGCCTTCAGTCATGTTCCATGAATCAGTCAAGCCAAACTTTCAAAGTTAGGGAGAAAAAGATCTGAAGAGATAACAGAGGTATTTTACAGCTCTCTGGTGCTCAATGGATTAGAAGTGCTTCGCTGATAAATGGTATTTCTTATTTAGCTCCCATGACACCCTCTCAGGAGCTGAAAGCATTTTATAGACACCATCTCATTAATTTTTCCAACATCCTAGGGAAGGAGGTGGTGACAAAGGTAGTTTGTTATCACTTTTTGAATTCAGAAAAGGAACAAGAAACTTCTTTATTTGATGTGTGTGTTGGGGGGGTTATGTGCACATGTATATGTGGCACAACAGAGGCCAGAGGATATCCTGCTCTATCAGTCTATGCCTTATTTCCTTGACATAAGGTCTCTCACTGAACCTGGTGCTAGACCGGCAGCCAATAGGCCTAGTAATGATCATCTATCCCCCACGGCATGGGGTTACAGGTGCTTGCCCAGCCATGCCTGACTTTGTATGTGGTGCTTAGGATTAGGAGTCACCTCCTCAAAACTTGCACAGTAAACACTCTTACTCACTGAGCCTCCTCTAGCTCCACAATGTCCTTTCTTATAAAATGATTGTGACACTGGACAGTTTCAACAAAGTGTCCAGTTTTCCGAGTTCATTTCTAGAATCTTCGTGCAGAATGTTCATTTTCTTCAGTCTGTTTGATAAGAGCCTGAAATATCAACAACAAAAAGAGAAGACACAGTTTTCCGTAGATTATGATCTTAGATTTTCAGCTTTGGGCTTACTCTATACTTGAGTGGTTGAATGGAAAAATCTCTAACCTTCGAAAATTGTCTGTATCGGATTAAAACCCCAGTACTTGTGAGCTAATCTTTCTGAGTTTTTGTGTCTGGGTTTTACATTTCCACTGAAGGCCCTTTTTTCTCATAACCCATATTTTTTTTCCACTTGTTGACTACAATGTGAGCTCCAGGAATGTGGAACCTGTGGATCTTCGTGTTATACTTCCTGGTACCAGCGTAATGTTTTCATGAGATAGGCTCTCCATGAACATGAGCGGACTGCATGTGGAGATACCTTTTCAAATAAGGTGGAAGACAGCTGTAAAGGACACTGAATTCCTAGGACTGAACGCCAGTCTTTTTAAAGCTGTGTATGTGTGCACATATTTAATGAGTATGTGCATGTGTGTGGAGGCCAGAAGGCAACTTTTGGGTGTTGTCCCTCAGCAGCCATCCACCTTGTTTTTTAACTGTCTGGCACTGGGACCGGGGACTTACCGATTTGGCTAGGCTGGCTGGCTAGAAAGCCCTGAGCATCTGCCTGACTGCTGCTCCCCAGCACTAGATTAAAAGTATGTGCCATCATGCCCTGGCTTTTACACGGGTTTTACATATTCAATTCAAGTCCTCATGCTTGTATGGCAGGCTTTTTCCTGACCGAGCTATCTGCCCAGCGTCTAACTCCAGTCTTTTAAATCCTGTCTCAGAGCAAGTTTAGGGACACAGATCTACAATAAGGCACCCACTGCCTTTTGATGCTGCTGGAGCTTGTGTGAATTTGGGTGCCTGCTCTTGTTCTTAAGCTGAACAAAGACATATTGTGTCTCAGCCAATTTGTCCTATAACAGCTACAAGTTCAGAAAGAACAGCCAGGGCTTCTATGGTCCCTCTGCTCCTGAGTCTAAATCAGGTGGGCAAATTCAGCCCTTCCCACACTGGTACTCAACAAGTATAGCCACAGGATAGTCTCTCCCTGGAGAGACTCGATCAAGTCTGAATGCTAATAGCTGACAACTTCATTCTTTCTCTGGTTTGTCTAAAACATTGACTCCAAGGCAACAATGGGAAATAAGATGAGCTTTTTTACCATGAAATCAAAAGGCAGAAAAATCCCCTTTTTGATTTGTCTGTTGAGATCACAGGTGACCCTTGGCCAGGTTAGAGCTTCAGGAGCCTGGTGGCAGAACAGCTGCACTCCATCAAAGGGCCATAAAGGGTGGGGGTGGAGGCTGAGACACTAGCTCGGGGATCCTCAGGGCTTTAGCCCCTAGTGCTCACCTCTGTCCTCCTTCCTGCCTGTCCTTTAATGGACACATTCAGTCAACTGGCTTTCCAGGCCAGGAAGCCTAACTTTTAGTGTGCAGTAGAATTAATTTAAATAGGTGACAAAAAAGAGAGATGGGGGAAGGACTCCCTTGATTTTAATTTCTCAATGCTTCTGGCATCTGGAAGAAACATCCACAAGTTTAAAGAAACCCCAGTGACATTAAAATGTAGAGGATGACTTGTTCCCTGTTTTTCCACTGGGCATGGGAGATTCATTCCTTCTCCATAGTATGGAAGGGTTGGTTGCTGTTAGCTTGGCCCTCCAGGAAACTCAATTAAATTGTACTAGGCAGTATTTTTTTTCTATTTTGTCGGTAATTTCATTTGTGAGTTTGTAGTTGAGAGACTGGCCCCATAGGGAATGGTAAAACTTTTACTTCATTTGAAGTTTAAAACTTTTTTTTTTTTAAAAATCAGTAACATAGCCTTAACTCTTCCTAGTATATTTTTTGAAACTTTTAGTTTCACTTTAGAATTCACCCTTCAAGCCACATTTGCTTCCCTGTGGTTCACACTAGCCTTGTGGCCGGGATACCACTCCAGTCACCTTGGCAATGTGAAATATTTATGCTAAATAAAAAGAGAAACCTCTTACTTTTCTTTGCACTTTACTACACACGCACACAAAAAAAAGAATTCAGTATATAACTGTCTAAACCAGAAATGAATTCTTTTTCTCATCTTGACAAAAGTGAATGATCCTATGCAGATTTTACTTGCTCAAAATTACAAAAATTAGAGGCTGGGGAGATGGCTCAGTGGACAAAGTTCTGCATAGACTGGAGGACCTGAGTTCCATCTCCAGGACCCACATAAAAAACCAGGTTCAGTGGCATGAGCCTGTAATCCCAGTGCTGGGGAGCCAGAGACAGGTGGATCCCTGTGGCTTGCTGACCAGCCAGCCTGCCAAATTGCTGGACCCCAGGACCCTGTTTCAAAAACTAAGGTAGGTGTGTGTGTGGGGCTCCTAAAGAACAATAGCTGAGGTTTTCCTCTGGCCTGTGTGTGCGACCCCTTCCTCTGGCATGAACACACGCACGTTCACATACAAATATAGTTTTAAAATACTTTTAAAATTAATAGTGGTTTGTCTAGTCACTCTGGTCTTACGTAAGTCCAAGAGAACCTCCTTGTCTCTTCCATCTTCTCTCCTCTGTTCTCTCTAGAGCTCAGAGTAGTTGAGAAATCCCAGCTCAGCAAGAACAGGCAACTTCCCTGACTTGATGAAGAAAGTCAAACAAATACTAAGAGATGGAGTTGGTTTTCTCTAAGGGTGTGACACTGACTAGGCTAACCAGACTCCAGTGGATGGGTATACACCAAAGAGCATTTGGGGACACAAACCTGGCTCAATAGGCATTAACATATATGACAACATACATGAAATCCAGCGGAGGAGGCATACAGGGAAGGGAGTCAAACATGATCGATAAAAATCCAATAAAATTATTTAAAAAATTTTAAAACAGAAAGTAGGCCAGACATATGTAACAGGGTGAGCAGATTAGTCCTATAACTTCTGGGAGTCAGAATGATTTGAGCTCTAATCCTGCAACTCTGTTTAACTTCCTTGAGTTTCTGTGTTTGTGTCTGTAAGACAGGGACACAGGAAGCCTATAGTCACTGACGAGGTCAATGAGGCCCAGCCTGGTGGTACAGACCTGACATCCCAGAAGGTAAGTTTGAAGCCTGCTTGGCTACACAGTGAGCTCAAGGCCAGCTTGGGTATCTTACTGAGACCCTGTCACAAACTTGAAAAGTGATAAAGAGGGCTGAGGATCTAGCTCAGAGGTAGAGTGCTTGACTGGTATGCCTGAGGTCCATGGTTCAATCCCCAGTACAGATAAAACAAAGCAAAACAAATTTAACATTGGAGGAAGTACTCCAAAACAGTCTTCACAGCTATTTGAATTGCTATTGCACTGAACAGCATTAGTTCCATGAGGTACTCTATCACACACATACACACACAAACCATCAACCGAACCAAAAACAAACAAACGAACAACAGCAATTACTCTCTGAAAATCGTTTAAAAGCCCATTTTATTTTCTCTGATCCAGCATTTACCAAACTTACTTGATTAGGGAATCTGTCTTTCTTTTTGGTAATAATAGCAAAACTACTTGACTGAGGAATCCCTCTTTCTCTTTGATGGTAGTACTTCCAGAAACCTCAAGGAGAGGTTGAAACCATGTGCTATTTAACCCTTTTCTCTTTCTAGTAATGACAGAGGAACTATTAGTCCTTGTGCAATTGATCATATGTGTGCAATAGGTAAAAGCAGTAATTTACATGAAGCATGTATCCACCTGAGAGACACAGGCCATGTGTATTGAGGACCGCATTGTGAACAAGGAGCTTACCTTTGCTTCTTCTCCTTCTTGTAAAACTAATCAGTTTGTTTCAAAATGGATATTCCTAAAGCAAATAGCTGTTACCTGATTTCTATCTTCTGATGTGTCTTATTAACAAATTCTGAATTCTGACAGAAAAAGTGTGAACTGTAGAAAAAAGGTGTCCCTCCTAGAGGCCCTGGAAGCATTTAGGTAGCAATGAAGCAAATCTGGATCTCTGTTTCAGTGTTGTTCAAGGACTGGGTGAGATGTTACTGAGCAACAGTCAGGGCCTTGACAGTGTGGTCCTGCCCTCTGAATCAAGCATTCCTAATGTGACTCACATAGCATGGAAATATAACACAGTTGGGGGCTGGTGAGATGGCTCAGCACCTGTCTCAGGTTCAGTCCTAGGCTCCAATGCTGGCAGGAGAAAGCCAAATCCCAAAATTGTTCTCTGACCTCCAGGTGTGTGTTGTGGTATGTGCACAACTGTATGCACATATACAAATAACATACACATACATGCATACAAAATTAAACAAAAATTTTAAAAAAGCATAGTAGGCCCTTCTTGCTGTTTATTAATTTGAAAGAAAAATTTATTGACCTGGGTCTACTGGACCCAGGAGTATGACAAGCATTCAGTTTGGAAGTGTCTTGTTAATCTTGTATTTACAGAGACAGTAACTTATGCATTAAGAAAGGTCTGGGGGCTGGAGAGGTGGTTCAGTAGTTAAGAACTGGCTGTTCTTGCAGAGAACCCAGGTTCGATTCCCAGCACCCTAGCACCCACATGGCAGCTAACAGCCATCTGTAACTCCAGTTCCAGGGATCCGATGCCCTCTTCTGACCTCTGCAGGGACTGCTTGCCAGGGTTGCACTTACACACATGCAGACACAACATAGCACTCACATACACAAAAAATAAAAACGTAAATAAATAAAATGTTTTAAAAGAAGGTCCGGGACTAAAGGTGGGAGCAGGCAGGGCAGGCCCACCAGCTCTGAACCAAGATTAGACTCTGGAGGGGAATGCATGGCTGAGGAACCTGGACAGGAACTGAGGGGTGATGCACGTCAGACATAGTGGCACATGCCTGTTATCCGGGAGGCTAACACAAGAGGTTATAAGTCTGAGGTTAGCCTGGACTACATGGGGAAACCTGTCTCAAAGGAAGAAAGGAGGAGGAAAGGAAGGAAGAAAGGAAGGAAGGAAGGAAGGAAGGAAGGAAGGAAAAAGGAAGGAAGGAAGAAAGGAGGAAGGAAGGAAAGGGCTGGGCCAATGAGAATATGAATTTTCTCAAGGTGATTTCTCTTCCAGGTTGATCTCTGAGTCACCAAGGAGTAGATCACAGTGTGGTTTCTTTCTATGGCAGTTCTGATATTGTTTCATTGTCTCTGCTCTCTTGAATATGTTAGACTCACACTCATCTTAAAGGAAGGCTGTGATGACTCACAGCCTTGGGAAGGAGCCCAGAAACCCAGTCTTGTCGCTCACAGGCTGTGTGGCACCAGGTGTTTATTTCTTCTTTGAGTTTCTGTTTATTCATTTATAAAATAAGTAGTTAGATTATGTCATTTCTATTCTTTCTTGTAGAACAGAGGTACGTGACCACATTCAGTATTAGACTGGATCTCTTTCAGGTCATTCAGGTCATGAAGAGGAGTGGGTCTTATTCTCTACTCTCTCTAAGGTGATTTCTTTTTTTAATTTTCAGTATGCTTTAGAGTTCAAGACCTCACTCCTAACATCACAGTTGCAACTAGCTGATCGGGTGATTTTTAGCTTATGCCAGAAGCTACTATAATAATTACTCTTTGTTTAGTCAATAGCAGAGTTTAGTCGTAAAAATGTCAAAAATTTAACAGCCCACCAGGTTCTTTTCCTGTGTTGCCCCAAAGGCAGACAGAGCCAACTGCTATCAGCTCAGATCTTTAAGCTAAAGCCAATGCCTCTGTGAAAGCAGGGCATGTGTTTGCATCTGACTGCAGGAGACAAGGCTGAGATGCCTTGTTTTGTCAATTGGGCTGGACCTTGGAGATAACACAAGAGGGCTGATTTTTGCCTCCTCTTCTTTCTCTTTGGGAAGTTCTGTTAGTCCTGAAAATACAAGCTGGGCAAAGGCTCATGCAAGTGAAGGCTGTGGGCTCCTTCAAGGGAGTTTACAAACAAAATCCCTCCAGACAGAAGCAAGTATTTGGGGCATTAGAGTAGGGGGAGCAAATTCCACTCGAAGAGCACCTTGGGCCATGAGAGTTAAATACCTGGAAGGTTTGCCTTCTAATGTAGGAAGGAAGAAGTCTTATCTTCTAAGATATGGGCATACCTCGTCTCTTTTGAAATTTCCAAAGGAGGTGGCACCCAAGGTTGAACTGGGATGAATGAATGTGTAGTTGAGGGACTGAAGGGTTAAGTACAAACCTCTTTAAATCCAGGCTTTCTGAACTTCTGATTCTCAGGGCCTGTGAACATGGCTCAGTTGGTAGGTAGAGTGCTTGCCTAACATGCACAAAGCCCTGGGTTCTGTCCTGAACACTGCATACACCAGGCATGGTACTGCATGTCTGTAATCTCAGTATTCAGAAAATTAAGGCAGGAGGATCAGGAATTCACACTCATCCTCAGTTATGTGAGTTCAAAGCCAGCCTAGTCCATGTGAAACTCTGCCTCAACCTTCCATCTCCTCCAAAGAATTCTTCCCATTATAAAAACCAAAAACATTATTTTTCCATATCCTTCAGAAAAATCTGTGCATAGTTCAATGTAAAATGGCTTTGAGTGAAGGAACGAGCGCACAGAGGGATGAAATGGACGGATACCTACTGAGTGAGCGAGGACAGTCTGGATGGGTATCTACCGAGTGAGCGAGGTCAGTCTGGCGAAGAGGTGGGTGCCCTAGAAACTCTAGTTTTCAAGTGTTTTTGTTTTCATGTTTATTATTTATTGCGTGTGCGGTGGGGGACACACACCACAGTGAGAGAGTGGAGGTCAGAGGACAGCTAGTTGGAGTTGGTTCTCTCCTTCTTCCATGTGGGTTCTAGGGATCACACTCAGGTCTTTGGGCTTGGTAGCAAGCCCTTTTACTGGCTGTGCCATCTTGCTGGACCATTTCTATCCCCTTGGCAATCCTAATTTGAGTATTTTGGGGTTTGATCACTAAAGGCAGTCAAGAATTCATTTTCCACAATTTTCAAAGTATTGCTTGTAACATACAAAGTAGAATGGTATAAAAGAGACTCAAGCCACACAGTTTCTATTTCTTTCCATCTTTCTGCCATGCTTTTCCCTGGGCTGTGGCCTGATCTCCGTTTATACCTGATCATATGATCTAGTGAGTTTTGTCATGATTGAACTGAAAGCAGTTTATTTTCTGTTTTATCCATTTTTATTTTTTGAAATGGTTTATGAGGTTGTTTCTATTATATTCTTTATGGAAATGAGACTCATTAAAGAGAATGGACTGGAGAACCCCTAAAGCGAACATATTGATAACAATTTTTTATCTTTGAGTTGTTTCAAATTGAATGTTTGTGATTTTATAAAATATGTTTTGTTAGTACTTAGATTCCCTCCCACACTTTCTTCCATTGCCCCACCCAATTTAATGTATTATATGCATATATGAGAGTACATTATATATAAATATATATATTTTAAGTATATAGATTTTATATGAAATATGGCCTGTAGAGTCTGTGTTCCCAAATGCCCCCCACAGGGGCCAAGTGTCCCATCCAGCTCAAATTAGACAAAATTCCGGTATTAGAATGAAGAAATGAAAAAGAAGTTCCAACCCAACCTAAGGAAGTTTTGGTAATTGATGACTGCTGGGAGGGGAAAGACAGTGTTTATTTTATTTTTTAGGGGTGTTTGCACATGCACATATATGTGTGAACATTCATGTAGAGGCCAGAGGTAATTATTTGATGTTTACCTTAATTTTTATCCACTTTAATGTTTTTACTTTAAAAATGCATGTATTTGTATTTTATGTGTATGAATGTTTTGTCTGCATGTATGAAAGTGTACCACATATGTGCAGTATCCAGAGAGGCCAGAAGAGAGCATTGGAGCCCTTGGAACTGCAGTTACAGATGGTTGTTAGTTGCCACATGAGTGCTGGGATCTGAACTCACAGCCAGTGCTCTTAACCTCTGAGCCATCTCTCCAACTCAATCTACTTTAATTTTTGAGACAGGGTCTCTTACTGAACTTGGAGCTCCATGATTGGATTAGACTGGCTGGCCAGCAAGCCCCAGGGATCCTCGGGTCTCTGCTTTCCCTATTGCTGGCCTTATAGGCACATGCCCAGCTTTTTACAGGCTCTGAACTCAGGTACTCAAGCTAGCACAAGTGTTTTACTGACTGACCATTTCCCCGGTCTAAAAATTTCTTCTGTGCTCCAAGCTTCTATCACCATAAATGCATTTCTAGAGAATAAGAGTGTTCAACTAGTTGCCAATAGAGAAGGAAAATTTGATTTCAGAATGGTCTTGAAATCACGATTTAATTTAGGAAATTATTTGTGAATCTGGCAGCATGCAGGAGTCTTCTAAATGAGATTGCATATTCCAGATACATTTTGTATTGCAAGAGAATATCATACAAATAGTAGACTGAAGAAATTACACCCAATGTGAGGACCCAGCTAATACTATTTTTTTGTACAAATTAATGATTACAATTTTAGAGAATTCCTTCCATTAGGTCTATTCCATATAGATTCAAAATTTTCTCATTTAAGTATTTGTTTAAATTTATCTGCTTTTATTTATTTTGAGACAAAGTCTTGCAGGGCAGTTGAGTCTGGCTTGGAACTGAGTGCCTCCTGCCTCAGCCTCCTAAGTGCTGGGATTGCAGGCGGGCGCCACCATGCCCAGCTTCAACTTTATCCTAAAATTGAAATTACTTCTGACTTCATTCAACAAACATTAAAATAGAAAACAGGTGTGTGTGTGTGTGAGTGTGTGAGTGTGGCAGTGTCTAGAGGTCACAGGACATCCCTGGGTGGTGCTTCTCACTCCCACCTTGTTTGTGACAGGATCACTCGCTTGCTGCTCCATATGCCGATCTGGCTAACCTGAGCTTCCAGGAAAGTAATGTTTAGAAAATTTTTTACTGTAGTAAATAATATTGAAAACTCACTTTGATAAATTTATAGTTATCTCTATGAATACTTTTACATTTGGTCAAGTTTGTTTCCACATTTGTTCTTACATCAGTGCTTACTTACTCTGAGGGGGACATTACTTCTGCTTTCTATTTTTAGCCTGTTTTCATTTAAATTTGGACCTCAGTAATTGTTTATGTTTTGTGGCATTTTAATACAATATAGTGTATAAAATGTATAAAATACATTTTAATACAATGTGCAATGTGCAATGATCGCATCATGGTAAGTAGCACATCTATCATCTCTGACAGCTATCATTTTTTGCATTAAGAATATTCAAAATCATTTCTACTATTTATTTCAAACTATTTGATTTGTAGTGGTCAATGAGGGTTTTCCTGCTATATTGTCTAGCTTTAGAAATCATTGTTCCTACTGGATCAAATTACCATTCTTTGCCTATATAACATTATCTTAAAGGTTGAGAAGATGAATGAGGGGGTGGCAAGCTCTATTATTCTTTCTCCAGAGTTAAAAAAAAGTTTAAGATTTTTAATTAGTGCGGGTGTGTATGTGTGTGTGTGTGTGTTTACGTGCTATGCACACATGTGGAGATCAGAGAACAATGCTGTAGAGTTGGTTCTCTCCTTCCACTTTTATACAGGTTCCAGGGTTTGAACCCAGATTACTAAACTTGCATGACAAATGCTTCTCCCTGTTGGGCCAATTTGCTGGCTTCTCTTCAGAATTTTTTAAAAAACAGAATGCATGCATTGAGGTAAGAAATAAACTCCTGGGTAGCAGCAAAGTAGTAACTCCAGAATTCATAGTCTATAATTAAAGTATTTTCTACTTTCTCCTGTCTTAGGAATTCCTTCATGCCTACTTCAAGCCCTGAATTTTCCACAAAGCCTTCTGTGGCTATTACTGCAATAAAATCTGTTGAGCCATAGAATTGTGACTTGGGGTGTGGTGGCCTAATATGGTAGTATCGGTCCAAGATGTCACTGAAGGTAGGTTTGGGTAATGTGATGATGAGGCCTGTGGGATGTCATTGAAGAAATGTGAATCATGCATAAACTGAGACCTGAAAACATTGTGTATGTCTCCCTCATGCTTATTTTCCTTTGACCTGGATAGACAGTGGGCTATTGAGCATCTTTGACCACACAGAGTTAGCACCCTCCAGAGTGTAGAACCTGTGAGGCAGAAAGTTGGGCTGTGGATGTCTGTGGACAGTAGAACAAGTTCACTTACCTGTGTAATGTGACACGAGCCTCTGTTGTCTAAACGACTGCATTAATGAATAATAATTCATAGAATATACTTCATTTTTCTGAAGTGACTGTGCCTTTTTCTCTCTTTTTATAAAAATGGCTACCTGAAGAGGTATGCTGTTGCCTGGATTACATGTATTGCCCTTGCAGGTGGTCGAGCAGACACTACAAGGAAAATAATGTGAACATGGAATGGGTTCCTAAGACATACTGAACACTGCTTCAGCAGTTTGACTAATCCCATGAAGATCTAGGTAATATTCAAATTCACAGTGTTGTAGAAGTTCAAAGAAGACAAACTTGACTGAAATTGAACTAGAACACATCCTGGTTCATGACAGGGATGGTAAGCAAAAGAAAATAGCTAAGGGCTTGATGGCGGGGAAAAGTATATCAAAGCAGAACTCAGGGGGATGGGAGTGCAGCTCGACTGTCAGCGAGATTTGGTTCCTATTGTCTCTCAGATTTAACTCTCTGCTGAAGAAGGTCCAGGAACCTGGTACCCACAGCTGGGTTCAAGATGAAGGAAACAAAGTGGCTGCTTGAAACACGTTGGCTTAGTACACAAGAGCCCTCAGGCAGGAAGAACTGGGCTTGACTTCTTTCTGAAAGTGGTCCCCCATTATCACTTTGGTTTCAATTGGTTTTGAAGTGTCCTGAAAGAATTCTTTTGTTTTTACTCTGAGCTGGTGGGTTTGCACTGTAACTATATCTGCTTTTCTACATCTCTGTTTGACACTAGGTTGACCTCTGCTTACCTCATACTTGAAAGACACATAACTAATACCATGCAGCTTGGTGATAACAGCAAGAGAGAACAAATAGAAAAAAGACTCTTTAGAAGCAGATAACTTACTATTAACTATTGTAGCCACACGATTAGGGAGGAGACTGGGGACCTCTGTTCTGGGCCAGTCCCCTGTATGGGCTTTGGGGTTTAGAACTTTAGAGAAAAGTTCTAGACTGGCAGTAGTTTGTGCTGTGTAATATGCTCAAGCCATAATTTTCATGTTCTGCCTGACAAATGACTGGAACTCCATAACCAGGATGAAGCATTGGAAAGTGCAGTCTCCAGGGATATTCTTGGTGACCAAGTCCATTTTCTTCCCAGGATCATTTATCTTCACTCCCACTGCTATTTTCCCTCTCTCTGTTAAAAAAAAAAAAAAAAAAAAAAAAAAGCTTCTCAGGCAGGTATGGCAGCACACATTGTAATCTCATCACTCAGTAGTGTAAAGCAAAATGATTGGTGTAAATTTGATGCTAGCCTAGACTACATAGTGAGTTCAAGGCCAGCTTGGGCTACTTAGTGAGACCCTATATCAAAAGAGACAAACACCTTATGTCCCAGCACTTGGGAGACAGATATCCTAGAGTTTGAGGCTAGCCTGAGCTACATACCAAGTTCCACCCATCCAAGTTTACACAGTGTGATCCTGTATCAAAGACAAACAAATGAATGAACAAACAAAACCCAAATATAAGCAACAACAACAAAAAAACCCTAGAAACAAAATTAAAGAAAAATCCAGTTGAAGGTCATCAGCACTGCTTGATTTAGAAGTAGGATTTTGGGTAATTTCCTTGATGGGAGATTAAAACTGACAGATCTTAATCCAATTGAATATTATAAAAAAATAAATAAAACAAGTCTTAGTGAAGATGTAAGGGATAAAGGAACTTTTATATAAATACAGTGTGAGTGGGAATGTAGATTTGTTCAGCCATCATGGAAAGTAGTATTGGATCCTCAAACTAATCAACTGACCAACCAACCAACCAATCAACCTACCTACCTACCTACCAACTTATAAATGAGTCAGCCAATCAAACAATCAACCAACCCAACCAGCCAGGCAACCAACCAACCAATCAACCAACCAATGAGTCAGTCAATCTAACAATCAACCAACACAATCAACTAGCCAACCAACAAACCAACCAACTGACAGGTGAATTAGCCAATCAAACAACCAAACAACAAACAAACAAACAAAAAAAGAACAAGCATACTAACCAATCAAACAACCAAACAACTAACAACCAACCAAACAACAACAACAAAAATCAATCAACCAATCATCAATAAAGCAAACGATCAAGAAATGCTATTTGATTCAGATATACAACTTTTGGGTATATCCAAAAGAGTCAGCATGCTCCCTGCACACTCATGATTATTACTATGTTGTTTGGCATGGCCAGGTTATTGAATAAGCAAGCCCAGATGCTCATCACTGGACAAATAAGGAAAATGTGGCATATCTATATGATGGGATTCTCCATAAAGATAATTGAAATTAAGTCATTTATAAAAAATGGATGGAAGTGAAATCATCATATTAAGTGAAATAAGCTTTTCTCATAGAGGAAGTGTGACATCTTTTCCATCATATGTGGAATCTGGGAAGACATAAAAGTGAAAGGTGGACTACTAAGGAGTAATAAAATAATAGTGTGGAGGATAAGATCATATTTGATTATATGTATACATGGAAATGTCATAATAAAATTCTTTACTTTGTGCAGTCACAAAATTTAAGATAAAGTGTAGTGGTAAAGAAATACTGAGCACTCAGAATATAACTGGTTAAGCAGTGAAGATTTTGTTTGTGTCTTACCTGTATAAACTCAGTTTAGATAGAAAATGAGATTTAAAAAATAATTGAGAAATAGAATCTATTTTAGGGCTATGTTACTGTTTCAATGTATGTATGTGTAACAACAAATTAACTGGAAAATTGGTGGAGCTTTAAGATATTTGAAAATGGTTAGTTCTGGAAAGCCAAGCCTGAGACTCAGCAAATGCTTGGGAGGAGATAATGAAGAACAGAGAATGGAGAAAGACTGAAATACCCACAGGTGGCTAAAGAAAAGTAGATTTCTACAGCAGGTGGAAGGCACTGAACCCTGTATGAGGAAGTCCCCTCTACCATTGCTCCTCCATCTTCGGCCCTGTGCTCTCTGCATGCCTCTTCACGTGCACACTTGGACATCTAGATATCTGACTGCAATGCCACCCTAGTGTTGAGGATGCGCAGGCTTCCATCTCCAGCACTGACCTCTCACCAGCACCCTAGGCTTCAACTCCAATCTGATCTTTCCACCTGGGGTGAAAGAATGGAATGGACACCTGAAGATGAACGTTTTAAAAGTAAATATGTTTAATAATATTCTTATTATTTTCCTAGGGATTGGCCCTAGGGCCTTGGGCATGCCAGGCAAAGACTCCATCACCAAGCCACACCCATAGTCCTAATAGTTTTCTTGGAAAGAATTTGAGCTGCTATTCCTGGGTACCAGGTTGGGAGTAGTTGATTACAAAAGATCCCTGTGACTGTCACCCTGGGAATAGGCTGTAGATGAACAAAAATCCATGTAGTAAAATTTGAAGGTTATTAATATGGCCAGAGTTAGAGTTAAATAAAGTATCCCCCCAATACTCTGGGTTCAAAATGTAGGAAAAGCCCCATAAGTGGCTGAGAGTGTCCTCTCAAAGTTTGCACCTCCAGGTCCAACTGTGCCTAAATCTGTCTCATTTGGAGATAACTTTTTTTGTTTTCACCAAGTAGCAGCAGAGGAATGGAAAAATGAGATGGTCTTCTAGAGTTATTAGGGAAGTAAGGTCAAGGTTCGTGCCAGACTAGGTGAGGAAGGGAGAAAGAGAGAATGACTGAAGGAGTTCAGCTTGAGCGAGCCGGGAGCTACCATCTGGAACAGGAAGTCTTCAGGGACCAGATCTTGTGGTGGAGGAGAGGAGCGCTGAGCTTCTGACACATGAGGCTTGAAGTATCTTCGACACAGGGTGTGGTGGTCCTCACTAGTAATTCCGATTCTCTGGAGGCTGACAAGGGATCAGCCTGGGAGCCAGACTGAGCATCACAGTGAGAAACTGTCTCAAAAGAAAGGGCAAGAGATGTAGCTCAGGGAGGGAGGGAGCTCTTGTCTGGCAGGTGTAAGGCCCTGGGTTTGATCCACAGTACTTGGGGGCAGGGGCTGAAAAGAAGGGGAGAGAGGGAAGGAGGAAGGGAGGGAGGATCGCAGACATCCAGTGAGGACACAGACCAGGTGGATGTAGGTGGCTGGAGTAATGGGCGAAAGATTGCCTTGCTCATTCTAGAACACGCACGTCTTACCTTGCTTCAAGATGTCTGTGCCTTGTTTCCCTGAGCCAAACTCTTCGTTAGCAGCACAGTCTTCGCTCACAGCACAGTAAAATGCCAGCTCTTTTGAAGTTAAAGCTCTTTCCCAGTCACCTATCTGGTGCCGGTCCTTCTTTCTTTCCTGTTTTATTTTCTTTGTTGGGTCATTCTTATCAGAGACTCTCATTATTTATTTACTATCTTATTAATAGTCTGCACACCTTAGAATAATAGCAGTTTCATGATCTCACTATCTTCTGTATCTGGTAGAGTGGACCTGCAGTAAACTTTCCTTCAGAGAATAAATGAATTTAAGTCAACCTTGTTCTATTCCAAAGGCAGAAAACTAATAGAAACATGACCAGTAGACAATTTTAACACATTTTTTATTTGTGGAACTGACCACTACATGGTCATTCCTTCTCCATAGAGTTCTGCCATGAGATGAAGATCAAGTTATGCCTGGAAGTGATTGGTCCACAAAGAAAGAATGTGAGTGAACAAGGCTTACCTTTCTTTGGTTGTCATTTGATTATGTTAGTGAAAAATATGTCAACTGTGTGCAGCATATTTAGAACTTATTCTATTAAAAACAGAATTCAAAGGGCTGGGGAGATGACTCAGTGGTTAAGAACACTGGCTGCTTTAGCAGAGGACCTGGGTTTAGTTCCCAGCACAACTAACAACTGTCCATGACTCCAAATCCAGAGGATCTGACACCCTTTTCTGGCTTCTGAAGACACTGCATGAACATAGTGCACTTATACACATGCAGGCAAAACACTCATATGTATAAAGTAAAATGAAATAAAAAATTAGAATTCTTATGGAACTTTGTAGTTCATCAAAGTACTGAGATGGACTTTTCTTGTCTTTGTAAAAAATGAGCTGATTTATGATTTTCTTCTTTTAAAAATGTTTTTATTGGCTTTTATTGTTTATATATAACAGTTTCATTTTGACATTTTCATATGCACACATAGTGTATTTTATCATAATCACGCCGTTATCATTCCCATTAATCTCTTTTCTTTCCAGGTACACTCCTTTCCACTTCCACGTCTTTGTCTTTGTGTGTCACTCAAAGAGCATTATGAGGGTCATTTACAGGAGTGTGGGTGAGAATTTGTTTATAGGAACATGTGTGTCCTACCAGCACTACGCCACTGAAAGAACTCTCTCTCCTCCATTGCCATCGTCTTCCTGCACATCTTCAGGGAGGAGTCGGCCTACGACAGCCTCCACCTTTCATGATCAGAGGACTCATGTTAGATTTTTTTTCTTTGAAGTAGGAAGTAAAATTGTTCGTATCAGTGGAGTATTTTGACAACTCCACACAAGGTCAACAGGAGCCTGAAGTAGTTTAAGAGTATGGTCCGCAGTCAGTTTAGGAGTACAGTTAGGAACAGCAGTCCAGTAAATGTTTCCTGACATGGGGAGAAACGAACTGGACCTGGAAGCTAAAAAACAGGGAGAAACTAACAATCCCAAATTCCCCCAAAACTAATAAAAAAATCTTCCACTCCTGAACTGAAAGTTATATGGGGGTGCATACTTATAGTTATGGGACTTGGGAGGCTGAGGCAGGAAGATGCCAGTGAGTTTGAGCTCAGTTTGGATTATACAGTGAGACTTTGTGTCAAAGTCTAAAAAAAGATTTCTGGAACTAATGCTTTCAAACTTTGTGACCTTAAGCAAAGCAACTATTTTTGCCAGTTGTTTTTCAGTCTATGAAATGGAATAATATTTATTTTACATATAATGATAAGAATTAGAAATATGCTGTAAGTTCATATGCTTGATAGATATTTGGTACTTAAATGTTACTTGACTGACAATTGTTGGCAAGATTTGAAGTGTGCTAAAATGTTTCCTTAATATATGAATCTCAAAAGACAATCTATTTCAATTATATTAACTATATAAAAAAGATGATTTTTAGGGCTGGAGAGATGGCTCAGTGGTGAAGACTATTGACTGATCTTGCACAGGACCTGGGTTTAGTTCCCAGAACCCACAGGATGGCTAACAACCATATGTAACTCCAGTTCCAGGAAATCCAACGCCCTCTTCTGACCTCAGTGGGAACTGCATGGCCCGGGTGCACTTACACACATGCAGGCAATACACTCACACATAAAATAAAAATAATAAAATATTTTATAAGATGTCTTTTGAATTGACTAGTATGTTTTTATCTGCCAGTGCGACAACGTGCAAATAAATGGACTGAAACCCAGGGAAAGGTCATTTTTTTTTTCCTCTCGAGGGATCCGATATAGCCCTGTAGAAAATTTGGCTTAATACATTCCTCAGCCACTGGGTAACTTTCTGTGTTTTCACCCTTTTGAACCTAGGATGTTCTCTTGTTCTTTGATTCAGATCTCATTACATTCTTTGTTTCTATGACAAATACCTGACAAAAGCAGCGTAAGGAAGACTTGATTTTGAGGGCACAGTCCTTCGTGGTGGTGGTGGGGTCGTTGTAGCAGGGACTCAGGAAAGCTGCTCATGCTCCATCCATAGTCAAGGACTGGAGAAAAGGCCGGCACCCAGATGGCTTCCTCCTTTTCATTCCCATGGAGTCCCAGCCCTGGACCATGCTGCTTGCATTTTTGCATGGTTCTTCCCACCTCAGAAACTCCCTCGCCGACAAGTTCACAATCAAGACTAACCAGTATGCTCGTGGTCCCAAGATAATCACTCCGAAGTCACCTTTGCACAGACCCGAGACACAGGCTTACAGATGGCGAAGTGGAGTAGAAGGCCTCTGACCACGTAGACTTACCAGGAGCCCACTTTCTATCCGCACAGGACTCCTGACACTTGAACGAAAGTTCTGTTAGTGAAGAGATGGTTGTGGTGTGGCAACAAGCACCATCCTTGTCCTTTTGGAAGGGAGGAGAGAGCTCATGGCTGTTGAAAACCTAAAAAGGAGAGGATAGGACTCTCCGTCTGGACCTTTTGATTGATCATTGAGCATACATATTTCAAAATGTTTTTGGATACGTAGCCAAAATACATAAGCGGGTAAGGAAAACACAAAAATCTTAGTAGAGAATTAGCTTAAATCATCTCATGGCTTTATAAATCCCAGAAGCACATTTGCCACGCAGTTTGATTGAATGGGTAGAAAAATAAGATTTTGTTCTAAGGAAGGAGAGGAAATAGAATCCAAAGATTGCCCACTCGATCTAGAATCGCAGCAGAGACAAGACTCTGGGCACATGTGAAGGATTACAGAGACTGGACCAGCTGCGCTGGGAAGACCCACCCTGACTACCTGAGACGCCGACCATCGGCTGAGGTCCCAGATCGCCTAACAAGGAGAAAGAGAGCATAGTATCCGCGCTCTGGTCCCTGCTTCCTGACCACAGATGCAAAGTGACCAGCCAACTTAAGCTCCTCGCCTCCATGACGGCCCTGCCCTGACGGACCTCAAGAGGCTTTCATCAAGTCTTTCATCTCTGCACTGAGGAACATAATTAATACTGTAGGCTTGGACATAAAAGCATTATAAAATATAGTAGGAAAAGTAAGTGATTTTTCTTATTGTTCAGAATAACTAAAAGAGAGAAAAAAAGAAACACTCAAGAAATACCTTCTGTGCCTTTCCTGTTATCTGGACTGTTTTCCCATACTTAAAGCATCAGTCCCTGATTCTTTTAACAGTACTTCACTCTGTATCTGAAGAATGTGCTTTCTTCTCCCATGTCGTTATAATGGCATTGTAATCATTGCAAAGGTTCATGCAATGCCCTGAGCACATTGGCTGGAAAATGGTTTATAAATAAAATTATTATTATTGTCATCTTTATCTCTTGTAACAATACTCATTATATTAAGATTATATCTAGGCTAGAAATGGTTCAACATATGTGATTATATGTAATCAGTTTGTTTTCTACTTTAAAAAAAAAAAAAAACCCTGTTGCTCTCACTCAACTTTGCTCTTATCGCTCAACAAACTATTTTTTTGTAAGTTGTGGGAGACTGTGATTTGCTTTGAAGAGTAATTCATCACACGTTTCAACACGAGTTTTGCTCCTGGTAGGACTGGGATCCAAATAAACTCCTTGTTCCCAGTAGGCATGCATTGATGGTTGTTCCTGTGATCCACAGAAGTTTGATTGTCAGAATTTTCTCTTACAGCCTAAAGTTTTAACTCCCGTTTCTAAAGGACTGAACTGTGACCAATAAGAAGAACTAATGCAGGGGATGTCTTTTAGTCTGACATAGGTTAGCTTTATAAGTGTTGAAGTGGCTGAATGTGACATGGGCCACTCTGTGAGGTCATGAAGTCTCTACTGCTGTAGGTGTGCGAGGAGACAAGACTTAAGGCCTCTTATTGGAATGTTGGGGAGATCATTCAGATAGTTACTGAAGCCATTAAATTCCAGCAGGTTGGAATTCAGGAACTCTCACAGAGCCTGCCTTCCAAAGACTCTTATTTCTATATAGATCAAAGTGCTTTAACACATCTTGACTGTGTAATGAGGCTGACTATAGTATCATTTTTTCCAGTGTCCTCAGTGAGTGAAATACAGTGCTCGGTCTTCATTTTGTTTTTAGTCAAGACCTTGCTAGCTTCAAATCGAGATCCTCCCACCTCAGCCTTTCTAGCGCTGTGATGAGCCTGTGCCACCATGCCCACCGGCAGTACTCTTAGTAAAAAAAAAATCTTTAAAAACTAATTTGTAGTACCCTTTCTAGTCAATATATTTTGGTGCGTTTAAGAGATTTCTTAGTGTTGAGAGGTAACAGTTGAGGGTAATAGCTGCCTGTACATTGTAGCTGGTTGACTTTCAAGGTTAGAAGCTCAACCTCAGCAGATCATGGTTAACAAATCTGATGTATTTTGTAGGTTAAAACATCTCCCTCCTCTCTTCACCCATTAACTGATCTACATGATTAAGAAAAAAAAACTTAAGTGGAAGATTCTATAATTCCAAGTATTGTTATTATGATTGTGGCATGTGCCCCGTCCACCTGGTTTTGGGAAAAGGATAGTTTTGAGTCTTAAAGCTAACCAGACAGGAGCATCAGCAGAACATATGAGTTCCCAGACAAATCCATGCAGATAGACCACTAGAGAGGGGCAGCTAGGATGAGGCACTATAAGGAAGACTGGGTTATGATGGGAAATTCAAGGCTAAACACATTGCAAACTCTCTTAAGGCAGAGAAATCAGGGTCTTTTGAAATTACCACAGTCACTACAAAACAATAAAACGTGCAGGGTTCTTGGCTGCTAATGCTTCAAGCCTGAGGCCAGTGTTTTCCATAAATTCTTCCCAGGCTCTGCTTTCTCCACATTGGGTTCTTTGAATTCCAGACAGTATAGAATGCTGATTTCATAATGGAGTATGTATTTGTTTTATTTAGTTCTTAATTTTTACTGTTATGTGCTTTGCCTGCATGTATATAAGTGCACTGTGTGCATTACCAATGGAGGCCAGAAGAGGGCTTCAGATTCCCTGGAACTGGAGCTACAGACAGTTGTTAGCCATCATGTATATGCTGGGAAGCAAACCTGGGTCATCTGAAAGAGCAGCAGGGCTCTTTACGACCAAGCCAGCCTCCAACCCACTTGTTTTATTTGTCATAAACTCTGGCAGTCTCAGAATTAATTATTAGCTATAATTGTTTTCTGTGTGTGTGTATGTGTACATCCAGGTACACATGTGTGCAGGAACATGTGTGTGTGTATACAAACATGCTTGTATATGTCTGCACATTTGTAGGGGAGCCAGTGGACAGTCTTTACTGTTCTTTCTCAGGTGCTATTCACCTCGGATTTTCTGTTTGTTTGTTTGTATGAGACTGGTCTGACTAGCCAGTCAACATGCTCTAGGCATGCACCTGTTCCTCCCCAGTGCTGAGATTATAAGCACATAGCATGACATTTGGCTTTTTCTAACATGGCTTCTAGGGTTCAAACTCCAATAGTGCTTGCAAAGCACTTTGCTGGCTTCTCCATCCCTATAATTATTTTAAAATTATCAGAGTTTGTAATTTTTGTGGTTCTCAGGCAATTTTCAAATGATAAGAAATGGATCCTGTATTAATATGTATTAAATGTTCAAGCCATTATAAACATAAAAGAGAAAATTAAACCAAGGCTCTGTTATTCTTACACGAGTTTGTTTTCTCTGACATATTCTCTATTAAAGCCTATAGATTTCTGAGGCCTGAATCTTGTGACATTTACCTTCCTTACATGTCTGGTATTGTCTGGGGCAGAGTTCTAGAGAAGCATTTGTGTACAGCATGTCTTCTTTTGTGGTTGATCCCTTTTCAAGTATAACTGAGAGAAGCAACTGTTGAATGCGGCTACTTAAAGTATTTGCTTGAGAGCCAAGATTGTTTCTGTTTTCCTGTTGAGCTTAAGTGCGCAGACCAGAAATAGCTCTGTGCCGGGCAGTACTCAAAAGCCAACATGCCTCTGTGAGATGTGGCTTTGGAGAGTATATGCACTGTGATGTGCTCCCAGCATGGACCATATGCAGACGATGAAAGGCGCCAAAACTTCCTCTGTATAGATATGCTACGCTCAGTTTTTAATTCTCTCCTCCCTGATGGATGGGGAAACTTGAGTGACAGACCCAAAGACGGTTGCAATAGCACAATGCCATTGCATGGACCCTGAGCTTCTTGGATTTGGTTTATAATCTTTCACTTAACTGTCAAGGCAGACACACAGAGCTGTAGACCATCCCCCTCCAGTCACACTCTTACATCTGAGCAGCCAGCCCTTCTCAGCGGCCCGGATCAGCTTTGCCTTCCAAGGGAAGCCAGCAGCTTCATTTCACTTGACTGAAAGTTCTGTTTGTTGTAATTTGTTTTTCAAGTACCGGTTATTGAACCTGGGGCTTCACACCTGCTAGGCAGGAGCTCTACCACGGACTACATCCCCAGCCCTGCCATAAAGTTCTTCCATCTATCCGTGTAGAGAAATTATAGGGGCTAAATTTAGCTGGGCAAGGAGGAAAGGATCAGATGCAAATTTGGAAATGCTGTTCAAGCTCCATGTTCGGTATGCTCAATGTGTTCGCTGGGCCATGGGAAATTCTTTTCCATTTAAATGAACTTTTTCATTTTTTGTCTAACTTTTGGCTTTGACTTCTTTCACTATCTTAAATTCAGGTGATTGGATGTTTCATTTTGATTTTTGAACCAAGTTAACTAAAAAAGAAAGGTTCTGTGTTTCCTCTGGGGGAAAAAAAGAAAATCTGTTTTGTCACCAAGTTATGTGCTTCTTCCTAGTATCATTACAGATCTCTGATTTTTGATTGATTAAACCTAAATGTCATCAGTTCCTTTTCCACATATTATTCTGGAGCTAACACTTAATTTAATGGGCCAGTTTGATCTCTCAGCAGGTTTCAACTAGCTTTGCAGAACAAAATCCTATTTACTAAATTTGTAAAGTAAAAACAAAGCGGATAGGCATTTCAAATTTAATATGCTCTCTGTACAAATCAATCAGTGATTAGTAAACTTTCTTGTCATTAAATGTATTTTGCTTTGTTTTGTTTTTGTGATAGGCTCTCATGTAACCTAGGCTGGCCTAAAACACTGAAGGCAGTGTAGCTGAGGCTAGCACAGAACTTTTGATACTTCTGCCTCCACTTCCCACGTGCTGGTATTGCAGGTGTGAATTTCCACTCTCAGGCTCATTAAACTTGTGACTATCATAAATGGTATGTGTAACAGAAATATGGTGCTAATTTTGACATTTCACTAAGTTGGTACTGCACTCCCTTGGCTCTTAGCTTTCCTTTCCATACGGAGTTTAAATTTTCACAAGGATGTTTCCTTCCCATTTTTAATCTTCATTTACTTACTTATTGTGTGTCTGTGTGTCTAATGTATACATATGCCTGTGCATGTGTGATGCAGAGGCCAGATGAGGACACTGTCTTTCCTCTAACACTCTCTACCTTATTTCTTTGAGACAGGGTCTCTTCTTGAGCCTGGAGTTCATGATTTTTGGCTGGGCTGGTAGCCAGCAAGTCCCAGTGACCCTCCTTTGTCCACCTCCCCCACAGTGCTGGGTTTATACATGTGTCTGAGAAAAGGTCCGGCTTGTTCCATGAGCACCTGAATTGAGTTATGACTGCACAAGAACCATCTCTTTAGACCCACTGCTCTTTTCCCATTTCTATGTTGATGCCCCTTACAACATGCTGAATTTGTTCCTATAGCCAGCACAGGGCCGGGGCTGTGGTGGGCATCCAGCATGGTTGTCAGTGGGTTCATGGATGAAAATATCTGTATTACAAGTTGTAGAACAGTTTCCAAGTCTGTTTTCTGTCAATAGCAATTATTTGCCTGTCTTTTTGCTTTAACAACCTGTGAAAGTTTAATTCACATTCCATCTCATAGAGCAGAAGTTCACAATGTCTGCAAGTCTGAGCACAGGTAGACAGATGAGGAGGGCTGTCTGCACACAGAGAATTAAAAGCATCCCTGGACTCTATTTCCCAAATATCAAAGTGGTATTATCCAAAGCAGTTTCCAAAAATTGCCAAATGTCTCCAGGAGGAACTAGGCCAAAGTCATCCTTCCCAAAGTCCCTGTCAATAATAGTTGGAATGATTTTTTATACAGTGGAGGCTCAGAGCATGATACCTCAAAATATGACATTTTGGTACACTGACTGCTAAAACCGAACGGGACTGAAGGCCTCTGCAACAACTTGAGAAGCCTGACTCCCTCACCCGTTTCCTGGCCTCCTTCTTCCTCTTCCCTGAAGCAAGTCATAGAAACAAGAAATCCTCCTCCCCAAGATGAGACATAGAAACTCGAATCCTTCCACACAGAAACACTGAAGCCTCTGTGTGGAAGCCGTAAGGAAATCTCCTGACCTACCTTGTCCAGGAGTAGGTCACAAGACTGTCATTCCGACCCAGGAGGAAGGAATGCTGTGTACAGAGAGATCCATGAGAAGCTGAGCAGATGGCCTTGCTGGGTTCTCCTCCTCGGAACATGCCCTACCCGCTCTTCACGGAACCCGAGTAGAGCCACAGATGGTTTTTATGGACGCTTTATGTCTTCCTTTCCGAAGAAGGCTCTTCTGTCATGTAACAGTTTGATGAAACAAAGTATCATGCTTTCCCTCCCTCCTTCCCTCTCTCTCTCTCCCCTCCCTCCCTCTCTCCCTCCCTCTCTCCTTCCTTCCCTTCCTCCCTCCCTCCCTCCTTCCTTCCTTTTTTCTCATTTACCCCGTTCTTTCCCCTCTTTTCTTTCTCTCTCTCTTTGTGCTGATGGACTCTAGCGCTTCGTCTACGCTTTGTCAGTCTCTCCTCTCCCCTGTATAATCTTCCTCTCTCCCCTCTCGGTTAAAGGACACCTTTTTCCTCATTTCCCCCCTAATTTTATGCTTCTGACTCTCCCCCTCTCTCGAGTTCCTTCTTCTCCTTACCCACACAGTTCCTTCCATTTTCCTCACTCTTGCAGTTACATGAGGATGTATACTCACATCTAGGGATTGGGAGCTAAGATCCACAAAAGAGAGAGAATACCTCACTTGTTTTTCTGAGTCTATACTGTTTCACTTAGTATAACAGTTTCTAGTTCTATTTATTTACCTGCAAGTTCATGATTTTTGTCCTTCTTTACCGCTGAGTAGAACTCCATTGTGCAAATGCATATTTCATTAACCACTCATCAGTTGAGGGATATTTAGGTTGTTTCCATTTCTTAGCCATTCTATTTACAAAAAGAATAGTAACAAACATAGCTGTGCAAATATCTCTGTAGTAGGATGAGTCCACTGGATATCTAGCAGGAGTGGTATATCCGATCATATGGTGGACTTATTGCTAGCTTTTTAACAGTTCTCCATACTGATTTCCACAGTGGATGTGCCAGTTTGCAATCCCACTAATAGTGGATGAGGGCTCCCCTTTCCCTGAATTTCATGTCATTTACCAGCATTTGATATTACTTGTCTTAAACTTAACTATTCTGACTGGGATTAGATGAAATCTTAAAGTAGTTTTGATTTGCATTTGCCTAAGTACCAAGGTTTATTTTATTTTAGTTTAGGCTTGTTTTGTTGAGACAGGGTCTCCCTATAGTCCCAGCTGATCTGGAACTTGATATATAGACCAGGTTGGCCTCAATCTCACAGAGATTCCCCTGCCTCTGACTACTGAGTGCTGTGATTAAAGGTATGTGTCACCACACCTGGCTCTTTCTCTTTTTAAAGACAAGGTCTTGCTGCTGTATATCCAAGGCTGGCTTTGAATTCATTATTCTTCTCCTTCGACTTCCTGCATGCTGGGAATACAGGCATATACTATTGTGATCATGTGGCAAAATTGTTATATTTCTTTTTGGCTGATTTGTCTTTTGTTGTAGGTGTTGACCACGGCCCTTCTGAGGGATGAGGAAAGAGGTCACAGCTTTTGCCTCTTGAGTACAAAGAACCACTGGAAACTTGTATCCATGAGATTTCTTTTCCTCATGGATTAGGCCTTTTGATATTGGAAGGAGAATCAGGGCTAGAAATATCCAATGTACTTTTTTCTCTCTTCTCAATTATATTACAGAAACGTGTCCTCAGCTGGCTCTGTAGAAAGTACAGAGACTTACACTGTACTTCCAGACATAATACTTCCAGACACTGAGGAAACTATTTCCAGGTTGCAGCCACCCAGTCACAGGCAGAATGAAACACCATCTATGGGACTGCAGTTGCCTCCCCTCCTTCCTACTTGTGTGGCTCATGAGGAGTAGTCCTGAGCATCGAGGAGACTTGCTGGTGAGAACAGCTTTCCTGGAGCTTCTGGGTACAGGTGCTCTGGCTGCTCTCCCCAGAGCTGAAATCATAGTTCTGTTCTTGTGCTTTTCCATGGGAAAGTGATGTAGACTTGTCTTGTTATGCGGTGAAACTATGGCAGGTCACCCAACAGATCAAACATCTAAGCAATCAGGACCATTTAGAAGTTCTGGATGATTCTCCTGCTGTCAAATTCTATTTTTGTCTTTACTGTCTTTGTCTCTCAAATCCTATACTGTTGAGGTAACTCTAAGTCTGGGAGGGGTGCTATATGGCCAATCCACAGGACATTAGAATAGTCCACTTGTTGGTGAGCACGTCTAACAGAACCCTGGGATTGGAGCTGGGAGAGGAAGGAAGGATTCAGTTTGCAGGTGAAATTCTGGAGAGTTGTCTGTCTGTTCTTGAAGCTTCCCATCGACCCAGATATGCTGCTATCTTGAAAGCTTTATCTTCTAAGACAATGTTGACTAACAGCTTTTCTTTTATTCATGTTTCTGTCCTGTAAGAATAATAAATAAGCTTAATTCTCCATGAAATCTTCAGCAAATGCCTTTTAATCCAATACAATGGTAGTTATTTTAAGGTTGGCAAAGAGGTTGTGGCAGTTTTTCTATTTTTCATTCTATTTTTTTTCCTTATTCAGAGGCGCTCAATCACTTTTAATCTTGGCTTCACCAAGCCACATTTACTCTGTTTGCATAGAACTGAGATAAGTGCCTTTAGCTCTTCTAGTCCCTTTTCATCTCCCCAGTAAGCCTTACAATTTGAATAACAGATTAAATACATCCCCACATGAGAGATCCACAGATACCAGGTACCTTTGCTCACTGTAACTTCTGGGATTTGATTCGATGCCTGAGCTGTGTTTGTTGATGGAAGAGAATGGCTTACCAAAGCTCCATGCATAAATAGAAATGAATCAATGGAAAGAACTCCAAGAGAGGACCCGTACAGAAGTCTGCAAGGACAAGCCACTGTGTGCAAGTGACTCAGGCTGGCTTTGCTCAGTACAGGTGTTGTGGAATCTCTCTTCTTTGGAGATAAGAACACTCTAGAGAACTTTCGTTTATAGTGTCAGAAGGATGAGTGTCTGGATTGTAGGTGGGGCTTCTTCTGGTTATCACCTGGCCTACACAACCATAGATTGAAAACGAATTTGTCAGTGATCTTTTAGCCCTGAGTTCATTCTGTCCATCTCCCAACTATACTTCATTTCTTCTAAATAAATTTTATATTTAAAAAGATTTTAGTTTTAGAAAAAAGTAGAAAAGATAACACAAAGTTTCAGTCTACCTTAACCTAGTTTTCTTAATATTAATCTTTCTCATTACACTGAAACTTTGACCCCATTTTCTTTCTCTTTGACTTTTAGAGACAGTTTTATTCTGCAATCCAGGCTGATCTAGATCTCACTAAAAAGTCCAGGCTGGCCTAAAACTCAGAATTCTCCTGCCTTAGCCTCTCAAATGCTAGAGTTGAAAGCTAGTCAAAAGTCAGGGCACCCAAGACTGATCCAATTTTAAACGTCCATTGTCGTGTTTATGCTGAAGACAACTCACTGCCTTTGGGTCCAGCAATAATTAGAATAAATAAGATACTTAATATTTCGCTAGTTGTTCGACTCCTCATGGGTTTTGCCCATTAAAGAAGCTAAATTTGACATTCAAACACAATCTCAAGTTGAAGTGTACGAGGATGAGATGAATTTCTTCCTGCTGTGCGTAAGCAGCGATAGGACCATAGATGCCTCCATCACTTCTCCTTCCTTTCAGTGTGGGCAGTGGATGTGTATGAAGGAGCTCCAACCTGAGACTTCTAGAATTTCTTCAGTGTGACCCTAGCCTGGCTCTTTTGCACCTTGTCCATCCTCTGTAAAAGATCTTGTTGGATTGCCTGAATAGAAGAGATGAAACATGGTAACAACAGTGAGAAGGAGGAAAGCAGAATCACTAGGACTAGTCAAAGGTTGGGTGGACTTAATGCAAGTTTTTCCCCATGAAATGACTTCAACGTTGTCTTAGAGCAATATTCGGTGAAGCATGGCTAAAGCTTGTGCTAATGTTTAGGGCACAGTTGCTAAAATAACTTAGTTTTATCAAGATTTCTTCTTTGGTGTAAAAGTATTCGAATATGTAAAATTTGAAGAGAATATTAAGTGACAGATCTATTTGGCTAACAAAGTAATGTGATTACCAGGAACTATGAACTAGGAAGATCATTCACTTGAGGTGGTGGGAATTAGGGTCAGATGACAGGTGGCAGCTAAATTATCTTCTGTCTCCAAAATATAGGGAGATTTTTGGCAAGGACAGAGAGGTCTCAGTGTGAATTTTGTACCTGAACACGTCTAGCCTGAGTCAGCTGTATTTCAGATAGAAACTCTGGGTGTCAGTTAGTTTGCACAGGTGCAATGTCCCTCCCCTTCCTCTTTTTCCATCTTTCCATCCCCCGTCTGCTCAGCTGAAAGATCTTATTTGATTGTGTGCAGAGGAAAGACTATTAATGAAATAAGATAACTCTGCTAAGAAGGAAAAATGGAATTATGAATATCCGGTGGACTTAGGTTTTTCTCCATCACCCTTTGACTGCAGTTAATAAAATGATTGTTTCTTCTAATCTCAGGGAGGATTAAATCAATAAAAGATCATGCAGAAGCTAGCCATGTGGTCTGTCAGTACAAACTGTTGGTGCAGTTTAAGAGTGGAACCAGTGTTGTAGATGTCTCCCAGAGAAAAACCAAACAGAGAGCCTGACTTGTAATTTCTTTCAAGGCATGTTCACTGGAGAACAGAGTTTGATGGATCATTTTCATCTCACATAATGAAATCATCACACAGATCTTATCAAGATATCCACAAGGAAACAAAAAGTTGGTAGGGTGGTAATGCTTCCACACAAACATACAATGAGACTGAGTTAGACTTTAATTTATGAATTGTAATTATCTGAAATGGGTACCTTAATATCTAAAGAGGTTTGGATCGCAAAGGATTGGACTGACCTTTTGGGGTGAAGCTGACTATACTTCCATTGCAGTTTCTGTGGTGTAAATGCCACCACCTGAGGGCTGGCACTCTCTTTTAACTTTCCACAGTGTTCCTCCATGACTCTTGTTTAAACATCTGCGGTCTCTTGCTGTCACCATCTGTCCCCTTCTGACACTGTGCAGTTGGTACTGGCCATTTCATCTGGGTCCCCGTGGTGATCATCCCACTGCAGTTTGAATACTGGTGCTACTGGTTAGCCTGGGATACAACTCGTGTGTTGTAACATAATGAAGACTCACGTCTCGGCTTGTTAGGTGGTGGGTAGTGGGGTTGCTTAACACAGCAGTTCAGTTCAAAGTGGCGGCAAGAGGGAGTGGAGATCGTAGATCATAGATCACAGAAGCAGATGCTAACCCAGAAATGCCAGAGCTCCTTCAGCAGCGGAGGAAACTTGCAGGCACACGAATTATCGGTGGAACTCACCAACATGTGTGCAGGGATAATAAAGCCAACAGAGCAACTGGAGGAATCCATCCAGCTAATAAGAGGCTTATAGCTCTTTGGCAATTTGTTTAACTTGGGAGTTATTGCAAAGCCAGAAAGGTATTGGGCCCCGGGGATATTGGCATCATCCCTGGGAGTCTTCCCCCATCAGAAGCAAGCTTTGCCAATGGGACTTAAAAAAAATTCAGGTGTTCAATGCTGAGTTTTACAGGCAAGGCTAGGACTTCTGGAAAAAGCAACATTAATCACATTGGTATGTTAGGTTAATATGGCTGTACAAATTCCCCCATGCAAATATGAACTGCTAAGATCTTGCAGCCTGGATGATAAAACTCTTTTGCTTACTCACTCAACAAATGCATTCTGGGGTTCCATCGGGTACCAGGAGCCACAGCAAACATCAGATGGCAGACCCCGAGTAGAGATTTGTCTTCCCAGCTCTGTGACCATCTGTCTTAAAATGTCCACATTTTAATATTTTATTTATTTATGCATTTATTCATCTGTTAATTATCAACCTCACCATGTTGCCCAGGCTAACTCTGAAGTCTCTGTTCTTCTGCCCCAGCATCCCAAGTGCTGTAATTCCTATTATCAGCCACCACGTCTGATTTTCACATTCTAATTCTGTGACTTCCTCAAACTCAAGACTCATGGAATTCTGTTTTGAAAGAAAGGTAACGAAAGGCAGGAGCAGACGCCTCTTGCAAGGATCATTTGAAAGTCTCTGTGGTTAGCTAACTTCACTTTTTGGAGCAGAGCATTGAGTCTCTTTTACGTGACATGTTCCCTAGAAATAGGGGATGAGGACAGACATTCTATAGGAGAAAATTCTGCCTGTTCCCATTGCCTGTAGTAAACCTTGCATCATGTTTCTTGAATGTTACAAGAGTAACAATTGATTACTCTTCAATGCCAAACTACAAGAGACATATACATTGTGAGACTCACACTTCAGAGAAAGGAAAAGCATCAGGAAATGTATTGGTTTTGTTTATGAATCTGAGGGGCTGGAGAGAAGCAAATGTCTGTGGCTTAGCAGTGTCTCCTCTGCAACGACCAGACACACCCTCCACAGCATTTTCTCTAATTTCCTTTCTTCTTGCTTCTGTTGCATCAGCACCTGTCCTCTTCCATCTGTGTCACTGCTGAAGTACTCAGGTTAGAAGACCCTCCGTACTGTTTCATGAGATCCATGCTTTCCTTAAAGCAACTTTTTTGTTTGCATTCCTTCTTGAATCAAGCACATATTTCCCAGTAGAATATCAAGTAAACCAGCATGGTTGTTACAAGAGTGGGTCTGGAACCAGAAGTACCTTGTTCGAATCTCAGTGTGGCCTCAGTTTTCTAATCTGAAACACAGGGCTTACGATAGTCATAAAAGGCAGGCAGGTCATGTGAGTTGGGTATGTGGAAAGTAACATTTATAATATTATTACTAAGAATTATTACTTTCTGTAGCTGAAGCTAATTTTGCTTATAATCTCCTAAAATGCTTTGGTTTCCTCATTCTTTTAAAAAAAGATTTAATTTTTAAATTTTATGTGTCTGAGAGTATTGCCTGCATGTATGTAAGTTGCACCCATGTTGCGTAGTGCCTGTTCAGGTCAGAAGGGGGTGTCAGATCCCCTGGAACTGTTGTTACGGGTGGTCGTTAGTTGCCAAGTGGGCGCTGGAATCAAACCCAGGTCTTCTGCGGAGCAGTCAGTGCTCTTAACCATTGAGCGGGCTTTCCAGCCCCTAGTTTTCTCATTCTTGCTTAAGTTGTTAGCACTGCGTAGATTGTCCTTTCCTCTTATTGCTCTGTCCATTGATAATCTCTAGCTAGATATGTGGTCAAGCCTTTTTCAATGGCACCAGGAGGCAAACATTGTCCTTAACTCCTTGCTCTTCCCTGCTCCTCCTCCTCCTCTTCCTCCTCCTCCCCCCCCTCCTCCTCCTTCGTGTAGTCCAGGCTGGCCTAGAATTCACCATGTAGCCACAGATGGCCTTGAACACTAGATCCTCCTTCCTCCCCTCTCAAATGTCAGGATTATGGGTGTTCACCACCACGCACAGCTTGTGCCCCTTCTTCATACCCCTTACCCACCTCGGCTGGCGTTTAGGGTTCCCTAACTCTGCCTTTGCTGTACCTGGTATTTTATCATGCTGGGGGTTGCGCAGTAGTAGAGTTCCACAGTGGAGTGCTTGCTTGTTGGAGCAAGATCTTGCTCTGTAGCGAATCCTCTGCTTCAGCCTCCTGCACACCGATTACAGGTCTACAACACCATGCTCGACTGCAAGGGAGTACTTTTAAGTCAATTTGCTCAGCTGTCAAGAGGTTGACATGGGTTCCTGATGACTGGCAAGTGGCTGCACAGGAGATTCCCATCTGCGGAACACTGTCCAGGCCTTGGCCGTGAACAGGGGCTAGTTTGCATAGTGACTTCATTCCCCTGACTACCGGCGCCCTCAGAAAATCCCTCATCCTGGACATTTGTGTTCTTCATGATTTACTGTGACTCTTCAGAGCTGGAAGGAACTGGAGAGACGTGGGATGCATTTCCTTTAGGCTTTTCACTTCACACAGGACAAAATAAGCTGTGCTGAGGTAGCAACTCCTGGATTGTTCCACTGTTTATTTCTTTATTTTTGCTGAAAATCAAAACCAGGCCCTGCGTTAAGCCAGGGAGGTGCTCCACTCCTGAGCCCCAGCCCCAGCCACAGGTGTCACATTCTTTGAGAAACATTGTCTAAAAGCTGGCAGAGTGACTGACCTCATGAGTTTAAAACCAGCCTGGGAAACATGGTAATACCTCACCACAGGAGGAGGAGAATGAAGAAGAGGAGGCGGGAGATGAAGAAAAGGAGGTGGGGAGCGGGTGGGGGGAGGAAGGTGGAAGAGAGGAAGGGAAGGGAGGGAGAAGAAAGGAAAACCCTCTGGAAAACCCACCCTGAGCACTACACTTCTACTGACACAAGGACCACCTGGACTTGCAAGTGTGTGAAACTTCTTGAAGGAAGGCAGTGACTCACTTGTCTCTGTATGGCTGGAGTTCAACACAAAGCCCAGCGTACATGATAACAGCCAGAAATATTGACTAATCAGAATGAACTGCAAAGAAGTTAAAGGACTGAGTCATCGCTTTTCATCTCCCAAGACCCAGGCCTACAATCTCTCCATGACACCAGGCTGCTTTGCCTCACCAAATTTTTACAGTCTTCATTCCAGAACACTGAGAGAATGCTGTCTGATACCTGTTCATTAATGATCCAGTCTTGACTCTGAGAAACAGAAGAAGAAAACATTTTGAGCAGGAGAAATCTCTTACCTCTGGCAGGAGAAAAAAAAAAAATCAAGAAAAAATGTGATTATATTGATGACAATGGTTGGTAGCAAAAGCCACATAAAACATATATACAGGTGTCCTAACAGTTTTTCCTTCCGAAATATGAGCTCTGTGGTACCAGCAAGGCCAGGGAAACTCGACTTCTTTGCTTAATCCAAAGGTAGTGGTTAGAGTCTCTTGCAGGGTTAATGAAGGCTGTTGAAACTGAACTTCCGTTGGTGGTTAACCCTCTGCCTTCCTCCGGTCCCTCTGAGACACCTGACTGACACAGTGTGCTCTGAATGTGTTCAAGTTCATTAACACTCTGAGGGGACTCTGTACTTTGGGAAATGCAGGCGAGCTGGGAAAAAGACCAAATTCTTGGTAAGTGGGTCTTACCGTCTTAGACATTCTCAGACTCAGTTGTGCACGTGAATCAGACCTGCTCAGGATTATAAAGCGTTGAATGTGTGAAGTCAGAGGTAGCAACTGTGCACAAAGCAGGGAGCGCCTGGTCTAGTCCCAAACCCTGAGGCTAGGTGACTTTATAATCAGGTCCACGTACTTGCCAGAGGCTAAAACACCGTGGAGACGAATTGTGTTTATGCTTCTGGTCAAATGTTGCCAATGACATTTCCCCCAAATTTCACAAGCCTCCAGTGGGACTAAATGACTTGTTGAAGACCCATGCTAGTCTAAAGACCCAATAGGTTAGAAGACAAGAAGAAAAGTTAGAATTGAATAACTGCTTGTTAATGCATGGCAAACCTGAGCTATAGTGAAGTAGTGACCACGTGGCTAAAGGGAGCGGTAAACTCAGCAAAGCTTTCCTGTGAGTGAGTCAGCATCTCCTTCCCCGCCAGGAAGCTGTGGACAATACTTACCCTCCATTCTCTAATTCCAGAGAAACAGAACCAATAGGATGCAATGTACATACAGATATTTATTAGAAGGAATTAGTTCACAGGTTTGCCTGTGATAAATCTGAAATCCAAGAAGACAACAAGTGGACATTGAGGCAGAATTCCTATGGTGCCCTCTGGAGACAGAATGCCTTCCTTTGGGAGGGTGCCTTGAGGTCTTCTCCTTGCTGGATGAGACCCACGCCAGGAGGGATGACCGGCTCTATTCCACTCAAAGCTCAATGACTAAAATCCTTTTTTAGTTTTATTTTTTTCTTGAGACACGGTCTCCTGTAGCCCCAACTGGTGTGGAACTCACCATGTAGACCGGGCTGGTCTTGAACTCACAGAGATCAGCCTGCCTCTGCCTCCCGAGTGCTGGGACTAAAGGAGTGCCCCACCATGTCCGACTTCAATGACTTAAATATTAGTCGCATTCTGAAACCTAGCAACATCTACACCAGTGTTTTACCAAACAACAAACACCATAGCCTAGCCAAGTTGACAGAGAAAATTAAAATGACTAACACAGTAAACATCCAGAGAACGGAGAAGTCCCCCGGCCCCTCCCCATGACCTTTTTCTCTAGCCATGCCAGCGACTCTTTTCACTCATTCTAAAAATGTTCAGTTCACTTTCTCTGTCCGGGATTCCTATTTGCTTTCCTGGTTTTCTGACTTACCATTGCTTTCTCCGTGACACCTTCTTCCTCCCATCCCACCTTTCATTCGACACAGCTCTTCTTTGTAACTTCTTGAATAGACACCTGTGGCCTTCCTGCTATCAGACCCTGGCTCCTTTCACCACCAGCCTGCAGCCACCTTTTCTCTTGTGTGTAGAGCTGTATCTGAACAAGAACAAAAGGACTGGGTTGCCATCTTATGCTGTTGGAGTCATCTCTTCAGGAATGGGTGATTTCCCATCCTCCCTGTGAATCCTAGTCGCAAGCTAGACACTTGACTTCTATCAGCTTGGCCTGTGTGCTGGGTAGCCTGGGTGTCAATTTCACACACCTGGGTTGAAGGAGCCTCAATTAGGGAACTGACTCCATTGGCCCAGCCAGTGGCTGTGTCTGTGGGGTATTTTGTTGATTGTTGAGTGCAGTGTGGGCACAGCCCACTGTGGGTGGTACCACCTCTGGGCAGGTTGTTATATATATTGTATAAGAAAGCAGGCTGAGCAGGGGCCAGGAGAGCAAGCCAGTAAGCAGCGTTCCTCCACGGCCTGTGTTCCAGCTCCTGCCTCCAGGTTTCTTCCCTGAGTTCCTACCTTGAACTCCCCATGAACTGTGTGACCCAGGAGATGTAAGCAAAATGAACCTGTCCTCCCTCCCAGGTTGGTATCGGTCAGTGTTTTGTCACAGCAAACATGGGACATAGACTGGGAAAGCTGTCACACTGCATGTGCAGACAGCCCACATACCCCAATCCAAGCATCCTTCATGGACACAAGGTGTGAGTGAAGTCATCCATGGTCATAGGGTAGACACAGCTAGTGGGAATGTGGTCCTGCACTACAGGAGAGCAGTCTTCACTAGGAATGCCATTGTAATTGTCAAGGGAGATACTTTTTGACATTTTGTGGTCCTAAGCTTACTGTGCATTTGAGAAAGTCCAATGCTGAAGGAATCTGGGAATAGCCAGTCCATAATCAGACACTGACTAGGAAAGTCTTCGAGCCCAGACAAGGCCATTTTCCGATGAGGAATCTGACGGTAACTATCACTAATTCATAGAATAGCTTTGCCAGTGCAGACCGTGTGCAGGTCTCTGGACCGTTCCCCCCCTCAGCAGTCCCAGTCGTTTTTCAGAGGTCAGATGTGATCTGTCTGGTAGCCAAGAAAGAACTCCACTGGTTAATCCCAGTTACTCATTTCTCTGGCCTCAGATACACATAAAGAGTACATTACATTTTTAAAAAGCGGGTCTGTGTCCCTCTAGTGCTGAGAGCCTAGGGCTAATCTTGAAGGGCTCTTCTGTCTTCAGAAGCATTACCACTTCCCCTTCCTCCTGCTCTGTCCCCCGCCTCCTCCTCTTCTTCTTCCTCCCCCTCCTTCTCCTCCCCCTCCTCTTTCTCCTCCTCCTCCTCCTCTTCTTCTTCCTCCCCCTCCTTCTCCTCCCCCTCCTCTTTCTCCCCCTCCTCCTCCTGTTCTTCCTCTTCTCTCTCCTCCTTCTCTTCTTGTTTATAGCTTGGCTGACCTCCAGCTTTGTCTTCAGGCCTCAGCTTCCTGATATATTCTTGCTGGATATCATCTTTTTAGTGCCAGGTTTTAGAAAACAAGGGTCTCTGGCCATCTTATTAAATCAAAAATTGTTTTGCTCAATTTTCTAGTATAGAACGTAAGTCATTGGTTTAAAAATAACTTTAGTAAACTCTTAAGGTCCCATTGTTGCTTTTGCTATTTTTATTATTTATTGTTCTTTCTCTCTAGATCCACTGAAAATTGTGAGGGCCATAGTTACATCTTTAGAGATCACATTTTTTATCTCCTAGACCCTCTGCTTCCAGTTCACAAAATGCAGCGATTAGCACCTACTTGGGTTGCTAAGAGACTAGTGCCCATTTCAGTCTCCTCATTTAAAATCTGCCCTACTTGGGGCTAGAGATGGGGCTCAGTGGGTAACAGCATCTATCACTTTTCCAGAGGATCAAAGTTTGGTTCCTAGCACCTGCATCAGGCTGCACACAACCTGTAAATGCAGTTTCAGGGGATCCAACATCCCATTCTGGCCTCCACAAACATTGCTTGCAAATGCACATACCCCTGCAAAGACATACACATAAACTTAATTAGAAACTAAAATGAAACACCCACCAATCGAAAAAAACAGCTTAGAAAACTCATCAGAGCATTGTTTGGGGTCACGTGCCTTCAGATTTTTTGGCTTTCTTTTACATAGGTTTGACTAGGTAGTAAGTTGATGAGATTAGTTAATCAAATCCATAAACCTCTGGCTCTGCAGTTCTGAATATTTGTCTCTCCAGAACCTTAGACTCAATTTTAATTTAAGGGACTAATTTCTACAGAGCATAATTTTGTTTTTTCTGTGAACGCCTAATTATTACTGCATCTGCCTCCCCCACTGGGATGATCAGCTCTGGTGCAGAGACTATGTCTAACTCTACTGCTTATCACACCTGTTATCAGAAAAGAACTGTGCATCCCAGCATTACAAATCATGATAGTAAAGATATCGAGTCTGCATTATGAGTCTGTGTTTTACACTTATATGTAACAAGTACATTGAGAAGAAAAGATGATTCCCAAATTAGGCAAAAAGCCTCAGAAAGGTTGCCATTGCCCAGGACCTGAACCTGGAGCTAGACTATGTCCACTTGATACCTATTCCTCAGGTTCATTGTATTCTTGAATCTGTGTTCTTTGTTCAACAGTTACAGCTTCACAGTGGAGACTGCATTTACCACCAAGGATGAAGTGATACTGAACAAGCACATACTCCTTTACAGCGTAACATTTATTCCTGAGGTTTGCTGAAACCAGACAGAAAAGGTCCAGATGGAAGGATGTGATGAAGGACCCCAGCTTTGAGTTTGATCCGGTCGCATGCAACATTGCATTTCTGTTATCAGTACCCATCAAAGCAATTTTAGGGGAAGAAAATTAAAGAGTGGAAAGACTGACACAGAAAGAAATCTTTTTCCCTTAAAGGACAATCTGTTCCAGCTGTATATCGCTGAGTAACAAGTCATCCTGAACTGAATGACTTAAAACAGCAATAACTATTACAGTCTCCATTGGTTGTGGGTTCGAGAAGCTGGTTCTTGCTCAAGTCTCTGAAATGGAAATTGTATCCCTTATGTTTAAGCTCTGTGACTGACTTCCTGGGATGACTTCAGCTAAAGGCTTAACTATGGGTAGAGGAGGGGGTCTTTTCAATGACTGTGTCTCTGTTTTGTGTTCTTTCTAGTGTTCTGGTTTCCAGAAAACCAGAAGTTCAACATGGCAACACAGAGACTCAAAGACGTGTGAATGGAAAGAAAGAACACAAAAGCCTAATGGCTTGTTATGACTGGGCCTAAATCTATCTCTATCTCCCCATCGCTCCTCCTCTTCAAGTGTTCATGCCACAGAGTACGCATGGAGATGAAAAGACACTTGTGGAGAGTCAGTTCTCTCCTTCCATCATGTGGCTTCTGGGAATTGAACTCAGATGGTGAGGCTCGGCAGCAAGCAAGCACTTTGGCCTGCTGAGCCATCTCCCAAATCCCCACCATGGTTTTTGAGGCAGGGTCTCTCAGTGATCTGGAACTCATGAAGTACGCTAGGCTGACGCGGTACTGAGCCCCAGGCCTCTGTCTCCAGCTTTCCAGCACCATGACTGCAAGTGCAGCTGCTTTTCCTTCAACATGGGTTCATGGGTTCTGGGGTCAAACTCAGGTCTTCATGCTTCCAAGGCAAGCTCTCTGTAAGCTGAATATCCCTAGCCTTTCGTCCTCCATTTTGAGGCAGGATCTTACTATTTAGTCCATGCTGGCCTGGAACTCCTAGCTTCTTCCCCAGCCCCTCAAGCTCTAAAATGACAGGCACTACACCCAACCTTCTCCCTGATGAAGACATGCTAAAGTTCTGAAAGGCCAAGCAAGATCAGACATACTACTCCTAAACTTGTGGAAGCTATAGCATGCCTAGCATGGTGTCTCTCCTGAGCAAGTTCCTGGGTACCTCAGGCCCTACTTGTTAATTAGTAAAAGATAATGCTAGCCTTGATAATCTCTAAATTTTGTTTTAAATCATACTTTGGATGACTTTTTAAGTGACTCAGTCCTTCTGCTACGTATTACGTGACTTCTGTTCTTGACAGAATCCCTGGAAACCACGATGACGGCATTACTATCAACCATCCTTTACAGTGACCGCTGTACAGCGTGCTTGGTCTAAAAATAGTGATTTTCTGTGGCTGTTCCACCGCTGGGAAGCTCCTAGATGCTGATTGCTGTGAAATAATTTTGTTTAAATCAGTTTCTTTTTTTTTGACTATGGAAGGATATGGTCATACTTATCTGTCTAACTCCACCATTTCACAGATAAGAAATGACTGAATTCATGAGTAAATAGAGAGTGTCTCATCATAGAAACTGAGCTCTTAAAAGCAGAAGAATGCTTAGAAGAAGATAGTTATGATGGAGAATAATTAAAAAGTCTTGTCAAGGGGAGTAGTCAAAGGAATCTTAGTCTGGCAAAAAAGAATATATATAGACATTAAAATATTTGAGAATTGGTTGTACCCATAAAATCTCAATGGTATGATAACCTAATAAGATTTGCATAATGACACCACCAGTTAACATGCCAATGTGGATGGGAGACATTTCACATGAAGAACTACAGGCAATCAGTGGATCCTGAGGGAAGGAGAATTTTCTCCAGGGACTACAGCGACTAGCTCCTAAGTGGTCAACTCTAAACACAGGTGTACGTGAGCACCCCTAAGAGGACTCAGTGAAATATATATATATATATATATATATATATATATACATATACATACATATATATATAATATATATGTGTATGTATAAATGTGTGTATAAGTAACAATATTAATTAGAGAAAACTGGGCATGGTGGCCCACGCCTTTAATTTCAGCACTTGGGAGGTAGAAGCAGGCAGGTCTCTGTGAGATCAAGGCCAGCCTGGTCTACATACCAAGTTCGGGGCCAGTTGGAGCTACAGGGAGACCCTGTCTCAAAAAGACTAAGGAAAAATAAAAGAAGAAGACAAGAATTTCGAAGAGCAGGGAGAGACACCAGAGCAGCTGGGGTGAGGACCGGAAGGTGGAAACGTTTTCATACGCACATATGAAACTCCCCCAAACAAAAACAAACAACTAATTACAAAGAAGAAAGAAAAAAAAATGTTTGAGGCCTGCTAAGATGCCTTCATTGATAAAGGCACCTGCTGCTAAGTCTGAGTGCGTCTCAGTCAGTGAACAAGTGGACTCTCAAGTTCCTTAAATACTAACAGTCTACTAGTCCCACCATACGTAGAATATTTAATTTGCTATGAATTACTAAGAAATATAATGCAGTGGTTCTGATGCCCAAAGATCAGCTCACCACACCGCCATGGAGATGACTCAGATTTGATGAGTTCAAAAGCTGAATTAAAAGCACATCTTGTAATGTGGTCTGCACATGGAGCCCAACTCTAAGTTCTAATTGATGTTGTATATGTCCACTGGGCCTATAGTATATGTTCATGTCTTTGTTTTTTTAATTCAAAAGTTGTAAGTTAATTATGTAAAAATATAGAATGAATAGGAGAAATGACTAATATTTATCTTGTACTTGTACCTAGAACCAAGAAATATATAAGACATTGAACAGATACTTGATGCAACTGGAGCCAAGTGTTATAGTACACAGCTGTAATCTCAACACCTGGGAGGCAGAGGCAGGAGAATCAAGAGTACAAGGTTATCTTCATTTATAAAGTGAGTTTGGGACCAGCATGGGTTACATGAGATCTTGTCTCAAGGAACTGAGAGAGAGAATCAATTGGTATTTGTTGAATATTGACTACTGATTACAATTTATTGCTGCTGTTTGGAATCTGGAAAACAGTGCCTAAGCAAAAGAGATGTTGGTATTGGCATACCCTGATGGACTTATCAACTGGACAGTCTGGTTTTCTTAGCTAAACAGAAAAATCTCAAATTCAAGGTCTGCCTGGACAGCAGTGAGTGCAAGACCAAACTGGGCGACTTAGGGAGAAATAAAGGTAAAGAGAGCGGAGGGTACAGCTCGGTAGGTAAAGCACTTGCCCATCACATGTGAGGCTCTAGATTCAATCCGTAGCTCCAAGCACGTACTAAATGACATCATACCCATTACTCATGTTGCCTCCAGTGTTAGAACATGCCTGCCGACTTTCAGACTAGATGAATTTTCAAGGGGCATTTGCTGTTCGTTTCAGGAGACACTTATTTATGCCTGGGAATGAACATGCATAAGGAGGACTTGTCTGTCTTGAACCAAGTCTGGTTTATTCAGTTCCACACTCTACATGGAGCTTGTCAGAATGAGGAAGGGGATGCTAGGGGCACAGGACTGCAAATAAGTGCTATGGGACCTTAGTCCCAGAAGTAGGGCCTCAGAGAGCAACCTCCTAATGTGGAGATGCCTGTGTTTTCACAGCAGAGAGAGGCAGTCAACTCACACAAAGTTAAATGGATATAATCACAACACGTCCAGCTTTCAAAACCAAGAGTGACCCTGGAAACACGATTTTCTTTGACCTCTTAATCACCTTCCATTCCCTGTGGCTGCAGGTCTTTCCAGGACTGGAGAGCCAAGCTCTCTGCACAGCAGTCCTCACTCTCTATAGCAATGATGTTTCATTCCTTCTTAGCATGGGGTAGCACTGACTGGCAGATGCAGGCAGCCATTTTCTTAGGGTAACTCTAGGCTTATAGTGATGCAACTGCTGCCCTCCTAGGAAACGGTAGGAGGGCCTAGCCCCATCCCAGAGCCGTCCTGTGGATGCGATGTATGGACAGGATGGGGACCACCATTACCAGTTAAGATCTTTTCCCCCCTCTCTAGATGGCATTTTCTGAAGGCTATACCTTCCAACTATGAAAAACTAAATAGCCTGGATGTACTCCAATAAATCAGTTGTCAAAAGGACCTGGCAAAGCTGGGAGGGGTGGTATGCACTGCATTCCCAAAACTAGAGGCTGAGGCAGGGGACTGCCTTGAGATCTAGGCTGCCTTGGGACACACAAGCAAAGATCTGTTTCAAAAACCGAAAAACAAAACAGAGACTCTTATAAAGATGGAGCACTATATCATGTATGATACACACCAGAACTACTTATTGTTACCCTTCTAGTGAACTGTTAATAAGATGCCAATAATACTTAGGAAGAGTTGATGAGCACTGAAACCACTTTTAACTTTGCTTTGTTACATCTCAACAAACTCTAAAGGGACAACTTAAAAACAGTGTGGTCCTGGATTATCCTGTCTGTCTTCTGTTGCCCAAAAGTCATTATAACAAATTAATTTACAAAATCATTTGAGCCAAAATTTCAGATGATTGCATATTTGGCTTTGCTTATTGTGGGTTGACATTAGATAGACGTAATATAAAACTCAGGACTACATGCGTGCTCATGTATGAGTCCATGTGAGAGTACATATATGTTGAGCCCAGAGTTCAGTCTTGGTTGCTGTTTCTTAGGCACCCTATATCATGTTTAAAAATTTTTTTAATTTATCTGTTTTATTTTTTATTTGTGAGTGTTTTGCCTATGTGTATGTGTGCCACAAGCATGCAATACCCAAAGAGGCCAGAAGAGGGCAGTGAATCCCCTGGAACTGGAGTTTGGGTTGTTAGCTACCATGTGGGTGCTGGGTCCTCTGCAAGAGCAGCCAGTGCTCTTAACTGCTGGGACATTTCTCTGGCCCCTACACAATGTTTTCTGGCTCTTCAAACAAACTGAGTTGGCTGGCTGAATCCAGGGGTCCATCTGTCTCAGTCTCCTCAGCGCTGGGATTACAAATGCAGCTACCACACTTGGTTTTTCACATGGGTTGTGGGGGCTGAATTTAGATTGTCATGCTTGTAGAACAAGCACTTTACTGATTGAATTAGCTGTCAAGTTGGGCTTCTTAATGTGGTGAAAATAGCAGTGATTTAGCCAATATGTATTTGGCTATGTTTACAATACCACATATAAGTTTCATTGAGCAGGCCCTAATTCCAATCAGAGGCGGTTTCTAGGTTAGCTTCAGCGAGATTCCTCCAAGCCCTGTGTCTGAAGTGTAGTTTGTGTTCAGTAATAAGATCTTACCTTCAACTCTCGGAGGTAATCAAGAGCAAAACTCTCTTTGCCACATACATAGGACAGCGAAGTCTGGAAGTGTACTTCACTGCAAGTCTTTAAGTGCCTTTTCTGGGTTAAATGTGTATTCTCAGTCTCTGCTCATGCTCTCCTCCCTACAGGCCGTCCTCAGCTCGACCACGGGCCAGTCTTCACCGACACTGTCCGAATGTCCGTCAAACGGCTTCAGTCCTCTACAGAATGGAGTCTGATGGCTTCTGTTGTTGCCTAGAAAACCCCTCCTTCTTTCCAATGAGTCCCCCTTCTGCTCTCAGGTCTTTTTCATTTTAAAGGGTCACCATTTAATTAGAGACACTCGCATGAAGATGTCTGTGAGGTAATTGGAAGCATGGGCAGGAGAAGGAGAGTCATTATCTTCAGTTGTCCTAGTTTGCTTCTGTTGCTGTAATAAAAACACTGAGCAAAACCAACTTGGGGAGGAAAGGGTCTGCTTCACCTTCAGCTCTCCCACTTCATCATGGAGGGAGCCAGGGCAGGAATGGAGGTACTTGGAGGATACTGCTTCCTGGCTTGTTCCTTTGGCCGGTGCTCAGCCTGCTTTCTTATTTAACACAGGACCACCTGCCCGAGGGTGGCGCTGACCTAGGGGAGCTGACCCTCTCAAATCATTGAACAATCAAGAAAATGCCCCCACAGAAATGGCCACAGGTTAATCCAATGGAGACAGTTCCTCAGCTGAGGTACCCTCTACCCAGGTGTGTCAACTTGACACTGCAACTATCCAGCACAGTCGTGCACCCACTGCTGAGTCCATCAGGCTCCAACAGATATTTCCAAATCTCTGGTCATATAGATTGCCATAGTTAAATTCAGAGGATCACAAAACAAATGAGTAGATAGAGAAGTGAAAAAGATCTGTAGGAAGAGTAGGGCAAAGAAAGGGGATATGGAGGTGAAGATGGTGAGGGGATGTGAGTGGTCAGTGTGCGGTGTGGACGGGGGGATGTGAGTGGTCAGTGTGCGGTGTGGACGGGGGGATGTGAGTGGTCAGTGTGCGGTGTGGACAAGGGAATGTGAGTGGTCAGTGTGCAGTGTGGACAAGGGGATGTGAGTGGTCAGTGTGCGGTGTGGACAAGGGAATGTGAGTGGTCAGTGTGCAGTGTGGACGGGGGGATGTGAGTGGTCAGTGTGCGGTGTGGACAAGAGGATGTGAATGGTCAGTGTGCGGTGTGGACGGGGAATGTGAGTGGTCAGTGTGCGGTGTGGACAAGGGGATGTGAGTGGTCAGTGTGCGGTGTGGACAAGGGGATGTGAGTGGTCAGTGTGCGGTGTGGATGGGGGGATGTGAGTGGTCAGTGTGCGGTGTGGACAAGGGGATGTGAGTGGTCAGTGTGCGGTGTGGACAAGGGGATGTGAGTGGTCAGTGTGCGGTGTGGACAAGGGGATGTGAGTGGTCAGTGTGCGGTGTGGATGGGGGGATGTGAGTGGTCAGTGTGTGGTGTGGACGTTGTGATGCTGTCAAAGAACAAATTAATAAAAAAATTCAGTTAGAGTTTCAAACCTCTGGATAAGAAAATAAATTTGAGTCCTGGGTGCATTTCTAGTAAGGAAAGTACATTTTATTAAAAGGTGAACAGCTGAGAATCTTAAGAAGTGATTACATGGATTTCGATCTCAGACTTCCATTGGAAGCAAAGCTTTCAGCCATACAGAGAAAGCCAGGAAGGCAGGAAAAAAGGGAAGGGCAGGATGGGAAACGGAGAAGGAGAAGGAAAGAGGCAGCACGCATGCGACGTTCGGAGTGATAGTTTTCCCACAGTGTGGTGAAACTGAAATGTGTATGAAGGTATTTGAGCCCAGGCTGGGGTTTACCTGCATTAAATGAGTTGTGCAATGGAGTTGATTGCTGGCAACCGATTCAACATCTTTTTCTCATTCTGGTTTCCCTTGATGTCAGTAGATGGCTAAGTTAAAAACACACTCAAGCCTCTTCTTTTGTTCTTTTTAAGCCAGAAAGTTTTTTGTTTCCTCTCTAACTTGCTGGTTTGAACTGTTTCCCCCTATGGTGAAGAGGGAGTTCCTTCTGTGCTTAATGTTATTTATTACTTTGATTGTGTGGCTGTGTTCTTACCATTCCCTCCTGCTTTCCTGGGGTCAGCTTGCCGTCTTTGGTTTCATTTCAGCGTGGCTGAGAAAGCTGGTCTGTGCACACCACTAACTGTTGCTTTCACTGCCTTCCTTCTGTTTTCCTTCTTACTCTGAAAAGCTATCTCATTCATAGCGGGAACATTTAAACAAGATGATGTTTTCCCTAACTCCTTCCTTCTCATGCTTCTACAGTTCCTATAAATGCCTGAACTATTGGAAAGAAAATGCAGTTTGGGAGCTGTGAGGCGCCTTTCAGCACAGCTGACAAAAGCACGTCTACCTGATTGCTTCCTTCTGAGAAGACAGCTGAGTTCAGAGCTGGCGTAAGCCCTCAGAAAACATTTCTTTTTTTTGAAAATATTCCATAAATATCCAAGCTGTCCTCAAACTCCAGCTGACTAACACAGTCTAGGGGTCAAGGGGTTGATTCTGAAACCAGAATGCTAGGGTTCAAGCCTGCTCTGCCATCTACCAGGGACATAGCCCCAGGTTTGTCCTTCAACCTCCCAGACTCTGTTTTCTAAACTAAAATGGCAGGAATGGTATGCACTAATAGCACTGCTACGAAGATTAATTTGCATGATTTACTCACCTTGACTATGCCTTGTGAGAATGGTCACAATTACCCCATGGGCTAACCTGGCACCTGTGAGTTTCACTGTCTTTGCCACTGTGTTCCAGTTTCAACAGCTTTTCTATTCCTCACATTAGACATTATCTCCCTTTTGCTGTCCTGTGTTAATTTGTTTTTCCTTGTCCACCTCTTTTAAGAAATATTTTATTTATTTTAAATTAATAGTGCTAGTTTTGATCTTTGAGTTTATTTATTTTATGTGTATGAGTGTTTTGCTTGTGTTGTGTGTGCAAAGCCCATGAAGGCCAGATGAGGGTGTCGAGTCACCTGGAATTGGGGTTAAGGACAGTTGTCCTGCCATGTGGGTGCTAGGAACCAAACCTGGGTCCTCTTCTAGAGCAGCCAGTTCTCTGAACTGTTGAGCCATCTCTCCAGTCCCTCCTGTCCACTCTTACTATGCTGATTTCCCTCTAGCTTTCATTAGCTCAAGAATGGCAGACCCACTTCCCACCTCTTCTTCCCAATTTTCTCCATGTATTGGGTCTAGCCTGTTGAACCAGACTTTATTCTAGCAACTGATTCAGACCCTGTCTTCCTGTACTGTGTATCATCCCAAATGACCTATCAGGTTCTGGGTTCTGGCTCCTTCCAGGCCACCTTGTCACTCTGTGTTCAGTGATATGTGAGTCATGGTGTGACGTCTGAGACATGTCCTGACCTTTTCTTCTCTCTTGCCTTTTCTTTCTCTATAAAGTCACTGATTTCTTCTCTGAAGACATTTTTGATTAACCACTTGGTCAACTCCTTTCATGGCTCTTATTCAGCTTTGGTTATTTGCCAATAATTTTCAAATGCATTATAAATTTTGTAGAGTACAGACTTAAAACTTAGAATTAGGCATGGAATTTAAAGCAAAATTCTGTTTCTCCAAATACCTTAAATATTATGGATAGTAGTTATCACAGTACATATTGAAACCTTCATTTCTGAGACTGTTAGATTTTGTGGGTCAACATAATATCTGAGTTAGAAATTAATCAAGGGCTCACATTTTCATTGTCAGTTTTCAGTGTGACTGTTTTAATCTGCCCATATAAATTTGTTGCTTATTGAAGTTAAGGTTGTAATACTTCTCTCTTGAAACAATCTCACTTCAGATGTCTCTCTGTAAAAATAAGGCAAAGATGAAAAAGGATGTGCTAAAAGAACAAGGCAGCAATGGCTCCAGAGTCAGGAAACTGTGTGACTAAATAAAAGTGAAACGAATAGGAACTGATGTCACCAGAAGAAAAAGCTATCGAGAAGTAACTTAGCTGTAGTGGGCGCAGAACATGCTGGACAAAATCCCATTACCTCTGCCGAAGACAAGTAAAGAAGTTTGTTTAAATTATACAAGAGAATATTAAGGATTGTCCTAAAGCCAGACATTAGCAGTAAGTGATGGTAATTACTTGCATGTGTTTCTGGTAGAGTGAAAACAACTTAGTGATGGCTGAGAACATATCCTCAGAGAGATTAGGTCTGCAATAGCTAAGGGCACTGTTCTCTCAAAGGGCAGGGCGGGTAAGATGCATCCCAATTTCCTTGTACTTTCTTTGATTTTGACATAGCTTTATAATTTACCCAATACTTACAGACTGTAAAAAGGTTTTACACTGGATGGATGAACTTCTGCATGAACTTCTGGGTTGGCTTTTAGGGATAATGAGTATTTTCAGGAATTCTTTAACTTCTAGATGATCTGCTTAACCAACGGAAGTGTGACATTGAGCTGTAGGCTCTAAAATCTTACCAGTTACACCTACCTAACAATGTTTATGCTAAAGGTGAATTCCCAGTTATTTTACAATAATGACTTTATTTCTAGGCACCTCCCCTTTCAAAACATTAATCAACCATCCAACCAACAAAGAGACAAGCCCCGGAGCTGCCCCAACGTTGTGATGATTAGTGTGATACGTATGGAAGGCACTTAGATGAACCATGTTACAAAGTCCCAGAGTACAGTGAGGACGAAGTCTCAATCCGGCATTTCATGTACTTCCTGGTTTAGCTTTGAGTGATTTTCTTAATTTTTTGCTGAGAATGTTATTTTTACCAGCCTGTTGGCCCAAAGTCATGACATAAAACATGTTTGAGACCTGTTACCTATCAGTCATGAATTAGCTCTAGTTTCTGTGGTGAAGGACGGAGTGGCTTTTGCATGTGTTGGTTCAGACAGAGGCTAGTCAGTAGGTGTTTTGGCTCTCGAAGGCTACAAATGAATGACATCATTATTTTTATCCCACACAGTATTGGGAACAAAATGTTTCTAAATGGGTTCTTAGTAGAGCTAAAAATGGAAATGGTTCAGATGATAGAGAGGACATATTTTAATAATTCTGATATCTGATTGTTTCTGTCACAGAAGAGAGAAAAATACAGAAGTCGTAGGACCATTATAGTGTGTAAGAAAAAAGAAGGACAATATGATCAAGTGTTTTCATTTAATACAACCTCAAACACACCAATTATTCTGGAAGACAGTTCTGGAGCACAGGCATCCAAGAAAACGCTGAAGAGTTAAGAAAGTCACCCATGGTGGCTCATTCCTCTAATTCCAGCACTTGGGAGATTCAGACAAGAAGATTGCCACGAGTGAGTGTATCTTATACTTCATTGTGAATTCCAGGACAGCCTGGGCTACAGAGTATGGTCCTGTCTCAGGATACAACAGTGCAACAAAACAAAGTGCCTGGAAAACAGATGGCAAAGATAGAGAGGCTTCTCTGGAGGAGTCCTGGGTGGCACCAATGAGGATGCCAAACTAGGTATAGCTTATACTTGGTACAATGACTGGGAAAGGCCCACTTAGTGAGTGTCCTCACTAAGACCAGGAAGAGACACTTTAGACTGGTTTTTCTAAGATTCATTCTCTTTCAAATACTGCTACAAAAAATGAAGTAGTTTACCTCAAGAGTTAGGCTTCTGGGGGCTGGAGAGATGGCTTAGCAGTTAAAAGCACTGATTGCTCTTGCAGAGGACCTTGGTTCGAGTCCCAGTGCCCACATGGTACCTAACAACCATCTATAACTCAGTTTTAGAGGATCCCACACCCTCTTCCGACCTCCATCGGATTTACATGATACAGATGCACTCACATACATGCAGGCAATACACTCATACACATAAAGTAAAAATAATAAGGAAAAAGAATTTTTTTAAAAGTTAGGCTTCTACTTGGTCCATTTTCTGTTGCTACAGCAGTGAGGCTCAGTATTTTTTGCATTTTTTGTTTTTGCTTACCACTTTGGTGGGTTCAAACAATATAACATTGTTTTTTCTGGCTACATCAAAATAACTTACCAGAGAATTGGAATGAGTGGAAGGAGCTATGTGCAGAAGCGGTCACGTGATAAGGCTAAAGCAGAGGTTCAGGAGGCTCGCTCTCCTTAGAGCAGCCTGATCGCTCAGAAACACTGGGGTCACACGAGAACTCCCTTAGTCCCTTCCAAGGCAGCATGCTTTCTAACTTAATTACCTTCTGCTCAGCCCCACCTCTTAAGGTTCTGTCACCTTTCAACATTACCACACTAGGGATTAGCAAGGTTCTGGCACATGAACTTTGGGCCATACGATGAAACCGTATTTAAACCATGACCTACTACTGTGTTGGCAAGGCTTCAGAACCACTCCTGGCATCTGTTTGATGTCAGAAATGCTTTCAATGAAGTGCAACATCTCTCTTTCTATTGTTAGGAATTAAAGGCAGATGCTTGGTGGAGGGCGTATTTTGAGATCCATTCACACTGGGTGAAATGAAGCAGCAGATGAACAAATGAATGAAATGGCATGTTGACATGGTCAGGTTTTTTTTCTGTTTTGCTTTTCGTGTTCTTTAAACCAAAGTAGAGGGAGAATAATACAGCGAGGCTGGCAAAGTCATGTGACAGTTTAGCTCCTTGCTCTTGTTTGTGGGAGCCATGTATTGAAGGTTGTTGCTGCCTTGCTGCACACACATAGAGGTCACTGTAGGAACATTTCTACAGCATATCCCATTCACCACGATCTGTCGCTGATCCTGCTGTAGAAGGCTTCAGTTCTGGAGGATTCCCTGCTCGATGTACTGTGACTCTGGGCATCCTCAGTATATGGCCTTCCAAGGTCCCTTCTCTACAATGCAGAGCACGGCTATGTAGCTTGAATAAGTTAAGGATGAGAATAATTAATGGCAGCTGGCACCTATCACAGTAGCTAAGGAAGAGTCTGGGACCAAAGTTCAGGTCTGCAGTTTCTTCACACATTCCTGCTTCCTAGTGCTCACTGGGTATTTCTCTCTTTTTTTGAAATTTTTATTGATTTCATACAATGCACCTTAAAAATCACAGTTAAGCCTCCTTTCACTGGGTATTTTTAAGAAACATTTGTGTGTGCATGTAAACACTTGTAAATATATTTGTGCAAGTGTGTGTTGCACATTTGTGTGGAAGTCAAACCTTAGGTGTCATCCCTCAGGCACTGCCCACCTCCCCAATTTTCCTTGAGATGGTGTGTCTCACAGACCTGGGGACTGCTGGATTAGACTAAGCTGGCTGACCAGCAAGTCCCAAGGATCCACCGATTGCTTCCTCCTAAGCACTGGGATATAAGTGCACCCGTTGGTCCTTCTTTTTACATGGCATGCCAACAAACCAATATTTTCCTTTTTGCCTTGTCTGATAAACTACATGACACTCTGTTCTAAATCATCAAGTCATATTAATGGATGTAATACTGATGTCTTTCAGTTTATTTTCTTTATTGGGGATGACTGGTCAATTAGTCAAGATTACATGATCCAATAAAAAAATGATTGGATTTGTCAGTCAAAGTTAAGCATGAAACTTTGGGGTCTTTAAAAAAAATCTTTTTGAGACAAGGTCTCGCTGTAGCCCAGGGTGGCCTTGAACTCACAGATCTGCCTGCCTCTGCTTCTGGAGTGCTGGGATTAAAGGCATGCTTGGCGATTTATTTTTTCTTTTTAGATGTTTTTTTATGTATCGTTCCTTTAGCAGTGTGAACTCCATATTTGCCTAGTTAGTTATAATCATGAAGAGTGAAGCGAGCAAGTGAATTCCATTCTACTTCTAAATATCCCAAGGATATTTTTAAGCTTCAGATAAGCAATCTGAATTTCTCTTTCTAACTGTATCTCAGCTGTTTCTTCCTGCAAGGCAGGAAGTATGTACATGCATGCACGCGCGGGCGTGCGTGCGTGCGTGTGTGTGTGTGTGTGTACATGTGTGCATGTGTATGCTGTTGGGGCCAGATAAAACAAAGAAGTTCACAATCTACTCCCAGTTTGTACAGAGAACTTTAATGATTTTCCAGGTAAGTCTGTGAACTTGGCAGGGGCCAATATTCTAAGTAGGCCTTAGTTTTCAAACTGGCAATTCCATTGTTGAGGAATTTTGATATCTGACACATGGTCTGAAGATTCATTCCTTTCATGATAACCATCTTAAAACATTAGGTAATGGAAAGAACACAGTCAATGAAGAAAGAAATCAAACTTCTGTCGAGATAAGCTAGATGATCTGGAATTAATTCATTTTCCTGTCCCTCAGGATCTCACGTTGACCAAAATGTGGAATATATAAAAAGTAGGAAAAGAGCAAAAAAAATTCATATGCAATTTCTTCATGCAGAAATAATATCAGTTAACCATTTAGTAGGTTGTCTCAACTCTTTACCTTTCTCTTTTGTTTAAAAATTACATTTTGCATAAAATATCAGCTTTTAATGAGATATAGTCACTATCAATTAATTATATTAGTGCTCAAACTCATTTGTGCATGAAAGAAAATCTTTAGAAAAAATGTGTATTGTGTGTGCAATAAAATAAAATGAAAAGAATATTCCTCTCTCAGATCAATCTTAAAGGACCACTGATACACAGAAACTTCTCAGCCTTATGCACCTTTTTAGGGACATATCATTGGATCAAAAAGCCCTCTGCAGAGCATAAATTGCAACGATGCTACGAAGATGATTATTACAGTAAAAGTAAGGATTTGTTGATTGTTCCCATCAAAAGCAAATAAGGTGGGAATTACCTACTTCATCTGAAGCAGCTGAGTTCACAGAGATTAAGAAGCTTCATTTTTATTGCGTGTATGTATGTGTGGCGTGCATGTGTGTTAGCAGGTGTGTGAGTACATGTGTATGTGCAGGTATATGCACATGTGTGCGGGGGTGTGTTCCTCCATTGCTCTCTATTTGTCTATTGAAGCAAGCACGGTCTCCTGCTGAATCCAGAGCTTGCTCGTTCAGCTAGTCTGACTGATCAGCTTGCTCTAGGGATTCCCTGTCTAGGCTTCCAGAGCACAGGAATCACAGCTTTTTATGTTGGTTCTGGGGGTCTGAATTCCAGACCACATCCATTGAAGTATCTCACTAGCCTGATTAAGACATTTCCTTGGGAGATGGTTCAGCTGTAAAGTGATTGCCACATAGCATGAGGCTTGAGTTTGCTCCCCAGAACCGATGTTAAAAAAATAAAAAAATAGTCAGTTTTGTAATTTCAGTGCAGGGGAGGCAGAGACAAGAGGACCCCTGACACTCACTGGATAGCCAGCCCAGCTGAATTTGTGTGCTGCAGGCCAATGAGTGACTCTGTCTCCAAAAAACCCTGGGGAATGACACCAAGGTTGACCTCTGGTCTCTGCACACACACCTGCACTGAAACACATCTCCAGATCCACCCCCGACACACACACAAAATGAAGAAGAAAAGAAGAACCAAAAAGAGAAAGGAAACCTCTGCCAAGTCACACAGCTAGTAAGAAGAGCTAGGATGTGACCATAGGTCATGTGACCCAGAGCCAATGCCCCTTCAGAATTATGTACAACTGCTTATTTCGTTTCGCTTCCAATCAGATATTCTCAGGGAACATTTCAAACAAGGTCTTGCAAATTTTCCCACTTCTATTTTGAGGGGATCTTTCGCATACTGACTCTTAGGTACCACCTAGGTGTCTGTATCTAATGACCGAAATTCTTTAGTCTGCTTTAGTTCAGTAAAATGTGAAAATTGTCCACAGACACATTTTAATGTATATGTTATACCTGAATAAAAATTTTAACCTTCATCCTTTTAACCTTTTCAATTACTTTCATCCCTTAAAACAATCTCCTCTTTTAATTGTAATACTTCAGGAATTTTTACTTTTCTCCTCAAAATATCACCACAGGAAGGTCACCAAGCACAGGACCCTGAATCCAGACTTCCATAAAGGACCTCCTGCCTGGTTAAGCTTTTCTACCATGGACTCTTTCATGCTCCTGCGAAAAATAGAAGAGAAAAACGATTTTCTCAAGGTTTTCCCCAACGATTTATTTTGTATATATAGTGTCTATTCCAACTTCTTTCCACCTTCCACATAAGTCCATTTTTCTTAATCCTTGTATAAATAGGTGTTCCAAGTCACACACACACACACACACACACACACACACACACACACACACACACATCTGAAAGCAGGTAATTATATCTCTGACTCATTCCACAAACACTTACTGAGCATCATTCCAGGCAGTGAAAATATGGATAAACAATCCAGCTCCTGCCCTATGGGACAGCTTCGTCTGAGTGGGAGGTGGGGGAGGTGAGCACAGAATTACCCAGCAGCGCCACGGGACTCCTACTGAACTGAGACAGTGCCGAGGGTTCCCAGAAGACTTGCTCTCAAACTTGGGGGGTCAGAGAGCCACTGAGTGAAAAAGACTCCAACAAACTCATTGTGTAAATTTTACTCAGCACGTGGCTTCTACTTCTATTCTTGAAATGTTTTTCTCTCAAGCTCTATAACCTCAACAATAGCACACATACCAGGAGAAATGCAGAGAGATTGAGACCCGTGTTCAAGAAAAAGCAATTCAGTGTTTCTTTTGAAAATAGTGAAAAGAAATTCATCCCTAAACTCAGCAGAACACATTTTATAAATAGGAACAGCCATCTTCAACCCCGGGTGATTCAGTATCAAAAAGAAACAAAACTCCTACAAATATCTGACATCACAAGGAAGTAGCAATTCTCACCAGCAGGCATATCCTGACAGGTATGAATTGAAAACGAAAACATTTGCACACAACCTTTGGGGCCCGTGATCTGCCCTTCTTGTAAAGCACTGGGCCACACTGTAATTTCACAGTGCTAGGCATGGAATGCCACGCAATGTACCATCTCCAATGGAGACTGTTTTCTGCAAAAACCCAATGGAAACTGCCATTCTGGAAACTTCCTCATCACAGGAGGAGCAGTCCAGAGTGAGCCTGTGTAACACCAGTGAACTGTAAAATTAATTCCAAACAACGACTGCGTTCTGTTTCCCCTATAAATGTTCAAATCACAAAGTGCTCAAGTCATGTCTTTCGTGACATTATGTATGCTTAGTGGATCTCAACTGTCTTTCACTAAGCATGGGCAGCCGGTCAAGCGAGGGAGAAGTGCTTTTCTTTAATTTTCAGTCTTTACCTACTCTATTTGGGGGATGCTTTTACCTTCTCAGGGCTCAATTGTTCCAAAACATCGCTGTCCCGATTCCTGCTCTTCTGAGCTTCATTGCAAAAGGAGAGTCACAGGTCTGAGCCAGCAGAACTGGATACACTGGACCCAGGTGGGGACCCCATGAACACAGGTGTCAACTCCAGCTTGCTTCTACTGTATCCCTGACAAAAAATGCAGTCAGACATGTACTTGTTAGGAATAATCATCTAACACTAACTGTGGCCGACTTAAGTGCTCTGGACTTTACGAGAGGACATCTTATGTCAGTGGCTTTGAGATCTGCCTCACTGGGCAGAGGAGCCTTGGTTAGATTCTGGTAAGAAGACGGGAAAGGGGGGTCAATTTACAACCAAATAAAGACAGAAATGATTATGAGACTACCTGGGGGATGTGATTTGGGGACCAGAGAGATGGCTCAGAGGTTAAGAGCATTGACTATTCTTGCAGAGGACCTGGGTTTCATGCCTGCCACCCACATGGTGGGTAACAACCATTCTTAACTCCAGTTCCAGTTCTCTTCTGGCCTCTGTGGGCATTGCATGACAGGGGTACACTTACATCCATGCAGGCAATACACTCATACACATAAAAATAAATAAATAAGTAAATAAATAAATATGAAGAGTGGGTTAAATTTGAAGCTGATGTATCTTGAAAAAGAAAGCTTAGCTCAGAAATGGTAGAAATAGGGTGTCATGGGAAGGCATTAAAATTAGGAAAGTGATAAGCAAGAAAGATCCTCAAATAAGGTTAGGAACTGAGGGTATAGCCCAGAGTTAAAACGCTCGCTGGCATGCATATAGCCCTGGCTTTGATACCCAGTGCTGCAAAACCAACCAACTACCACCCCCTTCCCCCCCCCAAAAAAAACACAGACAAGCAAGTCTAGTGCACTGATGATATATAAAAGATGCTGATGCAGGCCGATAAGAGACTAGACAGAAAAGAAAATATTCACTTACACTGCTTTGGTCTCATATAGTGCGGTCCACAGCGACGGCAAGGAGAGAGTGGGCGGCGTAGAAACTGTGGGGGGAAGAATGCGAAACTATGTGATTTCTACCCCGATTCAGGAAATGGGGAAATTACCCAGAAAGACATGCAGCTTTAAGTTTGTTTACGTCTATATTTACCTGCTTAGTTACTGTGTTGTATGTGTCTGTGTGTGGTAAAGCTCCTTGCCATGATATGTTGTCTATAACAGGTCCTAATGTAACCTCTAAGACTGTGAGCTAAAATAAAACTTTCCTTCTTAGTTGATTATATTACATATTTGTTATGATAACAGAAAGCTACTGCATATGAAAAATGTGAAATTAATTACTACCAATAATATTGTTCAACCTTGTTTGCTCTAGAATGAATGGGGAGTCTGTTAATATTACCGGCCACAGAAAGTGATCTCAGTATCTCCAAGGTAGCATTGGACATTCATTAGTGTATTACATATGCTTCTTGTGTGTATGTCCTGTGGCTTTGAAGATAAAGTCATTAGATACTGATTGTGAGCCTTAACTGCCCACTGAAATTCCAGGGAAGTCTGTAATTGCACAGACACACATCCCGAATCACTCTCTGCCCCCAGGATCTAGACATCAGGAGTTTAGAAAGGGTTCTCTCTCTCTCTCTCTCTCCCCCCCCTCTCTCTGTATCCACATCTGAGAGTCACTGAGTTCATCTTTCTGGTTGTTTGAGAGCATGCTTTACAACTACACCACCTTAAACACGTGCACACATCTATCTCTAAGGACACAACTTGCATAGCAGTGGGAGAGTACACCCCATGTTTTCTCCACAGTCATAAGTGTATTCCATTCTTAGCTAATCTGATTGCAGAATCTTTCTTGCCAATAACCATGGTGGAAAGAGGTAGAAAAGTAATCCCCGGGAGTTTTGGACCCCAGGTAGGCATATAGTATTGGTAGTTGGGAGGTTCAGATTTTAGCTTATAAAAGTGAATCACAGAGGCGGTAAGTGTCATCTCCAAATATCTGTCTGAGGACAACTCTTCCTAATGCTCCAGGACAACAATAAAATGCATACATCTATCAACCACAGACAGCACCCCACTCTCTAGTGGATAATGTGTACGTTCAGGAGAGGTCTCTTACAGCAGAGGAAGGCTACAGCTGGAACTTTATTCTGGTCTACCCTTCCACTCTTATAGATTTTAGATTTATTCTAAATATGTTTTAAGGCTATGTAGAAATTTAGTTTTGTGTGTGTATGTGAGTGTTTGTATATATATTTATGTGTGTGGGGTACATGTGTGCATGTCAATGTGGAGGTGAAAGGATAACCTTCGGTCTCACTACCCAGAATCCATCCACCTTGGGGTTTCTAAAAGTGAATCTTTGTGAAATTCATACAACATATTTTGATCATATGTAGACCCCTCCCCATCTGTCCCCCTCTTACAGCTCCCCACCCCTCTGCATTTCATATACTTTGTCATATCATTAAGGCCTATTGAGACAAGTTTGTGTTTCCAAATGTCCATCGTGTGTACACGATGCGTCCATCCACGGGAACCTGGCTAATCTACCTAATGTCACTGTAAGGAACACCCCCCCCCACCGCCCCCAGCTGTAGCTTGCTGTTAGGTCCTCAGCTACAGCCGGCGTCTATCCACTTCTCCCTCTCTGTCCTGGGATTTTGTCTGACTTGAGCTTGCATGGGTCTTGTGTGCACTGTTATTGCTGCGAATTCACAGGGGTAACTATCAAAGTGTCTGGAAAACAGTTTCCTGTGGTCATGCACCATCTTTGGCTCTGACAATCTCCACGCCCTGCCCCTACCTTCTGTGATAATCCCTGACCCTTGGGTGGCAGAGGTGTGATATAGGTGTTTTATTCAGGGATAGGCACTTTGAGGTTTCTTATTTTCTGCACTTTGGCCAGTTCATCCACCTTGTGTTTTGAGACGGGATCTCTCACCCGCCTGGAGTTTAAACAAGCTAGATGGGCTGACCAGTGTCCTGGTGGATTGCCTGTCTCTGCCTTCCTATCTTTGGAATAACCTGGATTTTAAAAGGGATTGAACTTGGGTCCTTTTGCTAGCATAGCAAGCACTTTATGAATTGAGCTATCTTCCCTGTCCTTGTTTTTATTGTTCTTTTAAATCTGGTTTTACCTACAGCTTGTTTACTGTGAAGTGATGTGACTGTACAAGCAAGAGCCCCTGCCTGGAATGCCCCTGGCTGCACCTTCTCCCGGTTCATTCAAGTCACAGCTGGTCTGTAAAACCTCCCCAACCCCATCCTAGCAGCTTCTCCCAGAAGCTGTACAGTTCTTACCTGCTGTATTCACATACCACGTGTCATGGGAACTTTGCTCTGACTTTTCATCTCAACCAGACTGGAAGCTCTTTGAGAGCAGAGGTGAAGTGTGGTGAACTTTAAATCCTCACCCAACACAATGCACTCCACGTGGTAGTTGCTTGCTGAACTGCGGTTGGTTGGAAGGGTTATCTGGTTCTGCTCTGTGATTTGCCGCAGGTTCCTTCATCTCTCTGAAATTAGTTTCTTTATCTGTAATGTGGAGATATACATCACCCAGTGCTATGGGGAGGATTTCAAGAGATAATGTGCATGGATTAATTAGCCCAATCTAGCACAGAGAAAGCATTTGATGAGTGATTTCTGGCTCTTAAGTAAGCTCAAAACAGCCGGGATGGGATCATGAAAGCTATGGTTTAAATGAATGGTCAGAAGGGCTTCCATAGTAATTCCATTTGAGAAAGGTCTGGAATGAAGGTACCTGTTCTGCAAAGGGCTGGAACATCTGTCCAAATGGCACAGCACGTGCAAAGGTCTTGAGGTGGAAATGTGCGTGACATTAAATCAAAGGAGCAAAAATCAATGAAAAATATGTCCTTAGGGGCCATCGAGATGGCTTAACAGTTAAAGACACTTATTGCCAGGACTAAGAAATGGAATTTCATTCCCTAGACTCACATGGTAGAAGAGAAATGACTCTGAAAAACCACCCTCTGACCTCCATGTAAGTGCTGCGGTGTAACCACACACACCTCAAAAATAAGTAAATAAATAGATAAGCATATTGAAAAATTGTTTAGAGATGTCCTTGGAGCTCTAGAGTGACGAGGAAGCACCATCTAAAACGGGCAGGACATAAAGCATACTTTCCATAGATTCAACTGTAAGAAATATTGTTTTGTTTTGTTTAGTGACCTTACCTTTCATAGTGACAGTGGTCTGAGATGCTTCCAAGCACAGTCCTCCCATGTCTCACACTGAGGCCCAGAATGCATTTGGCGGCTTTGCTCGGCCCTAGGCATGTGCTCGCTTCCTCTCTACAAATTTGAATTAAGACTGTATTTGAATAAACAGTGCTTTTGTTTTTCCTTTGAGCTCTGACTTCCAAGTAAGCTTTGCTGGTCTCGGACAGTTAAAGAGGGCACCCAGGCCACTTCACAGGTGCGGTCCCAGAAACAGGCATTTCCTAGTTCTTGCAAGGCAATCCAGGTGTAAATGTTTTACATGAGTGATTCTTTGATAAGGTCTGAGCTTTTGTTCTGGGGTTTTTATCATTTCCGGAATACTCTGCCTTAACAAAAGGAAAAAACCCCTTTTCCGTGTCATTTTGATTACTGGAAGATTGTCCCTTTTGGAGTCTATTTAGGGTGCTTTGCCAAGTTCAAATTTGAAAATAGCTGCAGCGGTATATGCTTTTAACTGCTTCACTCAGAAGCAGAGGCAGGAGAATCTCTGCCAGTTTGAAGCCAGCCTGGTCTAGGTGGTGAGTTTCAAGCCAGCCAGGGCCACACAGTGAGGCCTATCTCAACAAAGAAACAAAAACCACACCAAAAACCTTTAGTAATATGATACGTAACCTTGTCATTTTATACACGTATACAGATAATGCGAAGCCTTTATTTGAAAGCTCAATCATTTTCTTTCCAGAAGAATCGTATCGAAAGACCGTTTCATCAACCATGATGTAAGAATTCCAGTGCAGGGACATTGCTACCAAAATATTGTTTCTTGAGAGATTGCAAGCTCAGGGTTCAGAGCCACAGGCTTTGTATCTGTGGACCTAGCCAACTATAGATCGAAAGTTGTCGAAAAAAACACCTCTACTGAATACAAAGAATTTTAATTGTTATTCTTGCTATTCCCTGACCAATATCGGATAAGAGCTCTCTGCAAGGTGGGTGTGATGGTGAATGCCTGAAGTCACAGCACTTCTGAGAGAGGCCAGCCTCCCTCAGGTACAAAGCAAGCTGTAGGCCAGCATGGGCTACATGAGACCCTGTCTCAAAACAATAGCATCAAGAAAACAACAAAATCAAAGAACATTTGTATGGCATTCCCAGTGCATTGGTCATCACAAATTACCTGGTGAGGATTTAAAGTATGTGGGATGATATGCATAAGCTGTATGCAAATATCATAGTGCTTTCTATAAAAGACAGGTTTTGGTGCCCATCAGGGTTCCTGAAACCAGTCCCCCACCCCATACTGAGGGATAACTGTTTGCAAAATTCATTCCTCTTCAAAGAACTAAATTTCTGCAGCAGGCAGAAAAGACAATGGGAAAGATATGAACTTGAGGTTTATTTCTGCTACTGCTTCAGTCCCCAGAGATTTCGTTTATCATCTTGAAATGATACCAGCACGAGCAGTAGCAACGGGATTTCCTGACTTTCCTTAAAACCGAAGCCCCTAGAGGCCACATGATGGCATGTACCTATAACACTCGGAAGACAGACAAGGGGATTCCAAGTTCACGGCCACTTTGTGCAACTTAGGGAGACCTTGTCTCAAAACAAAAGAAATAAAGAGGGCTGAGGCTGTAACTCCATGGTGGAGTACTTTCTCACCAGGTGTGAGGCCCTAGGCCCTTCACTGGTGCCCAAAATGAAAACAATCAAAAAACAAAAATCAAAAATCAGTACCACTCTTCCAGTTTTCTTGAATCTGCACGGAATTTTATTTAATGACCAGAATAATTTTTTTTCTCAATGCACTATTATGAAGCCTCTCTTTATCCACTCTCCTTTCTGTCTACAGCTAAACCTAAAGCTCAGCTTTTACAAACAGTTTACAGTGATTCCTATATATTTTATAACAAGAATATACCTTATTAATTGGACTGCTTTTCTTAGTTATTGATTATGAGCTATAGTGGAGAAAAATAAAGCCTACATCAATATTCACATTCTAGTTTTATTAGGAAAGGAAAAAAAAATGAAACTCAATTGTAATAATTCAAAATAATTAGAGCTAAGCTTGGAAGTATAAGCTTGTCTTCCCAGACATTCAGGAGGCTCAGGTGGGAGGATCACAAGCTCAAGGTCTCCTTCAGTGAGTGACAGAATGCGTTCCAAGCTAGCCTGGGCAGCTAGTGAGACCTAGTCTCAAAACAAAAAGTGAAAAGAGGGCTTAGGATTTTGCTCCATTGTAGAGTATTTGCCTAGTGTTTGTGAGGTCCCAGGTTCAATCCTTGCTACCAAAAAAAAATCCAACAGCTATATATACAGCTCCATCCACGGCCTAGATGATGTGAAGAGGATCATTACTTATCCCAAGGGCTGCAGTCCTTCAGGTGATAATCAGTAGCATTTTGAAATTGTCTGTGCTCATTTCTCTCTGTTCATCTGCCAATAAGTTCCATCACCTAAACAATGTCCTCGGGCCAAGCTCTCCACCTGGGAAGAAAAGCAGAGGCTTGATGTTGTCTTTATCTTCAGGAAAAGCCATCCAAAAGTTCTAAAGCCAATAATCCTTCCAACAGCTCCTCCCTTCCCAAAGTGTCCCCATGTAGACACTCCCTGAATAATTAGGGAGGTGAAACAAAACAACATTCACAAGTGTAGCAATAACAGGTCACAGACACATGCATACACACAAAGTATTTAGTATCATTTGAGGTGACTAGAACTTTCTAAAAGAAAATCATTTAGAAATCATCACCATAACACATTGTTTTGCTGGAATTTGGATAGTTTTTCATGTTCATTCATCATTGAAGAAATGTACAATTGATCTTCTCTGGTCAAAATAACATCACCTTCTGCAGAGCTTCGCGGCCACCCCATGATGTATAGGAACACTTAGCAGTTGAGTAGCTACGTTTGTATTAAGATTGTCCACATGTCTGGTTCTACAATTTATTGTAGGTGTGATCCTGGGCAATTTACTTGGTATCTATGTTTCTTAGTTCTTTTAAAAATCCTTCCCTTTGAAATGTGTCTTTGCTAAATAGCTCGTAGCAAGTACAAAAACTTGATATATAAGACATGGGGGAAATTAACTGGTGAATTTCATGAAGATGAGGTTAAAGACACATTCAGCTTTAGGCAAACTGCTTTGGAAGATTGAATCAGACAGTTCTGTTGCAGGCGAATGAGCCACAAAGAAATTAGTTATGAAACTGGTGATGAGGTTTGGGTACTCCTGGACTAAAGTTCATAAAGGAAAATTGAGCTCAGTTCTTCCAATGATGTGAGTTAGAAGAAAGTATTAAATGATTTTTAAGATTACTATAAAAAGAAAAAATCTATTAGTGAATTTAAATAAATAATAAAAAGTAATTAATTACGTGCTCTATGAATATATAATATTTTGTTGCACATTGTTATATTTATATATTTATGTAATCAAATTTGATCAAAAGAACTTATTGATGAACTTATTCTGTGTATGTGTTTTATTTATATTAATTATATATATTTTTTGCGTATAGAGTAGAAATTTTATGTTTCATAAACTGTACTACTTCTGGGGCCAATGTTGAAGCATATGCAAATGGTATTTAATTATAATCAAATACAGACATGTTCCTGAGCTCTTTGATGTGCTCGGAGGAAAGTGCAAAGATACTATTGTTTACACTTAGGAAGAAGAGGATATCAGAGCTGTTCCTCAGCCCATAGCTAGGATTCACTCTAGAACTAGAGGGCAGAATGCCACCGACTGAGCATTATTTTTCAACATGTATCTCTTCATCATGAGAACTTAATGATCATAATAAATTTAATAAGATGTAACACTTTATAATCATTAATTAGTTAATCTACAAAGTGTCTCTGAGAAGTAGTCAAGGGTCATTGCCTCTGTTATTCTTTATTACTCATGGGATCTAGAGATAACACAGTTGAGACATAGGTCATGTACAACTCAGCATTTAACACTCAGTTTCCTTGAGTGACTCAGGAGAAATTTCATCTGATAGTAAAGATTGGAATTCAGACGTGGGGATGAAGTTTTCTAGAACCTCACAACACTTCCCATTCTCTGATTCTGTCTGTCTTAGAGATTTGTACGTACAGGAGCCTCAGTTCATAGATGGCTCTTCCACCCAATCCCCCTTGTAAGAGAAAGGGAAGAATAGAGGGAGACAATCCAAGAATCCATCTTCCCGTGGCTTTTGCACAGATCTTTCTAGCTTTATGAACATAGTATACCTTTCTTTTCTTTTGGAGGTAAATTGAATTTGACCAGTTTCTAATATTACATACCTTGTCAAAATTCATGGTCATAAAAAATGCTTATTTTGGATCCTCTGTGTTGTGTGTTTCCAACACATCTGACTCAAAGGACTTGGGATACTTGTTTCTACCTTGGTTGTGGTGGTGTGTGCCTGTGCATTTGTAGGAGCTGCAGAGGCTGAGGTGGGAGGTTCAGCTGAGCCCAGGAGTTTTGTCCTGCCTGGGCATTGTACTGAGACCCTCCTCTCAAACCCCACACCAGCAGAGCCTGCTTCCTGCCCGCCCTGGCGTTTTATAGTAAATGTAAAACCATTTGATTCTGGTATCGACAACCCCGGTTAAAATTTACTTTGTAACAATTGACCTGATATAAACTTTACACGCTTTGCATTATTTTTATATCCATAAGTGAAAGTAGATTATACATGACTAAAATCAAAGCAGATACATTTAGAAATAGAGTACATTAAATTAAAGTCGCTCTAGTTTTTCTTTCTTTTGTCTTCTCTCAACTATTCATTCACTAAGTGTGTGTTGATAGTTTTGGGAGTCACTATGTAATGAACATGGATAAATCAAATAGTAATTTCAATTTATAACCATGATGAGAAATGCTAAGTCGTAGTTTAAGGTTGATGGAGAAGAATAATGGTTCAGACTGGTTTATGATTTATCATAGTCTAAGTGCAAAGCTCCACTTTACCACATACATACTACGCATAGCATGTGACGTTGGAAGTTATCCATCTGTGAAAACTTTTCTTCATGCTGATGCTAGGAATGCCAAATAAAATAACATTTAATGCAATTAATGTATTGATTGATGCGTTAAATGATTAATAAAGGCTATTTTTTTTCTAAATAAGGAATTATTTTAAGGCTGAAATTTTTGTGGAAACAATTTTTTCACTTGACCTAGCATATCTTTAAGTAAGATCTTTAAGCTCTCTTCCTATAATCATAGAGTAAATGAATTTCTCTTAATTGAGTCTATCCTATATTGACCAGAGAGTTGTCTGAGACCCAGAGAATCCGCTTCTCCCCTTGGAAAGGACAGCTTCTGTCATCAGTTGTCCATAGCACTTGTGGTTCCTCTTTAAGCAAGGTATTACAGTCATATTATCCCCGTGGACTCCAGGTGCTGGGTTGTTGAAATTACCAGACAAACCTACTAAACAACCAGCACCCCAAAAATCCAAGCTGCTTATTTCAAAGCAATCTGTTCACTGATCCATTGACAAACCTACTTCCTCATTTTTGCCTCATGGTAAGCTTAAGTGGCAGTGTTTGAGTGGAACACAAATCTACTCAGCAGAATTGGAGCCTCCTGCCATCTGGCACCCTGGAAGAACGATGGAAAATGGAAGCTGGGGGCTGCCCGCCTGCTCTTCCTGTCTGGGCCAGTCTTGTAGATTTCCATGTGCTTTATGGAAAATCCACGTCAGTGGGTACTGTGGGACTCCTCATGACCCCTAATTCCTCAGGTCATGGCTTCTGCGCTCCTTTTTGCATTGCTAACACTCTTAAAGGGATGATAACTCGATAGACAGCTATTCTGTATTTACTTCCTTATAGACTTTCCTAAAGCATTTCCTTTGTGTCACAGGAATAAAGATGGTGAGAATGGGAAGGGCAACCTTCTCTGTTATACCAAATATTCAGTTAAGTTGAAGGTGGGTCGTCCTTACTCTCTCTTGTATTCATCTATGATGTTCATCTATGATGGGAGCCTCTGGCTTAAAAGAATCAAAACTGGTAGATTTAGGAATGTAACCTGTTCTTCCTTCTGCCCCACCTCCCAGGTAATGTGAAAATGTGGTTTTGTCTCAATAGCTTGTGAGTAAAATAAAAAGTATAATTCTAATCCAGACCTCTGCTTTATTAGAAATATAAATAATCAAAGCCAGGCATGGTGGCACATGCATTTAATCCCAGCACTCAGGAGGCAGAGGCTAGGCAAATCTCTGTGAGTTCAAGGTCAACCTGGTCAACCCAAAGTTCCAGGCCAGTTGGAGCTACAGGGAGGCCTGTTTTAATATGGTAAAAAAAAAAAAAAATCAAAGCTACTGTTACATATTTATGTTGCATTGTAAAGTTAGAAAAACAATAGTCCCTCTAATGTGTGATGAAATATCTTCATAATGTGTGCACATAAGCATAGGCATTGTGGGAAGCAGTATAATTCAGAGTGCAGACCCCGGGGCTGCCCTGTGCTGGTCTGAACCCTTCCTTTACCACTGTATAACTGTGAGACCTTTGAAAAATTAATCTATCTATTTATTTTTATTTATGCTTATATGCATGTGCCTGAATGTCTGTGCATACACTACATACACGCAGGCCTTTGGAGACCAGAAGAGGTCGTCAGATCCTCTGAAACTGGAGGCACAGGTAGTTTTGAGCTGCTGGATGTGGGTGGTGGGACTGAACTCATATCCTCTGGAAGAGCAGTGTTCCCTTTTAACCCCTGACCCATCTCTCTAGTTGAAGTTAGTCTGTTTTTTTCACCACTTTCTTTACATAAAAAATTGGTACATAAAAAAGTTATAAGACTTAAGTTGGTAACATACATAAACATCTCATAATGTGTTATTAAAAGTGATGAGTATAATTTTGGAGTTTGAACTCTAATTTCTTACTTCAAATAGGAGCATCAAATGCTATAATGTATTTTTAATGTAATTTAAAAAATCATGTGCATGTGTGTGTGTGTATGTGGGTTTGGGCACATGCACACTGGTGCCCTTGGAGAAGAGAAGAAAATTCTGGGTCCTCTGGAGCTGGTGTTTCAGGCAGTTGTGAACTGCTTGACTTTGGTCCTGAAAACTGAACTTGGGTCCTCTACCAGAGCAGCAGGTGCTCTTAGCTTCTGAGCCATCTCTCCAGCCCCTCTCCCAGAACATCATCATTTCTATAAGTAAGAAAGTATTTTATTACTAAACTTCTTAATAAGCATTCTTAGGAATTTTAAGGTTTTCAGTTGATGCTTTTGGGTTGTTTTTAGAAAAACTTGCTAGTAATGATACTGTTATCCTTTTTCTGAAGCTTACAGTATTTATTCACTTTTCATAACTTGTCACAATGTCTAGAGCTTCCAAACAGATGAGATCACAGCAGTTTGTTTACAACAAAGTCTGTATGTTCACAAATATTTTCTGGTTCTCTTTGGCAAAATTATGGTTTTCCGTGTAGTTGATGTCAAATTTGGCCACATGATTGATTGCTAGTTGATGACATGTCATACTGTTTGAAAGTTCTAAAGGTCAGACTTTCCATACCTTGTTCGCTTTCCCCACCTTGTTTGTATGTCAGCAGCCATACAGAGGCCACTGTAATTGGCACAAAGTCTAGTAGAGTTGATCATCAAGTCGTGGAGCATGGGCAAAGAAGTTAGCCTGTGTCACTTTGTGTTATTTGTCCCTGAATTAGATGCACTTGATTTAATTCTCTTTCTTAACAGTTTCAATTTTATCCTCCTTAGAGCCTTTTAGAGAATACTCATCTTGAATCTTTTCTTTTTTCCAGATGAAAACTATTCCCAAATTACAGGCAAAATACAAGATTATTGCCATTCTTGCCTTCGTCCCTTTTTCAGTGATGCTGTGGCTCAGGGCCGCTCACATGAGGGACCCGTACTCTTTTCAGCCCAGCACGTCATTCTTCTTTCAATCAAGTATCCAAAGAGAGAAGACAAAGGCCAGTATGTCATAAAATTAAAGCCCTCTGAGACTCTGTCTCAGTCTTATGTTTGCATCTACCTACATTAGGTGAGTCAAGGCTGACAATCCCTGAACCACTAGTTATTGCGGTCACCATTTAGTCATCATGATTGCATTTTTTGCATATGTATGTGATGTGCATGCGTTTGTGTGGACACACGTGTTTGCAGGTACATATGCACATATGTATGTGTATATGTGGAGGCCAGAGGTTGATGTCCCCGGGGTTGAGTCTGGTAGGTGTCTTGGTCATTCTCTACTGTGTGTACTGAGGCAGCATCTTTCACTTATCCTAAAGCCTCCAGCTCTGCGCCTATGTTTTGAGGGAAGCTACTAGCTGGCTGACACACTGAGCTACTGATAGGTAAGTGTGAAGAAGGGAAGAATAATCAATCCAGAATGAAACAATTTTAGATTCACATTTCTGTGGGGAATCTGTACTACAAGCCGGCTAAGTTTGTTCCTTGTCAAATTGCTCAGCAGAATTTCTACAGGCGACAAGCTGTGCTGCTCTTCAAATTCAACAGCGGCTTTGGAGACAATTAGTTTATTCGAACAAGAACTTTCTGAATCTTTTCTGGGGTCATGTTTTCCCATTGTTGAGCCTGTTCGCAAAGGATTAGTTTCACATGTGAATAGGCTAAAGTGGTAGCAGTGAAGAACAAACCTCTGGACACATTTTATCATTTGATTCTCTCGCTGGCATGGGAAGTGGCAAGAAGGCGGATTTGCTGGCTCCTGGCTTGGGCTCTTGGGTTTATTCTGGTCCCCGCTTGAGTTCCATCAGTAAGTCTTTGTTCAGTACAGCACTCTCAGCTCTCATCTGCATGATCCAAGGGTGGTCCCTTCTCTCTTTAGGATGAAGTACAGCTTCTAAAAGTCTGAAAGTGGGAGCTGGAGAGAAGGTCCAGCAGTTAAGAACACTTACTCTTCTTCAAGAGGACCCAGGTTCGATTCCCAGCACCCGTATGGCGGCTACCAACCATCTGTAACTCCAGTTCCAAGGGATCTGTGAGGTACTGCACAAACATGGTGTACTTACATGCAGACAAAACACTTATACACATAAAATAATAAATAAAATATTAAAAAAGATTTTAAAAACTCTGAAAATGAAGCCATTAAAATCCATTTGGGCTTGGAAATAATCATCTACATAGTATGTATTCAAGGCCACACTAATAAGGCAGTTTTCTGTGTGTTACAAAGAGAACAAGGTTTGATCTAAAACCTTTCACTTTTATCTCGGTGTGGAGTAGAAGAGAGGCCAGAAAAATATCAACTTTTTCTGGGTCAGTCACTTAAAATCTTAGTTTATCAATTCATGCATTTGTTTAAAAAATGAGACATATGTTTTGGTTCTCCCCAACGGCATTGCTGGTACTGAATTTAAGTGTGATGATCTGTGTAAAAGGGATCAGAAGCCCCAGAGCAATACATACAAATGTTAGCAATTGTTACCACTTCCTTAGTAGCTTCTTGTTTCTTTCTCTCATTTCTGACCTGTTATGTGCATGAAAATTCCTTACTGAAATAGAGACACTATAGAGAAAATTAGCCAATTAGTTAAACTTTTTCTTTTTTCAAACATGCTTAATTTGCACCTTAAGAATTTGCAGAGTGGAACATTTTTGTAAGATCTAATTGCTATAGAGTACTAATTGAATGCAGAGCAATGAGTCAAGCATAATGCTGTGTAAAATATGGCTTGCAATATATTCTGAAAGAAATCATCTCCCTATTTATAGAAAAACAAATCAAAGCAAAGGGAACACTGGTAGTGGAATCATTCACAGATTTTTCTAACAAGCTCTGCTAAATTCACGTGAATAATAATATGATCTTGAAGAGTGTGTGATACACTGTCAAGGTATACCTTATCCGAGAGGCTGAGGCAGGAGGATTGCTGTGAGTTCAAGGTCAGCCTGGGCTACATAGCAAGTACCAAGCCAGTCAAGCCTACAGAGAAAGTCGTTGTCCCACAAAACAAAATAAACAAAAACAAAACACAAAACAAAAACCGAGACTCAGTTAAAAGCAGAGCTAAACAAGTCTATGGCTTATGAACCTATTTGAAGAAGAATTTTATTTTTTATATAATACCGGCGTTTATAAAGCTTTTAAGTTCTTGTATATAGAATAATCTAGAACATATTATTTTTACATTCAAAACATGCTTAGTTTACCACACGAATCTTTCAATTCAGTGAGAAACATTGTAGTTTGGCATAGGAATGCGTAGTCTCAGAGCTTTCTGTATATTATTTTATTGCCCATAAAATAGCAGGGTTTTCTTCAGTATATTTGGGATAACATTATATATTATTTTATAACTTAAAAGCACTTAACAATAATTAAAGACATTTTCCAAATTATCAAATATGAACAATATGAGTGTAAAAAATCAGAGTATAGTTAATTGATTATTTATCAAATTTCTAAAACTGAAATAATTTCTAAATAGTACATGAGTTTATGTTATATATGTGTGTGCATGTCTAGTTCGGATGTTTACTCACATATGCTCCTGTCAGACCTCTCTGTGCAATGTGGACACGTCAAACAAATCTGAGTTTATGTGCTCTGCTGCTGCCAGAGGCTCAGCAGGAGTTTCCCACTCCGCCGCCTTCCCGCACTCCCCCCACTCATCTCCACAAGAGAAAGTGGCTTTGGAGACCTGGGAAGAGGCATTTCATCATTGTTGTTCCTGGATGCTAATGTGCATGCAGGTTATTTCCTGAGGATGTGCTCATGTGTCCTCAGTCCTCCTCACAGTTCCATTCCCATTCAGAATAGTATTCGAGGTGCTTATTCTCCATCCCACATTTTCCTTAGACATTCCTTGTCAGCTTGAATGGCAAATGTTGATAGGCTAATGCTATTTCCACTTTAATTTGTGTTCCTTTGACACAATTAAGCTAAACATTTTTTGTGTTTTATTGGTAACTTTTTTCTTCTTTTGTAACCTCTTCCTCCTCCTCCTCCTCTTCTTCTTCCTCCTCCTTCTGCTCCTCCTCTTCCTCTTCCTCCTCCTCCTGTTCCTTTTCCTCCTTCTCCTCTTCTTCTTCCTCCTCCTTCTCCTCTTCCTTTTCCTCCTCCTCCTCCTCCTCTTCCTCTTCCTCCTCCTCCTCCTCTTCCTCTTCCTCCTCCTCCTCTTCCTCTTCCTCCTCTTCCTGTTCCTTTTCCTCCTTCTCCTCTTCTTCTTCCTCCTCCTTCTCCTCTTCCTTTTCCTCCTCCTCCTCCTCCTCTTCCTCCTCCTCCTCCTCCTCCTCCTTTTCTTGACAGGGTCATCTATGTAGTCCAGGCTGGCTTTGAGCTCATGACCCTCCTGCCTCAGCCCCCTGAGCCTAGGAGTACATGTGTTTACTGTCACGTCCTGCTTGTGAATAGTTTCTCAACATCATGGTCCAAATTTTATTCTGGAAAGTATTTTTTTATTTGAAATTCTGTATCTACTGAACATTTAGCCCATATATTTAAGACCTTATTATCCTGTCATATCTCTATTATTTCCTTTGTAGGATTTTCAAGTATGTAGAAATTACACATTTTAAATATTATTCAGCTTTTAAAATAGAATTTCTGCTTTGTTTTGATGTTTAGAATGCCCTTTCCTAATCTAAGAATATTCAGCTTTTTACTTGTCAAAATAATGTCTTTCTCTTGTACATACATTACCTATTTTAAATCATCTGAAATTAATTTGACTTTATAACATAACATGAAGATCTGTTTTTAGGGCACATTCGGGATTAAGAGGGGGTTGGGGAGAGAGAGAATAAGGTAGATAGAAAAGTTCGACATATAATCTGTACATGTGGAAATACTGCAGTGAATCCTGTTAATTTGCAGTTAATACTTTAATCATTAGAACAAAATATTATTTTATTTAATTAACGTTTCTTTGCAAAGGTGGTTTGTTGAATAGTTGTGTGTATGTTTTAAATATGTGTGTAACTCATTCCTCACTGCACTTTGCTTAAACATTTCGTCTGCCCATCTTTCATCACGACATTGCATAGGACACTTTCATACACTGCCTTGTCATGTGCCTTGCTTGACAAGAGTAGGGACTGTTGTACTTGTTCACTACTATATCCCAGCGCTTTGAACGACGTAAAAACGCCTTGTGCATAGTTGTTAAACATACGGATACTTCAGCATAACTTAATTTTTCTGTGTTTCATGTTGTATGACCCTGGTGAACATGGAAAAAGATTAGCTAAATGACTTAGTTACTGTGTGTGCGATGGTTTTTGTAACTGAGTTCAATGTGTGCTTCTTTCTCATTCTTTTTTAGGTACTAGAATCCCTAAAAATGATATGCATTTCAGTAAAATTAAATTGGGTATTCTTTTTCTATTGGTTTGTAATTTACTACTTGAGACACTATTAAGAAAACAAAAACAGCAGGCTCATCGATTCCTCTATAAAAGGAAGTTGAATTTGTCTGTTTTGGTCTCTCCAAACTCTGTCTACTGCAGTGATACCCTAGATGGGGTTACCTTGTTTATCTTTTATTTGATCTTCCATAGAAACCATCCTTAGAAACAATTTGCCGGTTAGGGGCACTTCTTTCTGTCCATCTTAAACATTTTGTAAAACCATGATAGAGGAAAGAAGGAAGTGGGTTGCAGTGTTAGGTAGCTGCTAAGCAGAGAGCTAAATCTACAGATTTCCTGGGGTGACTGGGGAACTACCAGGACTTTCCTATTTGAATCATACTTTAATGGCTTCGTATTTTCACATTGCTATGTGCCACAATAAGCTGTATATAATTTATCTTCATGTCAACTCTTTTGTCTCTCTCTCCTTCCTTTCTTCCTTCCTTCCATTCCTTCCTTCCTTCCTTCCTCCCTTCCTCCCTCCCTCCCTCCCTCTCTTCTTTCCTTTGTGTGTGTGCATATGATATGTGTGTGTATGTCTGTATGTGTGTGCATGTTCCTACACGAGGGCAGGTGTGAGCATGTGACACAGTCCAGGCATGAAGGTCAGAAGGCAGACTTGGTGCTGGTTCTTGCATCTTAACCTTGTTTTGCGGCCTGGCCTCTTGTTCACTATTTTGTATGTCTGAGTAGCTGGTCTCTGAGCTTCGGGGATTTTCCTGAATCCTCCCATCTTTACATGGGAGAAACACTAGGAAATAAAAGTTACTGGATCAGGCTTTTTGTGTGGGTTCTAGGGATCCAAACTCATGTCCTCATGATCGTGTGACAAGTGCTTTACCCATAGGACCATGTGCTGAGACCTATGTTGTACTTTTCGATTATCTTCTTGATTGAAGATTGCATCTCTGCTCTATTTTGCTAAAGAATGGACTCAGTTTATTGTTAAAAGCTTTTGTTATTTTATATAGGAGTCCAGACACCTTAACTAAATGTTCTTGCCACCAACCAATCATGCTGGAAAAATAATGACAATTCTGAGGGTTGGTAGAGAGGGTTCAGTACTTGAGAGCACTGGCTGCTGCTGGGGAGGACTAGGGTTCAGACCTAGCAGCCACATCCTCTTTTGGCATCTACCTGCATTGCATGCTATACTGCACTTACACACATGCAGGCAAAACTCTCAGACACATGAAATAAAATGAACAGAAAATTTAAATGTGACAGCTCTGAATAGTTTATTTTGTGGTGGCACTTCCCACATCATCTCTTCGAAACAGAGTAACGGTAGCCATCAGAACTGGTTCGTTTCTTTTCCCCCATATGAGATTCTTTGCTTTAAAATAAAGATGATTGACTTCTGCACAAATCCGTCCACACCTAAGACTGCTACACCATCACTGGTTGCACGAAGGGAAGAGCTGCCCCAAGCTCTTTTGGGGGCAGACTTTGAAGAAAGGTACAGGAAGACAATGGGAGCTTCCTGCTTCTCAGAAGTAGGAAGATGGAGTTCTTCCAAAGCTACTCGGTACTTCTTATTACACTGTTGTCGTAATCCTTGTGATTCACAGGTGGCTGAGACATTTCACTTGCCATGTGGGATAAAGAGGAGATGGAGGAGAAAGTGGAAGGAGGGAAAGAGGAGGAAGAGGAAGAGGAGGAAGAGGAAGAGGAGGAAGAGGAAGGAAAAGTACATTTGTGTAGAGCAAGTGCTTAATCTAGATTGCGGAAAGAGTGACAGTATTTTAGAAGTCTCTCTTAGCTTCCTGGGGACATAAGAAAGTTATGTGTGTAGGGAAATTAAGTTTCTGAGGTGTGAGGGAAAAAATCCTAAATGCTCTAACTCAAGCAACAAACATTCTTTTAAATTTGTACAAAGTGCTGGGTGAATATTGTTTTGTACAGTTCTATGAGTCTGAATAGATGGGTAGATTCTTAAAGCTCTAATTGTAAACAAGGCCCTGAACAATCCCAGCACTGTGTCAAATCCTAACTGCCAAACTTCCTCTTCTCATGTCGATCCTTTTTAGGTAGATGCTTCTTCCCACTTTAACCTTGGCAAACCTCTCTTAGACATGATCCGGCAAGGAGTTCTTAGCGATGATGTCAGAAACATTTCACACAAGAAAATGACTCATTAACTTGGATATTGTCAGAGTTAAAAAGGCCTAAGACTAGGTGAAATTATTTGAAAACATTCAAGAGAAAAAACTGAATAAGGACAGCATCATCTTTTTCTACAAAAAACTGGTTTGGAAATGGGGATGAGTATGTCACAAATACGAAGGAGAAGGTGACCAGTGGTAAACAGTGGTGCAGGACGCTTGTCACGTCACGTGGCGGAGGGTGCACCCAGGCGTGGAAACCATGAGAGCGGGTTCTGGGGGAGAATCATGTCAGAAACACCACAGAAGTGGGAAAATGCAACTGGTCAGCACCATTTCTAAAAGGGGAAGAATGACACACCTCTTCCAATATGTGCACTCACCCGCCACTTCTCAATCTTTGTAACTTTTAAGGTCTTTAAGGACAAAATGCAATCCTTTCCCAAGGTAAGGTTGCCCCTAAGCTTTACGCTGAAACAGGGAAAACCATTAAGGGCCATTTAAAATCCAACTGAAAGGTCCAGATCTTCCATTGGAAATGTAAATGTTAACTGCCCTGTGATAAGCACAATAAACAAAACAATGAAACCAATTAGAAAGTACTTTTGAGAGCTTAAGGCTTTGATTAGTTACAAAGGCAGAGAAAAGAGAGTAGACTGTTTGATCTTGTTTATCTGGAGGTGGAGTCAATATTGGAGTGCTTTGAATAGTCCAAAGTCATTGTGGCACTTAGACCCTTACTTAGGGCTCATTTGTTATTAGGCCATCTGTAAGTGAACCAGATGACACAGGTCATTCACCCTGTGTACCTTCTTACCGGCTTACAGACGCAGCATTGCTACCCATGATACCTTCATCTTTTACCATGAGCACCATTGCTCAGATGCTAGATTAAACATTAAATTAGCATACAAATAATATTAAAAATTAGGAGTGTCAGAAGAAAAACATGTCATTTCATTGCTAAAAACCATATGCCAAAGTTAAAGACTATTTTTTTATAGTTTCTTTAATAAAAATAAAATGTCTTAATGCACTGGGCAGCTCTGATTATTGTCCTGTATAGTCATACTGATCTTAGACATAATAACAGATGTGGCATAGATTTGTAGAGAATTGACATTCTAACTTGGTATTCTAACTTGTTCTGGGATGATTGTTGATTATGTGATTGAATGTAGAATCACCTGTGAGACATGTCTCTGGCATCTCTGAGGAATTATCTTGATTCTATTAATTGATGTGAGAAGCCTGGTATTAATGTGGGCAGGATCATTCCCTGGGTAGGGGATTCTGAACTGCATAAAATGGAGAAGCCAGGCTGAGCAACAGCAAACACTGTTTTGTTTTTTTTTAATCTTTTTTTTTCTCTTTTTAATTGAGTTTTTGTGTATTTCATACAAACATCCTAATTATCTTCATAACTCCTGCCCCATCCTTACCCTCCCGTAGTCCCACCCACCCAGGATGGATTTCATGATTCAGGCATTTATATTATGGCCTAACCAGTTAAGTAAGTGCACCCAGATGTCCCTCAGTGCAAGTTCATTCAGTGGTGTCTAGTCTACTTAGACTAACTTAAAGAAGTTCAGCCCTTCTTCACCCACAAGTAATCTGCAACCAAGAGGGGTTTTTTGGCTAAGAATGGGGCCTGCCGACCATGACCATTTCTGACCAACGTTCTCTGCTGGGTTTTTGTTTGAGTTTGCATGGGTATTGAGCACGCTGTGGGACTGAGGTGAGTTGGATCTACAGGTAGATCCTATCTCAGAGAAACAAGCAAACAAATACACAAAAAGGAAAAATGATATTGATAAGTTTGGGATTTTATCAAAGTTAAAACTATTTTGGACTGGTGAGATGGCTCAGTGAGTAAAATAACTTGCCACATAAGCCTCGTGACCTGAATTCGAACCCCAGAACCCACAATGGAAGGAGTGCATCCACTTCTGAAAGTTGTCTCTGACCTCCATGTGTACATCTTGGCACATGTGCATGCTCCTGCTGCTACTAAATATAAAACACGTTCTTCTCTTTGAAGAATATACTTGAGAAACCAAAAAGATGGGCTGGAGAAATAGCTCAGTGGTTAAGAGCGCTGGCCACTCTTGCAGAAGACCTGGGTTTGGTTCCCAGCACCCACATGGTGGCAAACAACCATCTATAACTCCAGTTCCAGGAATTCTGATGCCCTTTACCGACTTCCATGGGCGTTACATGCACATGGTGCACCTATACACAGGCAGGCAAAACAGTGACGCACATACAATAAAAACAAACTAAGAAAAAAAAAGGAATTGAAAGAGACTGATAAGGCAAGCTCCTGCTGGAAAACAAGAACTCTCAAAGCCAATCAGCAAAGGACCAAAAGTCCACCTGAATGAGCAAAAGCATTTGAACAGAGCCTTCCCCAAAAAGATGTAGGGCAAGAAAAAAAACCTCAAACCAGTAACCCAATTTCTCTTCAGAAACCAACAAATGAACAACACAACGAGATCATTACATATTTCTTGGTCCAGGTAAGATGAAAAAGACTGCTGACGCCCAATGATGACAGGAATGGAAGAACCAGACCTGCTAGGAGTGTAAAACAGTGCGGCTCTTCTGGGAACTAGAGAACTTCCTAGAACGTTAATGTGTGTGCTTTATATGACTCAGCAATCCACATCTATGTTAAATAAATGAAAACTTAAGTTCACCCCCCAAAACTGCACATGAAAGTTTTTAGCAATATTTGTGTTTATTATTATGCTAAAATCATAATCAGTTGAACAAACAGGCAGACTCTTAAATTAAGTTTTCAAGGATGAACTCAAACTCAGAGGACATTAATTCCACTAGCTAGCTATTCAGAGCCATCTGTTTCCCAGAACTGTGCTGTCGGATCTCTCTTGTCACCTTTAACTGTATCTTTACCCTGCGCCTGTCTCTCTCAGGCACTGTTTCTCCCACTGAGTGCCCCTCCTCTGGTCAGGCCACACCTCTAATTTATTCAAAATAGTTTCTTCCGCTTCATTGTGAAAATATAAGATCAAGTTCAGCTTCACCCATAATCCTCACAGATCATCTGATCTTTTCATCCATAGTACACATCCATCCAAAGTCAATGTGTCCACTCTGTGCAGTGGGAGGGGCACTGCTTGTAGAAGTTTGATATGTTAATTCTCAAGCATACCCACATTCATTGATTATCTTTTGGGGTGGAGTACCAAGGAGATGCCTTGTCATCAGACCCAAAATCATGGTTTTGCAGGGGTTAATTAAAAGTCATTAGTCCAGATTATGTTCATTAGTAAATCTCATTCCCACAGATATTATTCATAAGCATGAAAACTTAGATAAACACAAATGTCCTTCATAGAGGGATGGATAACCGGCTTTTGTCTACCTCTGGATTCTGTAGCGTTACTAAACAGCATTACAGTTTTACCTACATAAAGAATCAACCCAACTCGATTTTTAGTTTTATGGCCAAGAGTGGATCTGAACTCTGAGGCACACATTCCTTCAAATGTCTCATAGAACCATGCTCCCAAGCCTGGCTTCACCTACAATTCTAGCAGTATCTCCATCGGCAGTTAGGGAAGTAGAGCTAGGACCCATGCCCATGTCATCAGAGAATCCTGCCCTTTGATCCCTAGGCCTAAAATATCTCTCATCCCATACCAAGCACACTTCTCACTGTCTTCAGCAAGAACACTGAACTGCTCTTAGCACTCGGGTATGCTGGTCAAGCACTCCCACACTCACTCGCTATGTGGGGTGAAGGGCAAGTGGGGTCCTGAGGGGCTTAAGTCATGTGTCTATATTTCAGGAGGAGCACACAGCTTAGTGAGCTTGCTGACATTATAAACAGAAGCTTTTTGGTGCGAAGTTAAGTAGAAGTCATTAGTCCAGATTCTGTCCATATCATAAATCACTCCTACAGGACTCTGGAACTAATGCCACACGATTCAAATTTTATTACAAGAGACCTACTTCCAAATATGAAATTCATATTCAGCTATTGTTATATATCAAGCAGTCCTAACCTACAGTCATGAAGAAACAATTTTTTGGTACTTGCATTTTGTGAGTTAGGAACTCAAAGAGGTGCGTAGCAGAGGTGGCTAGGGTCCCTTTTCACAGGGGACTCCTTAGAAATATGTGAGGGTACAATTTTCTGATGGCTTCTTCACCCCTATGTCTGAGGCTTGGGGATGATCTGAAGGCTTTTCTCACTTGAGTATCTATAAGAATGTCTATGTTGGAGTTCCCGTGTGTCTGAGACTTCTCAAATGGTGACTGAGACCACCTGAAGGGTGAGCCACAAGAGCAGTTGGAAGCCCCGTAGTCTGTTATGAAGGGTCTTAGGTGTCATTCCTTGCTACCTGCTCCCTGGAATGAAGTTCTTCCTTCAGACAGTTATAAGCAAAATGAGACTCAGGTAGAGAAGACGTCGGTCTCGCCACTCATTAGGAAAAATGTCAGTGTAGAGCTCCCACAATCCTGCAGCTACATCCCAGCTCCAGGATTCGCATTCTCCAGTCCCGCCATTGTCTCTAGGCTTGATTTTTCTCATGAATTCTGTAATCGAGATTCACATAGCTAATAAACACTTTACATAATCTCACTGATACCCAAATCAAAAGTGAACCTGCTTAGAATTGTTCGTCTTGGTGTCTTACCTTAAGGAGGGTCCATGAATTTGCTTAATACAAGCTGACTGAGACCATTCAAAGTTGTAAGTAAACTAAATTCCACCTATGAAAGTCACTTATATCCACTGCATGAGGTTGAAAATACTCAGGAAAACAATAAGTGTATAATGGCAGTGTCTCTGAAATATCACATCACGAAGAGAAGAAGCACCAGGCGCTATACACTGCCATGGCAATCAGAAACAAGATGACAGGTAGAAAATGTGAGAGCAGAGAAAACGAAGGTGTTTGTTTTGGAATATTGCTGTGATGGATAAGATGTCACTTCTTACCTCTCAATTTTATTCTTCATTTTTTTAAATTAAAAAATTATTTTATTTTCTGTGCATGAGTGTGATGCCTGCATGTCTGTAAGTGCACCTGTGTCAGCAGAGGTCAGAAGAAGCCATTGGATCCTCTGAACTGAAGTTGTGGGAGGTTGTCAGTGACCACGTGGGTGTTGGCAATCAAACCCCGGTCCTCCACAAGGGCAGCCAGTGCTCTGAACTGCTGAGCCATCTCCCTAGTTCTTCAATTTTATACTTTAATAACTATAATAAATGTATAGAAACACATATGTTAAACCTTGAGAGACGGCTCAGCAGTTAAGAGTGCATACTGCTCTTGCAGAGGACCTGAGTTCAGGTCCCAGAACTAACATCAGGCAGCTCATAACAGTCTGTAACTCCAGCTCTAGGGGATCTGACACTCTTCTGGCCTCCACGAGCATCTGCAATTCTGTACATGTACCCCTACATACACATATAAACACAAAATGTTCTTTTAAAAAATGTTTTAAAAATACATATGTATAAGTTGCATATAATATGTAAATTTTATGTAATATATATTGCACAGTAGAACTAACACATATAAATGTTTTGTGTATTAATCCTGTTAATGTTACTTTAATAATTGCAAATATATTTTAGAAGAACAAAAGAACAAAATATTCTGGACTTGTCTCTATTTTCTTTCTTTCCTGAATGTTAATGGAAGACATTTTCATTGTGTTCATGGTCCAGACTGGCATCTCTGAATACAATTTGCCTTGTTTGATTTCATAGTCGTCATGTGCTATCACCCTTTGGAGACCCTAAGCTCTCTAATATCCATGTAATGAGTCATTGTTAAATAATTAATGGGATATATGTAAGGTTACTTTTAAAAGTATACGCTGCCATATTGGTTACTTTTCTCATTGCTGTGGTAAAATAACGGACAAGAAACAGCTGAAGGAAGGAATAGTTTATTTTGGCTCACAGTTTGAAGGAATACATTAATCTCCTCATCGCAGGAGGAAAGGAGGCTCACTGGTCACACTGGAAGCAGAGAGTGAGCAGGAAATGGGGATGGGCTGTATAACCTGCAGGCTTGCCCTGGTGACCTCTAGCAAGGTTCTACAACCTTCATAAGCACCACCACCAGCTGGAGACCAAGTGTTCAAACAGGAGCCTATGGTGAACATTTCACATTCAAACCAAAACAGTCACTATAGTAGTAAACACCAGGTTTCATTCTCTTTCACTTGTTATCTGAGTGGGCCCAGCGAGTTTCCCAGTGCTTGTGAATGTCCATTTTCTCACATAAGTTTGATGTTGGCGTATTTACCTCATGTCTATGTCTTTGAGAATTAAATTATGATGCAATACCTGATGCAGTGCCTAGAATACAGTAGGTATTTGATAACTGGTAGTTATCATGTGGCATATAAGAATGTTAGGCTAAAATCATTTCTATTCATCTATCTTCTAGCACTTCAAGAAGAAAAACAAACACACAAACCTTCACATAAATTTAAAAGCTAGGTTCTGCTTTGAAATACTTTAAATTCATTCTCAGTGACTCTTTACGGCAATGGGACAAAGAAATCAGAACCCAAACCCAAATCAAGTCAATCTCAGGTGGCTGCAAAACAAGTTGACAATCAGAAACAAGATGCAGAGGAAGATCAGTGTCTGTGCTCAGTAGTAATCTCCCAGCAATAAAGGCCCCTGTCTTTTACTATTTATGGTAATTGCCCCAGTGATCTGCTTAAAGTGCTTACAGTACTAGAGGGGCCAGCTGCTGATAGCATCTTATCAGAGCTCTGGGGACACAGAGTCAGGGAGCACCCAGGAGCTCCTTGCCAGATGTGCTCTCACTTGACAAAGAGCTTTGGGGTGTCACTGACAGGAAAGTGTCTCCCAATGGCTTTGCTGCGGGGTCTGACTTCCTTCCCTGCTGAAGGAGGCTAGCTGTCTTTCTGCCCTTTGTCCTTTGAGGCTTTAAGTTCACAGAACAAACTGGGTTGGCCTACCATTTAGGCCAGTGTCTCAGAAGTTTCATTGTGTATGGCCTAGAAAGCCTGGTGACATTAACCAAATGACCGTACTAACAGCACAACAGATGTCTCTTCTCCCCAGAAGTCCTTAATTAATTAATGAACTATTGACAGGGTCTCCCTAGTCCCAACTCTCCTGGAAGTCACCATGTAGATCAAGCTGGCCTCAATCTCACAGAGATTCTCCTGCCTCTGCCTCCCAAGTGTATCCCCCCAGAAGTCTGTTAATGCACTTGTAGAGTTTTTGGCAACAAGGACCAGTGTCCAAAGAGCCTTATGCCACGTGCAATAAAACCTACTCTTGAATAGGAATTTTACTTCCATAAGTGGCATGCAGTATTGTGGTGGTTTGAATGAGAAATGGTGACCATAGGCTCAAATATTTGAACACCTGTTTCCCGGTTAGTGGCACTGGTTGGGGGAGGTAATGGAACCTTAAGAGATGCAATGTTGCTGGAGGACGCACACTATTGGGGATTGGCTCTGAGAGTTGAGGGTCTTGGCCCACTTCTAGTTTGCTCTCTGCTTTGGGTTATGTTTGTAGTTGAAGATGTAAGCTCTCTGTCCGTGCTCCTACTGCCAAAATGGCACTTGCTGCCATGCCTCCCCACCAAAATGGACTCTTCTCCCTCTGGAACCATAAGCCAAAATAAACTCTTCCTTCTTTATATTGCATTGGTTGTGGTGTTTTATTACAGCAACAGATAAGTAACTAGTACGAAAGTTCTCCTTATTAACAGCATGTTTAGGGGTTTACAGATTCATGTCAATGGGTTCAAAGATTGGTTCAAGATATTCTGCAGAGTATGAAGTTAGGGTCTCAGAGGAGTGACGGGCTGCTCTGTTTCCTACCCTGGGCCCCCCTTTCTTTTTCTGCAGTCACTCCCTCTTCTACCCCAGTACCTTTGTAGTATTTGAAAGCACTTAAATCGATAAGTAATGAGAAAGTACACATATTTTTAAGCTGAGAACTCTTTGGATGCATTTGTAACTGAACAGAGATACCTCCTCCAACTTTAGCATGCATGCTCATACATGTGTGCTCACATACATACACACATGTTCACACACAAAAAGAGACTCATGTGAGAGTTTATTGTCCAAGACACTTGTTCATTTTTCTAATTGTCCTTTAGGCTTTCTGTGGGCAGAATAATTGAGAAGCTTACAGAACATTTCACGTTCTATATCCTCAATTCTATTTCAGTTGGTCGAGTTTGTCCTTTTTAATATTTTACCCCGAACTTCCCAAGTGGCACATGCTGTTTGAAATCATAATGACAGACATCACTTTGATCTTACTTTTTATTCTTAACTTAGCATCATTCACAGCTGCTTCGGCTTCAATTGAACAAGGCACTCAAAACGGGGGCAGATATTATATAAATTAAATTTTCATTGCTCTGTAACATATCAAAAGATTGCACCACTTCTGATTCACAGTTAGGATTGGAATCAACTTCAAAAGGCAAGAAATGGAAAAGTGGAGGCATACTCTTTCATGGTTTATTACTAAAAAGGAAAAAGTGATGTCATGATAACAGAAGGTGACTCTTCTCCAACAGCATTTCTCTTAGACCTGTGTGTTGATATCCATTGATAATCTTTGTCTGGCTCTTAACCCTTTGCACTCATTAACTATTAGGCAAACAACTCCTATATTGCAGTCAATATTGCACTTGAGAAAGTATCACGGAGAAACATAATTAAGGCTTGAAGCTATATCAGGGCAGGGAATCAAGACTACCCAAGCAATTGTTTTCAGGAAAATGTAGTATTACTAGAACTATTTCTAGACAAGACACATTTCAGAGAGGTTATCTATCCATTTTATACCTGGTTAGTAGTGACAGGAACTTGTCTCTAAGCTCAGTTCTCTTTGTATCCAAGAGCCTGATTTTGTGATTGTAAGAGTGTTCATCGGTTGTATTATTTTGTTGTTGTTGTAAAAAAAAAAACCACCTGACAGCAAGAACTTAAAGAAGGAAGGAGTTACCTGGGCTCATGGTTCAGAGGGTATCAGTCTGTCATGGCAGGAAGACATGGCTGCTGGGATGACTCAGGCTGTGGTCAAGGAGGTGATGGAACAGTTTGTTCACATTTTGTGGACAGGATGCGGAGACTTGAAGCAAGGCTGGGCTATATGCCTCAACAGCCCACCCTCAATGATCACCCTCTTCCGGTTAGACCCCACACCTTCCCAAGGCAGTGCTACCAACTGGGAACCAAGTGATTATGCATATGAGCTTGTGGGGGATGTTTTGAGGCCCTCTGGATTCCCTTTCATCTCGTCTTGACTTTTGAACCTCAGAGTTCCTTTCTTCCTCACACTAGATCATTGACTCCAGACAGTGTGCCTCGTTACATCTTATATCCCAAGGTACTCTCAGCCTCCCAGGTTGCATGGCAGCTCCTCAACTCCAGGCATATGTGATGAACCTAAACCTCTCTCCGTTTACCTGCTCTCATTGACCTTTGTGCTTGAACTCTACTTTGCCCCTGTTATCCTTTTCTTTTATCTCAGCCTCTCCTGACATCCACAGTCTGACACTCAGGCAATACTCTCTTGGAAATGCTAGAATCCTTTTCTTCTGGGTAGCATTTTTATTCCCCAGCACCTGGACCACTGGTTTTGTCGTTTGCCCTTCTGAAAGCAAACATCATCCACTAGGGCCCTATGTCCTTTTGTCCTCCTGGGTCCCTTCCTGTATAGAAAGTACTGAGATGATACACACACAGGAGTATATATTTGGTTTTTGAGACAAGGTCTCATGTCTAAATCTCTAGTAGTGGGTCACCACGCTGTTACAATGATATATATTTTTAATTTATTATTATGTTTATGTGTGTGAGTGTTTTGATTGCATGCATGTAAGTGCACCTGGGTTGCACAATGCCTGAGAAGGTCAGAAGGGGACCTTCTGTCAGATACCCCTGGAGTTGGAGTTATGGATGGTTGTTAGCCACCATGTATGTGTTGGGAAACTGGATCTTCTGTAAGAGCAGACAGTGCTCCTAACTGCTGAGTCATCTCACCAGCAGGTACAATGATATTTTGTGACTGCTTTGGTTTAAGATGAATATAATCTTCTCCCTTAAAAGTTTATCCTCTGGGCTGGAGAGATGGCTCAGTGGTTAAGATCACTGGCTGCTCTTGCAGAGGACCCAGGTTCAATTTGATTTCCAGCATTCAACAAGGCTGGAGACTGGAAAACGTCCGTAATTCTAGTTCCAGGAAAATCTGATGCCTTCTGCGTGGGCATTGCACAACATGGGTGCACTTGCATACATATAGGCAATGCACATACACATAAAAAGTAAATAAAAATAATAAAAATGTAAGAAAGTTAATCCTCTCCTTTTTGGTCTTTAAAAGGAATTAAGACACTTCTTCTTCCCTCCTTGAAGCCTTTTTGCTTACTGTTAGAGAAGTTGGTCCAAGGGTCAAACCACACAGTTATACGTAACTGACCCTGTTCAGAATTAATAATGCCAATAACAGGTCAGTGATCCAATGATTTTCTGTTGCTTATTTCCTATCATCGTCTATTGACATCTAACATGTCTCCATTCTCTGTGCATGTGTGTTTGTGTGTGTGCATGTCCACATGTGTGTCTGTGTGCCTGTGTATGTATGTTTTTGTGTTTTTGTACACACAGAGTATCACTTATCTAGTTGCCTTTTACATAAAACAGTTAATTCTATGTCTCCAGCTCAATTTCTCCCTTGTTCTGTCCCTAAAATCTTTCATTGTTTTCACTGTTTTGCTTTTTTAAAAAGACAGACTCTTACTCTGTTTGCCAAGTTGACCTCAAACTTGGGATCCTGCATCCTCAGCCTCCTGATGGCTTGGACTATGCTGTACTACTGCACTTACCTTCCTAAACTCATTAAAGAGTCTTTTACATTTATTTTTATTGTGTGTGTGTATGTGTGATGTCTGCATGTGGGTAAGGGCACCCACCCGTTGGATCTCCTTGAACCAGAGTTACGGATGGTTGTTAGCAGCCATGTGGGTACTGGGGTTCAAACCTGGGTCTTTTGCAAGAACAGTCAGTTCTTAACCACTACGCCATCTCTCCAGCCCCTAAAGGGAGGTGGGAAGCAAAGTTCTGTCATTGTTCCTCAGGTTGGACACTGTGCCAGCACCCCGACCTCGGACACTGTGCCAGCACCCCGACCTCGGACACTGTGCCGGCCCCCAGCCCCCAGTCTGCTGCAGGAATCTTCTGTGTATTCTGCCACACACCGGCTCCCCTTCCATGCTCAGCCCATCAGAGATTCTTCTGTGCAGAAAATCTTCCTGTGACCCCTGTCCCTGTATTTACTTGCTTTTCTTCACTCTTTCTGTTGCTCTCATGGCTAAACTTATGCTTTATTCCATTGACTTCCACGGCTTCTTTAAAATAGCTTTTCTTGAAGGTCAATGAACTGATGGAGAGAGCATGGTGTGTAAGCGTTATAGAAGACAGTGAAGAATATATATGAATATATATGACAGTGAAGAAAAGATGCCCCCAGCGATCTGTGTTTTCAGTGTTTCAAGGCCTCATCTCCTAAAGACTCTTTGTTTTTTAGGTGTGAAAAATCAGATTCTTATTAAATGTAAATTTTCTATAATTTTGTATCCAGTTACAGGAATAAATATCTTTTAAGTGGTAACTGTAAAAGAGATAGTGAAAGGTGTTTTTTTTTAGGAGAAAGGAAAGATGCAAATACCATAAAATGAGACCAAATTAAGTAAGTGTAGAAATGTTTAAAAACTTCAGTGTTCAATATTTGGAGAAAAGTCACTCTTTTGAAAATATCAGGAAAGATAAGTGACATATATATTATGTGTTGATTTTCACCTAAAAACTTAATTCATGGTTATTGTTAAAAAATCAATTAATTTTTATTTTGTGTGTATGATTGTTTGCCTGACTGCATGTTAATAAGTACACACAGGATAAAATACCCCCTGGGTTAGAAGAGGGCATCAGATCTCTTGCAGCTGGAGTTTCAGACAGCTGTGAGCTGCCATGTGGGTGCTGGGAATGAAACCCAGGTCCTTTGCAAGAACATCCAGTGCTCTTAACCACTGAGCCTTCTCTTCAGCTGTAGGCATGGTCATATTCATGTATATATCCTGTTGATTATACATAGATTTGTCATTTTTCCCTTTGTGTTAGATTTTTGTGGCTGTGTCAAAATCCTTGAGATAACTTATAAGGAGGAAAGATTAATTTTGGTTCACTGCTTCAGAATTTCAGGCACAGTCACTTGGCTCTGTTGTTTTGTGTCCTGTAACAAGACAGATCATAATGCCAGGGAAGGCAAAGTTAAGCAAAAGTGCTTATTTCATAAAAGCTGGGAAGCAAAAAGAGTCAGGGAAGACGAGGGAGCCTTCTAACTTTCCTAACATGACCCGAAAGAGGTACGGTGCTTTCGGTAGACCTCACCTCCCAAGGATTCTACCATCTCCCGTTAGCTCCACAGGCAGGTGGCCCAGATCTTGACATTGTATTCCATTAGGGGGTGCTTACTTAGAGTCTGGACCATAAACCCTGCATGGAAAAAAACCCAGTATTTGTCCTGGCTTCATTTAAGTAACCCATGATATTTAATGATAATATTGTGATGAATGATATTTAATGTTATACATACATAATACTGGAGATTTACATTTCTTCTTTCATAAATTGCCTGTTCATGGTTATTGCTCATTTTACTATTGGAATATTGGTCTTTAATTTACTGATTTGTGAGTACTGTATTGAGGTGACAATTGTAAATAGAAATATGGTTTAACTAGTATTTTGATCTATGAAGATAGGCTAGTACATATTTTTAACTACCATCTTGTAAAACATTTTTGTTTAGTACTTTTTTCATTGATTTTTGGCAAAAGGGCATACCACTGTAAGTAATATCTTTATCATCTATCTATTTATCTATAATATACCCATATAATTTATCCTCTATGTATCTATCTATGTACTATCTATCATCTGTCTATCTACTATCATCTATCTATCTGCTGTTTATTATCTGTTATCTATTTGTCTGTCTACAAATTGACCTATTATCTATTTATCTATCTTCTTTTATTTATATATAATCTATCATCTCATCTATTTATATTCTTTACTTCCCTTTATCTATCATCTATCTAATTATTGCTCACTCAGTTGATCATTCTTGTTTATTTCTTACCCAATTTACTTGCCTTAAACTTTTAGAAAAATATTAAGTCATTCACTAAGATTTTTCCAATTTTTCAATATTAAGTACATTAAATAAGTCTTCTTTTACTCAGATATAAGACTATGAGAAGATATTAATTTTAACCAAGTATTTTTTAAACAGTTTCTCTAGTAGAACATTATGCAAAATAGGACAAGGACACAAAATAATGGTTATCTGTGTGTGCTATGATGGTGATGATATTTCTCTCTATTTTAATTTTGATGCAGTTAATAACTGTGTTAAGTAGTGTGTTAAAAGTGAAAATACAGGGCTGGTCACTTGGGCTTGATTAGCCTATGAGGGAGCTTGTCCCTGTTTAAAAAAAAAAAAAAACTGAAAAAATCCCAGACATTGATTGCTCAATCCATACACACATACGCATTCATATGCATATGTGAAGCGATAATAATTAGAAGACATCATGAAACCGAGAGGGGTGGAGGATGTGGGGCGAGCTGGAAGGGGAGGTCAGGCTGTAAATGGAAATGTAGTCTTCCTGGATGAATTCTCAAAACATTTTAAACATGCAGAAACTGAAAACATAACTCAAATATTTATTGTGTTCTTAAATATTCAGAAAGTGATACTTTATGAATCATGCCACCCCATTTCATGTATTATAAGTTATTTAAGAAATTGTCTAATAATGACTATTTGGTCTTTTTTTTCACTAGTTTTCCGTGAACTTTCAGTGAACAACCTTCTGCCTGAAGATTTAGAGATAATGTCGATCCTTTCCTCAGGACAAGTTCTCAAAGATTTTACTAGGGAAAATGTATAAATCTTTCAAGACTAATCAGACACATTTGCCAAATTTTCTTCCAGAAATGCTATAAATTTGCATTCTTGCTAGTGGAGAATGAGGATGCCTGCTTCATTTCACCTGGGCAAACACAGATGATCAGAAATGTTCCTTAACTTTGGGAAATCTAAGAAGTGAGAATAGCTTCCTGTGATTATTTTTACTTGGCTCTCTTTCATTTCTTTGTGAGATGAGTTGTTCTTCCATAAGGTTATTAACGATTGACATTTTTTTCTTATATTGCCCAAGCATAATCTTGTTTTTCTGGTGGTCTTTTGCTTTTATTGTTAACAAGTTACTCCCCCACATACCAAAGATCTCACAGAGCTTGCATTTTCCTCATTTTATAGGTTTTTAATTTTTTTCTTTATCTTTTTTGTGTATGAGTGTATTGCTTACATGTGTGTAAGTGCACCTGTGTCGTGCAATGCTTGCATAGGTCAGAGAGGGAGTTGGATTCTCTTGGAGCTGGAGTTACAGACAATTGTTAGCTGCCACGTGGGTGCTGGAAATCAAACCCAGGTCCCCTGCAAGAGCAGCTGGTGCTCTTAACTGCTGAGCCGTCTCTCAGCCCCTCATTTTTGTATGTTTTTGTTTCTTCATTTGAATCCTTTAGGGAAGGATTGGAATTTTGATCTATACATAGGACGATGCAGAGAAAGGACTCTCCTGAAGAAAGGGGACTATGCAGGGGGTTGGGTACAGAAAAAGTAGGCGAAATTGTGTCTACAGAGATAGAAGCTGATGTTGAGAAAGGAGAAGTAAACAGAAAAGAAACGTATGGCAATTTAGGGCAAGGAAAGAGGTTTCTAGATCTTTTTTTTTTTTAAATGGATTTTTCTAGTGAGTTTCATATCTACATATCCAACTGCATGCCTGTCATATTCACGTGGCTGTCTCGAATCATGCCTGTGTTAATGCCCATGTGCATGTACACTTAATGCTCACATCGATGAACACCTGCCACCATGTCCACTTACCCTGCTTCTTCCCTAAGCCCACGTTTCCTGTACCAGTGACAGCGGTTGTCAAGTACTGTTTAAGCCAAATGTCTCATTATTGTCCTCCAGGTCTTCCCTGACGAGCTTATGCAATATGATAAGATTTTGTCAACATTACGTCTTCAGGATTGTCTGTAACTATGGGTTTCTCACCAAACTGGTCAACTCAGCTGAGGACCATAGTCTTAAAGCAGATTACTTTCCTCCTGCTTAGATTGACTCTTTCCTTCCTGGACTCCCTGTGTGTGGTCCTATTCTTTTCCAAGTCAGACTTCTCAGAGCAAGTTGTTTTTAGTGTCCTTAGGAGAAAAATCTCTTAGATCTTTTCTCATGGTCCAATCTAAGATAAATCTCATGTCCGTAACACCTATTACACTTCACATGTTTGGCTCACCACAGGTGCTCAGCACATATTTATTTTAAAAGATAATATATAATACTTATGTCATGACTTATAAAAATATATTTAATACTTAGCACATCATATAAATGTTCATATGGTGCCTAAGGATGACTCAGTGATCACAAGTATTCAGTGGTCTAGAGGACCTGAGATTGGGTCCCAGCTATCACGTCAGGCAGCTTACAGCTGTTTGTAAGTCTAATTTCAGGGAATCTAACACCATTTTCAGGGATCTGTGAGCATCCACACATGTGGTGTATACATACACACATACATACACAAATAAATAAAATATTCAATGTCCATTATGAACAACTGAAACAAAAATGGCTAAAAGCATAAAAATATAAAACACATAAATCATGCTTCTAATGCAAATGGCTAGAAGACAAAGAATTATAAAGCAATATATTTTCACTATCTGAAAAACTTCTTGACAATGCTGACAAGCTAAATTATACGTAACATAATGTATCACATGATTACCGCTTTTATCATGTTGGCTCCTCTCCACTTTCCCCTAAAAACAAGAAACCCAAACAAAGTCGTGTGTGCACGCGCGTGTGTGTAATGTTCTAAGAAGAGCATGGGTATTGGAAAGATATTTTCTTGCTGCTAGATTTCTGTTGGAAATGGGTTTATGTGTTCAGAGGTTTAGTTATTTCTAACATTAGTTCTTTTCTAGGCCAGGATCCTAGTTTTAGAAACTTCCAGTCAATTTGATTGGTGAAATTTGATGATCTTTAGCCACTGAACTGAATCACATTTGTAGTTTTTAGCTTCATTTTAATTCTTTTTAATGTCGATTGATTAAACCTTTCTTTGGAAAGTTGACAAACTTGAACTAGATGTTGATATAACCATTTGGGATGACCTTCATGGAAAGGTAGCAAATTACAGTCCACAGTTCTATATAACAATGGAATCTGACAATAGAGATAGGTGAGGTCTCAAAACAACTGTGAACACATTCCATAACATTATAGCCACTATTTCTGTTTAACTTTTAAAGACATATAATAATCCAAAAGCCACTGTATGACTGGTACCCATATATTCTTGATTTCTAAGAGAAGAAAGCCATCAAAAATTGGCCCAGGCTAAAAATGTTAGCTACCTCAAGCTTTAGAATATTTAATTTGCTTTTGATTTCAACAAAGGAGAATGTTTTCCTCTAAGAAGTATTCAGAAAAAAACAAAATATTACTTGTCCATTTGATTTAAAGAAGAAATATCGGCACAGACAATAGATAAATAGATTGATGCCATCTTTTAAAA